>WEKY01011553.1:147630-325377 GCA_013390045.1 Picathartes gymnocephalus | reverse complement strand
GAGGGAGGGAAGAAGGGAAGAAGAAGGAAGGGTTGATCACAGGCAAGGGCTGCAGGCTGGGCTCATTCCTTGCCCTCCTTCCTGGTGGCCTCGATGCAAACCACTTGCTTTATCATGAGTCCCCCTTATCTAGAGGTAAAAGGGGACAATTTTTACCGACCTTTCAGGGAAAATGTGAGTCAAATTGCACTGTCAGCGATGAGACTCTCCAAGCAGAGTCACACAAGGACTTCTGCAGCCAGACTGGAAGCTGCAGTCCGAAGCCCATCATAACTCAGCCTTCCTTCAGTATGTGCAGGCATTTGCAGAGTATTACTCAAAGAACAAGGCACTGCTAGGGAATTCATTGTGGTTTTTTCCTTGAGATGTGCAGTAATTATTTCTCTCTGATCATAACTCCTGCAGTATTGATCATTATGTCTGGTCCTGGCTTACCCCTCAGGGTCAGCGTATATAGGCTTTGTTTTATCTTAGATGGCCGTGGTTTTATTTTGTTTGGCTGTATGTTTCATTTTAGCTGAATGTGCTGATATATCCTGTGCACATCCTGATTCAGAGAGATCTTCTCAGTCATGCTTCTTAGAGGGGGATGGGGTGTGTGCTGCACAGGCTGCATGTGGCAGCAGCTGGGTACACATTTCCACACGGAGCTTTTAATGAAAACTCCAATAAAGCACTTCTGACACTGAGTATCCTCACAGTTTTCTTATCAAGATTGATGAGGAAGATCTACTGGTCCTATTGATTCAGTCAAAAGAATCACTTTCACCACCCTCCCCCATCTGTTCATAGTCCTATTACAAATGTTTTAGCTACTTGTGATGCTGAGCTACCTCAATGAATTCCTTATTTCTGTGATCATCAAATGTCCCAAATTTGCTCTGCATTTATGAAGGCTCCTCAGTGGCTTAGCTGACCTCGTCTGACTTGGCCAGCTTGTCCAGACTGTGCAATTGGCTCCTGGGCTCAGAGTGATTATTTGCTGTCTACTTCCCTCTCCTCCATCACCCCGGCTGGAGGCTGATTGCTCTGCTAATTTCCCAGGCCCCACAAAACATATTTGCCTCCACGCTGTTGCTTCTATCATAGTGATCATTTACTAAATATCAGCACTGTGCTGGCTGCTGTGTGAGGCAGGCTTTGAACATAGTCTCTGTGTGGCAGACAGAGGAATGATAAAACACCCCAAAAGACCCAAGAACGGGAGTAAAAAAAAGATAATTTCTTCTCTCACCCATTTTTCTTTTGTGCCTTGCAGTAAACTTAGGGCTTTATGGAACGATAGCACTGCTTCTGATGGAGCTGGGGGGATGCAGCATGCACAGATAAATTAAGATGAGGAAAAGGTGGAATGGGAGGATTGCTTAAGGTCCATCTTTGGTAAATCTTGGCATTAGGTTTCCCAATGACTTCTTTAGGTTTTAGATTCGACCCTATTTTAATGAATGGGAGGTCTGCTAAAAAACATGTAATCAGATTTTGATGAATTGTTCATAAACCCAGAATATGCTCCAGCAGTGCTCAAAGGCTGCAGTAGGTTTCTCACTTTTTATGTTTCAAGAGTGGCTAAATGCCAACTGAATGACCTCCATCTGAAACTGCATCTGAAACTATTTACTAGGGACCACAAAAGTCTCCTGATAAAATTTGTTTTAAATATTTTCAGTGAAATTTTTAGCCATAACTGGCAAAGAGATACTGTGCCGAAGTTCACAGAATTTTTTCTTAAAATATTTAATTTTTACATACAAATATCAAGTTTGAAATGGGAGAAACACACCCCAGGTTTTGTTGGGGCATTTGGGGGCAATGGGAAGGGGCAAATTTAAAAACCAAAAGCTATGGTGTAAGTTCTTCCATAATGAAAATTCCTGAATTTGTACCTGAGTACTACTACGGGATCCTGTAAATGAGATTAATCAGTGTTAAATATCTCAAAAGAAATGTGTAGCCACAGTAGGAAGTATAAAGATCAAAGAAAAATTTATTCTACAAGCTCAGTGAAAAAAATTGGTCTGTTTTCTCAATATATTCCTTGACTACAGGGGATCAATCAAACAATATAATGTATCTTTTTATTTGTTTCAGAAACCCCTGGAGTGACTGAAAGAAAATAGAACACATAATATAAGCATACTGTTGAAAAAGGAAATGCTGTCAAATCCAAATGCCTCAGCTCCTCCAAAAAGTAAGGCTTTCTATTTAGTAGGAAAACATTTGACATATAGGTTTAATTAAAATCTTTACATTTACATTAGTGTGCTAACGTTAGGATGCTAATATATGGGCCCATCTATTTGAGGTTGATTTATTGCTGTCTGCATTCATCTTGCTCTAAAGAGATGCTACCAATAGGTAGCATCTCAATGAATTTAGAAGAAACAAGCTTTTCCACTGACATGAACAGTTGTTCCCTAAAGGAGGCCGTGCGAGGTTGCCAGGTTTGCTCCTTCTGCATACAGCTCTTGTAATGAAGAATGTCCTCACCAATTTTGCAGAATCATTCCTGAAGTCTATACTGCACCTGCTAACAAACACCAGAAAGGAGTGGCTGTTTGTTTGCCTTTTTTCTTTTCTTTTACTGATCATTAATCCAAAAGCCTTCTTCCTAGAGAGGCACACATAAGGTTGGCTGCAAGTGCTGAATAACTCAAAAAATGAAGTAGTGTTCACTTTGCAGCCTTGTGCCTGCTTTAGGACAAGCCTCAGGTGTTAAGCTGTTGTACACTACAGATATTAAATTAGCACCAATGGGTTTTCTTTAACTAGATAAAAGCTCTATAAAGCCACCAGTGTCTAGGAATGGTTAACTCTGTAAAAATGCTTTTATGGACTCTACAAGAAACCTAGATTTTAGATTCATATTATGAGTTGCCTCTCTTTAATAAAATCAATCCGTTATCTGAGAAATGTCTTCTCAGTTTTCAGTTTCCTTGGTTTATCTTGCTTAGGGGCATTAAAATGGATATCCTTTGGACACTGATGGTGGCAAAGCCCTTGTCACATACAATTCCCTTGGCTGTTCATGGTCCACTCTCTTCCCAAAGCCTAACCAGTTAGCAGCTCTTGGGTAAATGCTCAAAGCAGAGAGAGAACAGTGCTTGCTCAAATCCCTTGAGCAGCATTTTGAAAATCCACGCCTGTGTGTTTATGGTTCTCATTAATGGTCTGTGCTATTAAGTGCCTTTCCCGTCACACATGTGCTTTGTTAGATAAAGCAAGGAGCAGCCAGTGTCCAAAACAAATTTAATCTATTCTGAACTGCTGATCCCAGCAAGGCACGGCACGACTCAACTCTCTGAATCACTGCAGAGCAAGGCATATAATACTTTGTGTGGCAATTACTACACAGACACTGGATTTTTCCTTTCTTGTTGTTAAAGATCTTGCTGTCATTTGCTGTAATGATTCTCAAAATTCGGCTGTAACCTTGCTAATAAACTTCCCCTTGGCTGAGAGGGGTGGTAAGGGAAACTACATTTCATGTTAGCTCACCCTTCTCTGGGCTTCTTCTCAAATGTGCAATTAGCAGGGATACTTATCATCATCCATGGTGGCTTTGTGCTAGGAGAGGCAGAACCATGATTTCACCTGAATCTCAACTGCCACTCAGGCACTCTCAGAGCCATTTGGGACTGGCGTGTGCCTGGCGCCACAGTTAAAACAGCCCTTCCCTGATTTGCTGTCCCTTACCGGATAAACACAATCAATTAACACAACACTGCTGAAATAGTGTTTGTCTTTTAAGTATCTGCCAAGAACATGCATGTGAAGCTAAAAAATCAGTATTACTTTTAGCCCATGTTCTAAATCCCAAACATCACTGTCCCATCACCTTCCCCTCCATGTCCACTCAAGAAACTCCTAACTGAATGTTCACACTTAAAACTAGAGAAAGTCATTTTTAAACCTTGTGACAATGTTCTTGGGCAAAAGCTGTTTCCTCAGCGGACTCGCCTTTAAGCAAGAACCCAGGGCCAGGAGCACGAGGCCATGGGGCTGTGGAGTGGCACTGTGTGGGCTGTCCTCCACAGGATGACCTTCCCTTGTGACCAGTCCTGTGACAGAGGTGTAAAATATCTGCCTGCAGTTAAGTGCAATGTCACAGTTTTCAGTTAGAGCTCAGATTTCTTACAGCAAATAAAATCTTTTAGAAAAATTCCTCATCATGGGAAAGTAGTTTTGAGTGATTTGTTCTTGGTGGGCAGTAAAATAAGAGCTTTTTGTGAAGAAGAAAAGGAATAAATGGATAAATCCAGTAATTAAATGGAAAATCATTATTTCTATTTATTTATGTACTTACAGAAAACCATCAAAGAATCTACCTACAAATTGACCAAACTGTATAAAATATATGTAAATATAAAAATATATTTATTCCCATGAATTGATCATTAAATTGAGGTACAATCTGCTCCAACATTTTGCTCAGGTAAGTCAGTGTCAAAGACAAGAAATAAAATGTACAATCCTTCCTTTACAGAAAAGAAGAAAAAGGCTAATACAAAAATTTCTTTTACCAGCACACTGTACTTGAGGAAGGATATCTCAAAGTATCTCTAAGGAGTCTGGCATTACACATCTGGGCTCCTTTTTACAGCTGTGGGGTAAGAAAAAATCTCCTGAAATTCAGACAGCAATTTCAGAGAGAAAAGAGGAATACCCAGCTTCATACCCAGCTCTCAGAATATATAAAAGTGTCTCACCACTCTGTGTTTCTAAGGTAATCGCTGGTTGTTAGCTCACTTGTTAAGCTGCACATAACCTAAAGGGCACTCCAATAAATTACTTTCTGCCTGTTTCTCTCTCCTGCTCTGCTCACAGAGATCCTCAGCCAGGAGGAGCTGGCACACAAGCCTTGTGCTACCCTTTTCAGTCTATGAAACTGTCCTGCCAAAAGCTGAGCAAGGTGGGGTGTAGAACACAAGTGATACAGAAAATTCTTGGACTCAAGAACTGATTAATATGGACAGCAAGGTAAAACGTTCTGCTTGGAATTCCTGAAAATGATAAAAGCAAAAAAGTGAAGCATTTCAAGGCTGTCTGCCATTGCACCTTTGTCTTCCCATCTTTTTCCTTCCCTTCTCCTCCTATGATTGTTGTTTAACCATTTTCTTCACTTCTTCTGTCGAGTGAATCTGTACTTTGCCTCACAGAGGCACTGCATAGGTGGTCTGGAAACCCAGACAAACTATTATACAAATCGAAGGCTGTCCACCTTCTGATAACACCAAAACTAATTTATTTTTTGTTTATACTCCACTACCTTTGACAAAGCTTCCTCTAGAGATTTATATCTCCATCCTTGCTGCCTTCCAACTGTTTATCATTTATTTTTGGCTTTGCAACTGACAAAAAAAAAAAAACCCCAACACCCTGACATCAACCTTGGAAGAGGTACTGAGTACAGAAGGTTTTTTCTTTTTCAGATGTGATAAAATCTTGCCTAAAACCATGTCCAACCTTTTCAGCAGAAAGTCCAGATGGCTTTGCAGGCTGTACAGCAGACTTTATTCACTGATGCTTCTCTAAGTGTCAGCAGGGTGTTGTCTTCCAGAACTAGTAAATGTGCAATGAAAGGCAGCTCTGAGGGGAGAAATAAACACAAACAAAAAATCCTCTCACTTAAATCCCCCTGCCTCCTCCCAAAAACCAAATTAATCTGAGAATTTCTACACACATCTGACTGAAAGTTCCCTCTGGGTGGAGAAAGGCTTTGCAAACAACTGGAGGTGTAAGGGATGAGCTCGTGGTTCAGGCGGCTCCGGGGTGAGCAGTGATTTACACTCTCACTGCTGGCCTGGTCACCCTTGCCTGCATTGCAAGTATTTCATCTACAGCACCAGGACCCTTCCTGAGTCTATACAGATTTCAAACTGAAACACCTCTCAGTGCTGGTTTTCCTGTGGTCAAATTAGCACAAAGAAGCATTTATGAGTGTGAATGGCAGGCAGGGAGAGGGGAGGGTGAAGGCTCAGGGATGTGGGATGAGTTTCTGTCCCTGTGCCTGGATACCCTGCAGCCTGATGATGCCTTCAGCCTCTGCCTCAATTTCCAGTCTGTAAAATGGGCACACTCAAGAAGTCATGTGTCTGATTTCTTTGATATAGGTGAGGGTCAAAGTGCTGTTTTACTTCAGTTTATGGCCCAGCTCTGTCCTGCCCAGCCTTCCACTGTGCACAGCATCCAGCTTTAGATGTAGGCAATACAGGAGGACAAGTAGAAAAGCAGCTCTCTACAGCCAGCACTGGCTGTGTGGCCATGCTGAGCCCTGAGAGGAGCTGGATCCTACACTCAGCAATATGAGCATGGAAGGTGTCTACACCAGGAGAAGAACTGCCCGTTCTTGGCACCACTTCTGAGTCCTCCAAGGGAACCGGGAAGAATAAAAAGCTCCAACCACCAGCTCATGCAGCTACTGTCATTTTAACCACCACCTGTGTGTTATGGTTAACACTGCAGCCACTTCACTGGTCTTCCTTATTCTGTTAGAATTGTGTGGCTTTGTGGTTGGCAGCAATCTTGCTCCATGTCTGTACACAGTTTATCCCAACACAGGCATGTTCCAGTGCACCTCGGTAGGACTGCAAGGTAAATAATAAGTGATAGCAATACTGGGGAAATTCTCAGAAGAAAATAGAAAAAAAAAAGAGAAAAGGAAAAAAAAAAAAGAAAAAAACTGGTCTACAAAAAACCCTTGCAGCATGTCTCCAGTTTTGTTTCTCGTTGACACACTATTCTTGTTCTGAGCTGACAGCTGCAGTCCAGCCTTTGTCAGGTAATTAATCTGGGTAGTTCATTTCCACAGGTGAGTAGCAGTTTGGCACAGTCTCCTCTAGCAGCAGTATTT
This sequence comes from Picathartes gymnocephalus, assembly GCA_013390045.1. Classification (NCBI taxonomy): domain Eukaryota; kingdom Metazoa; phylum Chordata; class Aves; order Passeriformes; family Picathartidae; genus Picathartes; species Picathartes gymnocephalus. Next base: position 318,527 of record WEKY01011553.1, on the reverse strand, counting down.
GGGTTTTTTTTTTTTCTTTTCAGAACAGCGTGGGTATGAAAGCATGCAGGTGTGTGTGTATGAATATGGCACACAACACACTGACTTGGTCAGTCATTTGCTCCTTTCTCACTGCAGAGTTATATGCTGCAGGTCTAACTCCTGTACTTTGTAAGGTGAATGGAAGGAAACCTCAGACAGGAATTTAAAAGCATCAGACTTGCTCTCATTGATTACAACTGACAAAACATCAAAAACCCCTGGGTTTTTTTGCAAGCTTGAGCACCGCTGGTCTGATTCACACAACAACTTCTGTTTCTGTTTAGAAATGAAAGTTATTAAAAATAAGAAAAAGAGACTGTGAGAGACAGAGGGAAAAGCTGTATCTCTTGGCAGGGAAATGGGGGGTGATCTGCATTTTAACATTTGGTTAGTTGTGAAGTAATGAAGTAATAATAATAAATAAGCACAATTTCTTTTTTGCAATGCAGACAGTGCACTGCAAGGTCACTAAGCTGGGAAACGTGATTCTATGGGTCTAGTGTCAGTACCAAATTATCCTTTCACCAAAGACATACACCTTGAAGCCCTCCCTGAGCTTCACAGAGCCACTTTCTTCTGTTTGATGGTTTCTCACCACTTCCACATCGTGCCCCAAGATACATATCTTGACAAATGGTTGGGTAATACATGGCTGGGCAACACAATTGTATCTCAGTCTCTTTGTCCCCCACAGCCAACACAGGTTTTCTTTATGTCTTCTTCCTTACATTCCTTCTCCCTTAGATTTCTTCTTCCTTGTTCTAATAATCCAGCATGTTCTTAAAACCTAGCCCACAAATTAGTCTGTTTTGGCTGCGTCCTAGGGTACCACATCCCTCTGCTTCAATGAGCAGTCAAGAGATGGTTCAATTCAGACTGTGCTGTGAAAGGTTGCAATTTATGTCACAAATGTTTGTCTCCTTGATAAGTAATACAAACAGTGTGGTGAACTGTAACATGTCTCTGTCAAGGATAACAAGCTTTAGTCCAGAGGGGCGGAGTGCCCTGATGGAAAGCAGTGCAATGACCCCTAGGGAGAAGACTATACTGGGACGAGCTTGTTAGGAGAGGTGGATTTAGAAAACTGAGCATTCTTCACCTTTCCTTGCATGTTTGGGGTTGTTACTTCTAGGTGTACACTCATGAACTACCCTAATTTTCAGTGGTCAGTCCACAGACTCATGCAAGACCCCTAAGTGATGGCCATATTTTGGTCATCTCTTCCCATATGAGATTATTTCTCCCACTGAGTGTATGGAGAGCCCTGATCTACTGGCTCAGCAGCAGATTAAATCAGTTGTCTAACCCTCAGTTTGAGGGGTTTGCTGCAGTAATATTGAATAGGTAACAGTAGTAAGACATCAGAATAAAGTGAATTCCTTACACCTGGAAATGGAATAAAATCCCCTCACCTAAACAGCATTTAGCTCTACATTCATCACATTGCCATGCTTTCGTAGTGAAATGTTCAGATCCTACTGCAATGTCCTAGATATTAATTTTCATTGCCAATAACAGGAGTCCTGTGCACTTAACACTGTCCTTGGAGCACAGTAAAAATATGTTTCAGCAGCTAATGAAATTATCACAGACCTTCCGACCTGAAAAACAAACAGAATAAGAGAGGCTTACCCTTGCTGCCTAAAATGATGTGGTGCAGCTGTATTTTGTCACATACTTTATATATATATGTGCATATATATATATATATGCATATGTCATGCCAAATTGTAGATTGCCACTTTATATATATTAAGGTGGTTAAGGAGGTTTTTTATAGATGACATTTCCATCACATCTCAGGAAATGTTTTGCTAAAATCTATGCTATGTATGATGTATTTTATGGTTTCTTTAGCACATATCGGATTTAACTGTTGGCAGACTAACACCGGCTTCTAACGGAGATGTAGCAGTGTTACCATTTTTTCTCTCTCCAAACTTTCACATCTCAGACTTCATTATTTTGTCCTTAATATTTTTTTTTGTCTAGCTAGAACTGAAAAAACCCTCAGAACAAACTCTAATTGAAGAGATACAGAGAAGTTTTTCAAGGCAAGGATGATGGCAAATCTCTCATAGGACAACTGGCAGACATGAGGGAAATTATTGTCATTGCAAAATACATTGCCACACCACAGAAAAGGACAAAACATGAGCTTCCTTTGTGTTTTTTAAGTACCAGACTTGCAGAGGGAGATGGCTGGAAGTCTTTGAAGAGCTCATTGTCACTGCAGGCACAGACCTGGACAGAAGCTGCAATCATTTTGTTGAAGCAGCTATGGAATCCCCATGCCTTAGCCTCTCTACCTGCATTTATCTGCCTGCAGCACCCCAAGGATCACCTCTCTTGTGGCCTCAATAAGTAAATCTCTGGGACAAAGAAAAGCATTGCAATTGCAGTTGGCAGGTCTGCAACATGGGACAGGGCATCAAAGAGACAAAATGAACATTTATTTCCTTTGCAGGTGAAATTAATCTATAAAGCCAGTAATACAACACATTCAACACCAATGGGAGATGACACCCCAAACATATCCTTCTATCTTTGTCCCCCTGGGCTTAAAATAAATGGGCTGTGGTGCTAATTTTGCCTTCTTGCCTGTCCTACAAGGAAGGCAGAGGGCTGTCACACCTCACAGGACTGGGGACAACCACTTTTCGCTAGGTAGCTCCAGCAGCAGCTGCTGGGTTTGTGTACTGGCTGATAGAAAATCATCTTCCATGAGCTCTCCAGGGAATTACATAGCTGTCCTACCAGAAATACAGCAGACTTTGACCAGACATCACTGGTCAGCCCCTCAGCAACAGGATTTGGCCATGGGGCTCCATCACACCCAGCAACACCAGTGCCACTAAGGACTTGTTTTAAAGAGAAAACAGCTTTCTTGGCCTTATGGAGACCATGGGCTGATTCTTGTTCTGGTTCAGTGCCTGGCAAGAGTGTTTTTGCAGCATGCAGCAGCTTCACAGGAATATATAGAAGTGTTCAAGGCCAGGATGGATGGGGCCTGGTTTGTGGGTGGCATCCCTGCTTACGACAAGGGCGTTGGAGCTGGATGAACTTTAAGGTCTCTTCCAACCCAAACCATTCTATGACTCTACGATTCTACATAATGTAGAATAAAGGAGGAGCCCTCTTAGCTGCTGAAGTTGTGTCTTCCCTGGAAAGTTGAGGATCCAGGAACATTCACAGCACAAAATTTTCTAAAAATCTCTTTGGAGATTAGCAAAGCCAAGAAACACTATGCAATCTACACTGAGAATTTTAGTTTAGAACCCTCAAATGTAAAACCCAGATCAAAAGGCATGGACTAACATTAAATGAAGAAGAAATAAACACTTATTAAGGACTGGCACATGTTTGTGCCATGTTTGGCAAAGGAGCCGCAGCGACTGACATCCTCAATTAGGAAGAATAAGGTGAGCTACATTCATTTTCATGTGGCAAGCCCACTTCTATGTGGCTAAGACTGCCATCCAACATGCTTTAATTTTAGTGGTAAAGCACTTATAAAACCAACTTCTAAATCCACCATCACTGATAATTTCAGAAATTTTTTCTTTCCCCCTCCCTCAAAGCCTTTCTGCTAGGGTGTGGTTTTGTTACGAAGGAGAGAATACAGAATCTGACCCAAACTTTGGAGAAATCTATAGAGACTTTTACCTTTACTTAAGCAGGCTTTGGTTTAGACTTCCCGTGTCTTTAAAAATGGAACGCTTCTGCTATTTTATGAGTTCAGCTTTTTATCCAAAGCTTTTAAAAATTTTTCTTGTGCCTTTAATTTCAGTTTACAGCTGTAGAAATTTGGAATAGCTAGTGGCTATCCATGATGCCTACCAATACATTTTTTTCAGGCCAACTGGCATTGATAAATACCTGTAGCATGTCTTTTGCTAACTAGTACTATTTCTAAAAATCTCAATGACTAAAAATCAGTGACTCAGAACTTACTGCAGGGGATTGCAAATAGCTCTCAGTTATGGATTGCAGAGAGACTATAAACCACCATATGAAACAAGGGGTGGGGTATTGAGACTCACTCAAGAAGAAAAGACTTCACAAATGTCTCTTGAAAAAAGCAAGAGGAGGTGATAGCCAGTAGTCCTTGTCCTCTACCTTTCCTTACAGATTTTTTTCCTTCTTCCTCATGCACTACTTGCTTCTTTCGGATTCTTTTTCCTTTACAGCTTTTCACTGCTTCTTCTGAATAACACTGATGCTATTTACAAAGGTTTATCTTGTCATCACACACAAGCTCCTTCCCTTCTTACCCTCCAGATCTGTTTTTTCATTTCTTTTTCTCCTGCTAGCATTTCTAGTCTGCTTGGAGTAGAGGAGGACCTTGAGCATTCCTGGTACATGGCGTAAGGGAATGTGAGTGGAATACTGTGATGCTGGATCTGGGTGGTACAACCTGGTGTTGGACAGAGACAGAACCTGCCACACATGGAACCAAGGATGATCCTCAGAGCACACACTGGAGAATGCGATCATCCCTGTTATCAGTCACGAGACATTTCCAAACAGATGAATATCAGGGGTATTGTTGGTCCTTCGAGGAGATCTACCTGTTAGCAAGCCCTGGCTTTGGATCAGGTACTGGATGAGGAGGGACAGCATGTAATAGGAATTAAGCTCATTTCCTTCAGTGACTTTTTAGATTTGCCCCAGTTTCAGACACTGTTCACGGTTCCTCACCACCATCCATTGGTGAGCAGAAAAATAGACCAGCAGCAGGAAAGTCCTTGTCTCCCCTTTTTTTTTTTCATGCTAGAGAAAGCTGTCTAGAAACTAGGAAATCATTGCTTTGTAGTTTACAAAAATTGCAAAATTCTGTCCTAGATCCTCCCTATCATGCTTTTTGTGGGACACAAGGAAAAACTTTCAAGCATATCTGAAAATTATTAAGAGTGAAAAGTTGTGAGGTCCAAGCTAAGTCATGTGTATGTGGGTTAGATAGATGAATGGAGGCAAGGGGCTATTTTGCTGAGAAGTGCTGCAAAAAAGCCAGGCATCTAAGACTGCACAACTTTACCAAGTTTACTTTGTTTGTAGTTTCCTAAGACCCTCCTTTTACTTTGCCCAGGGGAGTGCTTAGCTGAGCAGCAGACGGGGCTGCTGTACCAGCTCCAGAGTGACTCAAGATGCTCAGATTCCCAGTACGGACATCCCAATTGCACAGGCAGACGGGTGCACACGCACAAAATAACACAAGTTTGGCAGCAGTTGGGAAAGGGCCCTTCTCTGCTGCCTGGATCCCCGTGGACCCATGGGCACATCCCACCCTGTAGGCACTGTTCTCCTACCCCTTCCCCCACACCTGGGCACACCGTGGCTGGGGGAGCACAAAGCAGCCAGGTGTCACCTCTGGCAGGGCCAGCGTTTCCACTGCCTCCCAGCAAGCCATACATCATCAACTATTGACACGGTTCCAGCGGAATGGCACACCTGACATGTGATGCATAGCTCTAGGTGCTCTTGCTTTAATTCTAAAGAGTCATTGAGGGATCGAAGGAAACGCATAGGCCCCGTGGAGGTGCAGTGTGACGCGCCCCGAACCGGCCAGGGAGGAACTACGGGGCTGCCAAATTCCCACCAGCTCTTTCATTGGCATCACTCTGTCAAGAGGATGAAGGCCAGGATTTTAGTCAGCAAGTGAATCCTGCTGCCTGCCCTCCAACATTTCAAATATTTATCACGTGAAATATCAACTTGGAGAATATTGCGTTCATTTAAGGTTTTCACGTTCCAATGATTTTTTATTATTTCCATCGACCAAAATAAATGAAGAAAATGTTTCAGACTATACATGAAAGCATGTAAAAATCAGTAACTGGATTTTAAAAGATCTAGAATGTCTTGAATACATTCATTTTTCAAACATTTTTCTCTGATCCTTAAATAGCTTTTCTTGGAGCATAACATTTTTTTTGAAAAGTCACATACAGAGCATTAAGGGTATAATTATCATTTTAATTATAACTCAATCATCCTATCTACTTTGCATAGAAATTACAGGTTTTATGTCAGGATTTTGGGTACTCACAAACATTCAGGAGTAATTAATGCTAGAGATTTTCACTGTATATGAACTTTACTTTGTAGCACTTACTTCAACTGGGCTTCATTCAGAATGTGTAAATATACTGAATCTTATATTCATGATTTTCAAACAAAAAAATCTTTTTACATAAATATCTGTAAAGATAAGACAAAAATCAAAACTTGACAATCTTGAAAACCAAATATATATCTCCCTCTTCAAATGTGATCCATTTATGTAAATATGACCAGATGAAACTAAGTGGCAGCAATGAAAAAATTCCCTCCAATCACTCTCTGACTAGACTCAAGGAACATTTCTGATAATTTTTCAAATATTTCTGGAAGGTATTTAAAATTCAAAATTTTATTTCCAGACATCTCTAACATCTATTTTTCCTGTTTGAGATTTTAATTAAAAAAACTGTTTTAAAAGATTTATTTTAGAAAATGAGTTTACCTCACAAATTTGCCTGTTGTATCTCTCTGCATTTACCAGCATATGTATGGGTGTGGGTGTACACATGAAATTCAGCAAAATCAACAACAAGGCTGCTTTTCATCTGGTTAACACCACAACATCAGAATTAAGCTACTTCTCCCTTTCAGTGCCAAAACAGACAATAAAGTATTTTATGGATATAAATACAAGGAAATAAAATATCCATCATTTACAAATGGGCACTGTTTCTTCCTTTACTGACTTTTTGTCCATTCCACACATCACAAAAGACTATTCTGTGCTTTCGTATTATCCTCCACATGTTTTGTTTTGCAGTGTGCTGGAGGAGCAGATGCCTTTTTTCTTCTCTTTAAAAGCATGATAAAGCCATACAAATTTTACAAAGGAGTCTCACAGAACATGTCCTCTGTCTTTGTTTGGACATTAGTGCTATCATGACTCTAACATTCCTTGGCTCAAGTATTTTTGGGGAGAAAAAGGACTATTCTCACGACAACAAAACTCTGGCTTAAGCTGCAGTGCTTCACCCCCCAGGAGTAGCTTTGTGTAGTGCAGTGGGCTCTCCTGCACATGGAATTGCTTTTGCCTTCAGTGAAAGCTTTGCATGAAAGCCCAGGCCAAATCAAACCCATCGTCTGGGAAGTGCTGCGGGATCTGGAGGGAAGATTCATGATGCTTATTATCAGCCAGCACTTAAGACAGATGTCTCACACTCTCAGTTGTGCAGCTACAAGTAGGTTACATCTGAAATGCATGTGATTAAAGCCTTTAATGCCAAATCACATTGGGCATTCTGCATATATATGTGTAAATAGCTCCAACATTTTTGATGGATGAATGAAAAATACTTTATTATACCCATCAACACTATGAAGTGAAGGTGAATAGCTTTTACACTTGGACTGTTCCGTGTTCTTGACAGTTTTGCGAACAGCCCTCTTAATCTCTCTCTCTGTTCCTAATCTTGGCCAGATAAAACTACGATCCTGAAGTAATTTTAATACCAGTATCTGAAAATGAAATAAAAAGAGAGGAGATGTGAAATAGGAGGCAGAAAACAGATTTTATCAGAATCATCCAGCTGGCCTAACTCGATGTTGACCTGCACCTTGTATAGTCATTTACCCCACAGCTACAGAATTTCATACTGCCTGGCACCAGGGAAGAATTCAGAAATGTCTAAACCCATTGATTTCCTATCAACTAGAGTCTTGTCCACACAGAGAACTTGCACCTGCTGAATTTAAATGAGTTGTTAATCTCTGTATGAAGCTAAACCAGTGTAAGTCCATGTGCGGCTGTGTTATTGTCATGTACTTACAAACCAGTGGGGAGACAGAAATAGGAGCTCTGTTCTTCCCTCCCTTTCTTATGTTTTAAGCAAGAGTCAATCATAATTTCCCCTTCAGGCTCTGGAAGGCAGGAATTGGGCTGACAAGGCTCAGTTATCCTAGCGGATGTCTCCAGTTATGCTGCTGGGCAGGTTTCTGTGTGTTTGAGCACTAACGTGAGAGGTGAAGCAGAGCCCGCTGCCCAGTGTGAGCTCTCCCAGTGCACAGGGACTGGGCAAAACTGCTTTCTGGCCCATTTCAGTCCCTGCATACAGATGCTGCTGATCCAGCACACCATGGGCAATAGGAACAAGCCCTGACTAAATCCAGATGGCTTACACCATCCAGCACAGCCTTAGCTAGGGCATTCTCCTCGGTAAGACAGAGGGACAGACCAAGCCAGGGCCCTGGCAGAGCCTGTCCAACACATACCACTGTCCTGATGGGAGTGGGCTGGGCTGGGGCTGGGTTTAGCTGATGTTTGTGGTAGGAGTCTGCTGCTAGGACACACAGTTCCATGGTGGCACTCAGCCAGGACCAGCTGGGCACAGGGACACAGAGGGGACCGCAGCCCCTCTCAGTTGCCACAGAGCTGCTGGGCAAATGCTGGACTCTGTTGGAAACAGGCTTAAAAGCACATTTTTCCTCCCTGGAGCTACATGGTGTGGGCCATAACATGAGCTGGAGTGATGGTCAGGCCTCCTCCACGAGAGCCAGCCATGCTGGCTGGAGACATCCCCAGCAGCTCCTCAGCAGCGCCAGCTCTGCTGGCAGTAGGACCAGCCCTTGTCCCAAAGCACAGGCTTCAGTCACCCCCACCGAGGGCACTTAGTGCACTCCTGCTGTGTGTCTCAGCAGGAACAAGATGTGTTTTCTTTTCTCCTCTTTGAGTGGACACTGTTTTTTTAATCTATTGTGTCTGTACTGGCATTAAAGTAGGTAAATCTGCTCTTCTGCATTACAAGTCTGTTGCTGATCTCCTAATGAAACAAAACACCTTTTGCTGAGTCTTTGGAGTACCAGGGGTACCTGAGTCTTTGTGTTGTATTTTTAAACTTTCTGAATATTCATGCCTTGTCAAAAAATAGGCCCTTTTCTAAATAAATTAGGATATTCATCTTAATGGGTTGATTGTGATCATTTAGACCTATAGTAATTTCCCATTAAATTTTAGCAAAATCTCAGATCCAAACTGAAATCTAGGTTCTTTGCTACAGGAACGAAAAAGCAGTACTAGAAAACATCAAAATATTTAATTTTTATTTTTATGTCACTTGAAAATTTTAAAGGTCCAGGCTCAGCCCTCAAAGTGCACTAAAAATATTTTCCCTCAAACAAGTGTGGACTGCAAATGAACCCTCGTCTCAAGACTCATGTGGAAAACAGGATTTATAGTGAGAATACTAGGTCAGCATAAACCATAATGGTGCTGTAATGATGCTGAGGGCCGGATTGGTTCTTTCAGTTTGTTTCGAATAGAAGGAAAAAAAAAAGAAGCTTATATCCTTACCTAAAGAAAAATGACCATAGAACAAGCAATAATTCTTGCATTCTGTTTTGGTAATACCTTCAATTTAACAACTGTCTGTGAGAAGGAGTTTCTCACAATGAGTTATTTAGTCACTGTGCCATCTAGGGTATAACTGTCATTCTGAAGGGAACATCCATGCTATGATTTGCTGTCAGTCTGTTGTACACTGTAAGTCCATTCATTTTTCCCCCTAACAGGTGAAGATAATGATACGATGCACAGTAAAAGATAGATGACAAAAACAATTCTGTAAGGAAAAAAAGAAGAAAAACCCCAACAGACAGAAGGGGTTTGGCAGGAAAATATAAAATGTTCCATTCTTCCTTTTAAAGTACTATAATAAAACATATCTGAAGTGAAGTACAGATAACAAAACAGCAGAGCATGGGTCTGCAATCCCAGCATGATACAGCATAAGGAGCAATCATGAAGCATTCCCATCACAGTTGCCTGTCACACATTATTAACAAGAGTGTTTAGGACTACTGAATAACCATGCTAAAGGGACACGATCAACTTACAAAAAAGGTGCTGTATTTTTATTAGTTGTATTTGACTTGACAGTATTCTGACCAATTTCAAATCCAAAGATTTTAAAGTCAGAGAGGGCTGTTTTGATCTCCTCATCCAGCTGCCAGCACAGCACTGACCATGGAAGTGTTGTTATGTAGAAAGTAGCTCAGTAACTTGCTGCTCAGAGGACAACCAAACCAAAAACACCCTGCTCTATCCCGCTCTTGCTCATGGCAACCAACAGAGCTTCCTGGAGACTAGGGAAGAGCAAACGTCACTCCTACCTTCAAGAAGGACAAGAAGGGAGAACCTGGGAACTGCAAGCCTTGCAGTCTCACCTCCACCCCCAAGAAGGTGGTGGACAAAATCCTCCTCAAAAGTTTTTCCAAACACGAAGGTCAAGAAGGAGACTGCGGAACAGTACACATTGATTTATGAAGGGGAAAATTGTGCTTGAGAAACCTTCTATAATGAAGTGAGTGGCTTGCTGGATGAGGGGAGAGTAGTGGATGTTGCTTGCCTTGGGTTTATTAAAGCCTTTGACACCATCTCCCGCAGCAGCATAATGCACAGGCTGACAATGTATGGGTTAGATGGTCAGTGGGAAGTGAATTGGACTGAAAACTGGCTGAAAGGCTGTGAGCACAGGAGTAGGAACAGTGTCACAAAGTCCACTTGTAGGCATGTCACTAATGGTGTATCCAAGAGCCAACACTAGGTTCAATGCTGTTTAATCTCTTCATAAGTCATCTGGATGATGGGGCAGAGTGTACCCCCAGCAAATTTACTCGTGATGCAATGTTGGGAGGAGTGGCTGATACATCAAAGGGTGATGCTACCATCCAGAGGGACCTCAGTAGGCTGGAGAAATGGGCTGACAAGAACCTAATGAATTTTTCAAGGGGATATGTCAGGTCCTGCACATGCAGAACAACAGCCCCAGGTACCCAGAGGGACTGGGGGCTTATCAGATGAGAAGCAGATTTGCTGAGAAGGACTTTGGGGTCCTGGTGGATAACAAGCTGACCATGAGCCAGCAATGTGACTTCTGACAAAGAAGGCAAACAGCCTCCTGAGCAGCATTAGAAAGAGCTCTGCCAGCAGGTCGTGGGAGATGATCTTTTCTCTCTGCTCAGCACTGGTGAGGCACACTGGGAGTGCTGGCTCTGGTGCTGGGCCTCCCAGTAAAAGGGAGAGATGGGCATACTGGACTGAGTCCAAAAAAGGGCCATAATCAAGAGACTGGGACATCTCTCATAGAAGAAGAGATTGCAAGTGGTAGATTGTCCAGCCTGGAGAAGGCTCAGTGGGATATCATTAATGTATAGAAATACCTGATGGGAGGGAATGAAGGGCCAGACTCTTCTTGGTAGTGCCCAGTGACAGGACAAGAGGCAATGGGCACGAATTAAAACCTTAAATTCAATTTGAATGCAAGAAGGCTGCACAGAGAAGTTGTGCAGTCTCTATCTGTTGTCATACTCAAAACCACAAGTGGACATGAGCCTGAACAACCGACTGTAGTTGGTCCTGCTTGAGCAGAGACTGGACTAGATGATGTCCAGAGATTCCTTCCAACCTCAGCTGTTCTATGATCGCATTTATTAAAATCTTTTACAATCAACTTCATACTTTCAACAAATTTCATAATTAGTGATCATGTATCCTTTTTTTTTTTTTTTTTTTTTAAATTTGAATCTTCCAATAGCAATCAGGGAGAAGATAATCACAGGCTGCACCACCAAGATGCAAAGTGCTATATTTAGAGCTACACTAAGCTCTGTGCCTATGTTTCCTGTTGACAATATCCCTTTAAATTAAAAAAAGCAAAACTAGCTAGTGACACAGCCAGTTACTTTTTTTGTCACCCTCTCTTTAGGCCACTCAGAGATATCTGCATTGACATTAAAAAGCCATTATAAGCAATTTAAACTCTGAATTGATCCTGACACATACATTCAGGTCTTCCTCATATGTCCTTTCAATAGTTCTCAATTCAAACTGAGAACAAACATCACCCTATAAACAGAGGAGATAATTATGCTTTATTGATTAGCCCCTCAAGGTACAAATGGAAACCAGGCACCTTTCTGAGAACGGCCATCAATGTGGGTTTTATGTTGCTCTATCTCAGCATTTTCTTGTACAAATATTCCCTAAGTGTGGTTTTTTAACATGGAACCTGTACCAAACAAAATGTTTCTATTGGCTTCAATGAAAGCTAGCATGTCATTGTAGATTTGTAAGTGGTGACTTTATATACCTCCCACAGCTGTGTCCCCATGCTGCTGTTGTAGGTTTACCCAGCTCAGTCCCACACAGCTGCTTCCTTCCTCTCTCCCTCCCCACTGGATGTGGAAGAGAATCAGAAGGGTAAAAGTGAGAAAACTCATGGCTTGAGTTGAAGACAGTTTATTAGGTCTAATATTAATGCCTTAACTCTGAGTGTTCCCCCTCCCTGCTCTTCTTCCCCAGGCTGTTATTGCTGAGTATGATGCCACACAGTGTAGGATACCCCTTTGGTCAGCTGGGGTCAGCTGTCCTGGCTATGTCCCCTTCTCATTTCTTGTGCATCCCCAGTCTTTTTGCTGATGGGGTGTGGTGGGAAGCAGAGAAGCCTTGATGATGTATAAGTCCTGCCCAGCCACAGGTAAGACACCGGTGTTTTATCAACACTGTTTTGTTCACAAATTCAAAACATAGCACCATACAAGCTGATATGAAGAAAATTAAGTCTATCCCAGCCAAAAGCAGGCACCCACTTAGTTTCCTCCTAACACTGGCTCATTCATCTCATGATACATGGCTCATAACCCCACAGATGCATCGTGGACTGCCTCCTTTCTCTAACAAACTGCAACCCCCTTCACAGCTACCAAATGCAACAAATACTCCTGTTTAATCCAGTGTCAACATTGATTGGCTTCAATTTTGCTAAATAAGGCTTTTAACACCTGCCCCATCTATCCCATAACAAATGTACCACAGCAGATTCATCAAAAGACATCTGATTTAGGATATTTCCAGTTTACAGCTGAACCTCTAATCAACAATTTCTCAACCTTTCTGCTTCTTGCTAATAAAGCCTGTCAGCAATCAGAACTAGATATGTTAGAAAAAAAGGATAACGTAACCATTCTGTGTCTATCTTACCGTCTGAGAGAAGGAGAAATCTTTTTTTCAGGATTACTGACAGTCTTTTGAACCAGCAACACACTGAAACAGTGAGACACAGTGTTCAGAAACAGTGAAATTGCTCACAGCTGTTACTACAATACATTTAAACTCTGATGATCGCTTTTGGGTTACCTACACAGGCACAAATAAAAGAAGCACTTCTTTTTTCTTGTCTGCTCCCTTGGCCCCATCAAGCAAGCACTGAGGTGGCTGCCCTCATACTTGCACTGTCAGGTTTTGTCCCAGACCAACACATGGGCTCAGCCTCTCCATCCACCAGGAACCCATCATCCTCTGAGATTCTTCAGGCTCAAATTGACTCGTACCTCTAAGAAAGAGAGTGCACAGGCCCCCTGCACTAAGAAGAGAAGAAACAAGAACAAATAGAGACACCATAATGTCTCGGTATGTCCTACCAACCTGCTGCCTGGCTTGCTTGCTGCTGCCTTGGGGGTGACTGCATTGCCCCCTGGGCAGGACTAGTTTGGGTTGCTCTTGCCCCTTTGAAGTCCCTATTTTTAAACTGTATAGATGAATGAATGTCTTGAGATATCTTATGCTGCCAAATATAGTTGAACAGTCTCAAGGATTGCTAAGAGCAGCAGAAAGCTGATCACAAATGGTATTTCGGAAAGCAGCCTAAAAACATGCACAGAAATCTCTTCTGCAGAATAGTCACATCACATGAATGGCTGCTATCATGAAGGGGGATAAAAGGATGGGCAAACTTCTCTGACTGCTTCATTGGCCCTTCCAGATTCTGCACTGCAGCAGCTGCAAAAAATGTATGGAAAAATGTGCAAAAATATTTAGCTGATACCTCCATATCCTAAACGAACCACAGAGTTCCCATGTATTTCATTAAACTTACATAAAGAAGCCTAACTTTGGACTTGCATGGCAAATGGTCCCTCTGCAATTGTTTTTAGTTGTTTTAAAAGCTTTCTGTTCATGAAATACAAGCTGAAGACACCAGGAACATTTTGTTGTACCTAGAATTATCCCACTAACTAAATGTATGAAAAAGCTGTGATATACAGGGCACATTTTCCCCAGTGATAAAATAAGAATGACCTCTGTGACTTCATTTAGGTTCCACCTCTCCTGAGTTATGAGCCACTCCTCACTTATAAGGTATATCCCATATCTCACTCAAATCTTCAGTGGACCACAAAACTCCCTTCCAGAAAAAATTGTGCTTCCCTCAGTCTGCGGAGGATTACCCATGTCAGGCAAAGTTATATTATTGTTTTTAGTGCTGCTAGGGATTACTTGCAGGATGTTTCAGCTCATTACCTCAAGTTTTCATCAGCTATTTTCCGAGCGTGGTAACCTTTGTGATGCAGGTACTGTATATATCTACAGTATTGATTCTGCTTCTCCTGCTACATTACATGCAATACATGTAAACAGAAGAGTGTTTCACTACCAGCTGGTAAGGTGCAAAATGGTAGCTGATCTTGCAGCTACAAAACACAGATAAAACCTTGAAGTAATCAGCTGAACTGTCATGGAACTAATTCCATGATATAGTGGAAGCAATTATTTGCACTTACGTGTCTTACTGGAAAATACAATCAGTGCTAAACCAATCCTGTTAGTGTTGTCAAGGACACATTTAGCTCCAAATGCTCCCCTTTTAATCAGTAACCGGTTATTAATTAATTAGGCAGTGATCCTGTTGCTATTCATACATGTGTATTATTATTATTGCACTTGATATTGTGCCTCTGCACCGATCGCTGTTAATTTGCAGCAAGTGCAGTTGTGCTAATGTGCTCTAATGCCAGCGATTATCACAAGGACGGGGCACCCGACATTTAACCTAAAACCGCACTGAATTGTTCTCACGGCTGTTTCCTTTCAGCTGCGGCCTGCTGCTGCCTGGATGGGGCGTGCTGGGAGAGAGGAGATCGCTCCTGGTAATTGGGAGTGTCAGAAAAGAGACACCAGCAAGGGGACAGTCCGAGCTAGGAGGGGAAATAGGCTGAGAGCTGAGGGGGACACAGGTGAGGCCGTGCCGCGGCAGGGACAGCGCTGCCCGCGGCGGGCCTGCAGCCAGACTGCTGCCCGGCACCGGCCGGGAACACAGGCACCTCTGCACCACAGGAGCAGGGAAACAGAGTGTGCAGCAAATCGAGGGTGTCTGGCAGCTCTTGCTTGTCAGCTGTGCTTCAGGGAAAGATGCGGCCCCTTTTTGCCTTTTTGGTCACAGCTCTGCAAAATCACCAGTTTTAACGGCGGGGGCGAGGCTGCCCATATGTAAGGGACGGCTGGGAAATTCCTGATTTGCCTCACAACTGTCGTGGAGAGACAGAGGCTGAAACCCCGAACTCATGTGTACAGGGGGGGACCCCAGGCCCAGGAGAAGTGGGATGTTGGCCAAGGCATTACCTACAGAGTGCAGGTATGCGTGTGCACCGAACTGAGAATGGGTTCCATGGGAACCACGGAGAGAACAATGGGCCGTTACAGTGGCCTGAGCTGCGGGCAAGGCTGGTACGTGTTAGACCTGTCTTGGCCTGTCCTGCACTCTGTTTCAACAAGCCTGTGGAACAATGACCATTCCCCACCTGCCTTGTGAAGCGCCCCCCCTCTCCTATACTATAAAACAGACCCCCAAGCCCACCGTGATTTTGAGATCTCCCCAGCGAAAGAAGACTTCTCCTTCAAGACCTACGAGGGTGCGTCTCTTTTGTTGGTAGCTATATTATCTGTCCCCCCTCCTTTTCTGTCTCTTTTCTTTTCTTTTTTCCTTATTTCTCTTCCTTCTATTGCATCTGAGTTGGGTATTTTAATAAAGGTGTTCTGATTTGAGTTAAAGTTGAGTTTCCCTTGTGACTTTTGCACTCTTGAGATCAGGTTAACGAACAAGTCACAAAATCTGCCTTAAGGCGGATCGTGACACCATAGAGAGCAATGCATTTGTTCACAGCTAACACAGAAGAAATCCTTTGTCCTCCCAGTATTAGTGATGCTTAGGTATGCTTACTAAATAATGTACTTTTCAGATTTTTCTTTCAGTCAGAAAGCTTTAAGCAGGACCTGATACCAACTGTGTCAAGAGAGAAACAAATACTAGCAGAAAACAGAATTTATCTGAATTGCATTTAATAGAGGCCAGAAGCAGTGAACTAAGGATATTCAGTTGAAGTAGTTCAGTCAGAGATAGCTAAACTTTTTAGTGCGTTTATTTAAATAGAGAGGCCTGAACTGGAGATTAGCTATTTATCAGCTTCATGATGGAATGAGAAACAGCTGCAACATATTTCAGCATAGGTTTTATTTGCTATAAATCCACAGGTTCAAATTCTGCTCTGATTTATGCCTGTGGAAATATGGAATAAAGGTATTATCTGCCCACATTGTTTTGTGGCTTCATGCCTATGTATATCAGAGAAAATTTAGTTCATGTTGGTTCAGTTATTCACCATAATCTCCCAACCACAAAAAGGACTTTTAATATTTGTAATGGTTGCAGGTATATATGCAAAAAATAAGCTCCCAGAAAACAGTACGTGGCATAGGTAGCAAAACACAGCTCAAATTACTGTCAAAGCATTTCCCTTTGCATACCTTTGCAAGGATTTCACTTCAAGACTGTGCTGTACTCCAACAGTTTCTTTGCCACGCTTGTGGTTTTTGTCTGATTTTCACCAAGAGGGTCAGTTCAACCCCTCGCTCCATAAAAACTGTTCCCAGGTCTTCAATGGAGGAATTTCTGTATTTCAAGCTCCTATTCCTGACTCCAGCAAGTGCCCTCATATCTGCAGCAGGGAGCAGCCCTGCTCCTGCACAGCAGATACCACTGCCTAGGAGAGGCAACTGGCCCGTGCTGATCCCCCTGTCAGCATCTCATCTTTTGAAAGGGAGAAGAAAAACCAACTGCTGCTAACCACTACAGTAGGAGTGTTTAGTTTGTTTGGATCAATTTCTGTCAAAGGCTGCCTGGAAGCCTTTTTTTTTTTTCCCCCAGGTTGTCTTTGCAACGTTTCTTTCCCCCTGCTCAGTTCAGCCCCATTGGCATTTATTTGGTGACCTATTGCCATCAAGGGCTCCCCAACAGATCCCTTGGATTTGCACAAGTTGCTCCTGGTCTGCCATGGGGAAGCTTTGCTCAGGTACCTTCCAGGCTTTAGCTCTGTTACATGGCAAGGATGTTGTTCGGCCTGCAAGGGCTATCTAGTTTGACTTGCTTGACTGATTTTTGTTATATAAAGGAGAATGCTATTTTTAAACTTTTTTTCTTTTGGAGAGAGGAGGACTTACAATCTCTCTAAGTTCACAAAACTCCAAGAAGAGATGCAGGCAAAGACATAAATTAAGGCTCCTGCCTATTCAGAGAGGGAAAATTTCAAAACATCTATATCAAAGACTAGCAAATTTGAAAGTCATGTTACTTTTTTTTTTAATGAATCTAGGATTTAAAAGGAAGACCTGTGCACTGTAGCTTGTCAGCATTTTGGGGAATGCTATTAATTTCTTCCCATCAGTGTTCTCCAGACCATGGTGACAACAGTAGCCCATCCCTCTTGTACTTTGATCTCTCTCAAAGTCAAAATATAAAATATGCAGCTGAAGGTTTTTGCCCTGCAAAAGCAGAGGTCATCTCCTATCAGCAGTATTATGATTGTGACCAAAGATATCATACATTTACATAAAAATAAAAAGGAAGGGAAAAATAATTTCTACTTGACAGTTCATACGGCAGTACTTGGTGGCTTTGTTTTTCAGATTTTTTTTCTGAATTTGAATAAAATAGTTTATTTAACAAATAAATAAATTTTAAGATGTCTTGCTGTCTTCTCTAATTAATAGCCAGCACCAAGTGGAAGTGAAAATACAGTCCACAGACTGCTCCAGCCATGCTGACATACTTGCCAAAGTAAATGTTGATGGTTTAGATCATGCACAAACCATCAGAGAGCCAGACAGATGTGTATGAGTTATGATCAGCAGGAATGTGCTGCAGCACTGAAGGTGTATTTTTGAAGAAGTCAGGCACAGAATGGACAAAAATATCTTTGTGTCAACAACTCATGCCCCCTGTTCTGGTAATGTACAGGTAACTCCACATAGGAAAAAATCCTGATTTGATTTAAATGAGCACTGAAGGGAGAACATGCAATGCCACAACAGGCAGCAAAATATGACAGTATTTTAATGTGTTTTCAACCTTGCTGGGAATAGCAAAACCCTTGGGCTGAGTTGCAAGCTCAGTAATCCATAGGATGCATAGGAATCAAAGTGCTAGGGCTTTTTTTTGGTTTTCTTGGGTAAGAATTGATAACTGCCTTTAGCATCTCCGAAGGTGTTTTCCAGACTGGTGACCCTCATGGGCAATTCCTCTTCTCTCCATGTGATTGTGTCATGAGCTGCTATAAACATTATTATAGGACACTATTTTCATGCTGCTTTCCGAGTGGTGCCTGCTAACTTTTGCCTCAGACCACAATTTTAACTATATATGTTTCCTTTTTCGTGCAAATTGCTGATACTCAGACACAAAAACTTCAGTGTGTCTCTGATTTGTGTCCTGTAGTGTGCATCAATCAGCACATCTGCCCCTCACTGCTGCCATAACCACAAGCCTTCAAGAAACTTGACTGCTGTGTTACCAACCACTGCTCCCTACTTTTTTTCTACCTCACTTTTTAAAATTTTTTTTTGGCTGCTCCATGTTGATGGCCACTGGCTTGGTTTGCAGGGGGTGTCTGTGTAGCTGGCTCAGGATTAAACAACCATTTCTACTCTTCTCTTGGACACTGTTTCTCTGCAAAGACCAGGACAACCAAGCCCTTTGTTGTGCTGTTCTGAGCTGGTCTCCATTGGATGGGTGTACAAGAGTCATTAGGCACTGGGGGTTAGAATGACTTGCGTGTATTTCAAGGAGAGTAGAAGAAAAGTGGGGTCTCATTCAGGAGTAATGAGTTTGTTCTCCAATACCCCTGTGAGGATTATTCCTTAAAAGTACAGGGCAAAGTTGATTTGGATAAGAACTAATTATCAAACAAGAAATTAAGGCAGTGTAGCCGTCTCCACCCTCCCCACCAGACCTTGGGGACACATTATTCCTTGTGTTTAACCTATTAAAGCAATGACCCACATATGAGGGAAAGGAGTAGATTATAATTATTTCTGTGAATATGAGTTCCCAGTTCATAGAAGATGCCTAAAAATAGGAACTCAATAAGAAGAGAACTCAACAAGAACAGAAAACTTAGAAATCATGGGGTGCTTAGATTATTTTTCTGAACAAATCAAACTACATTCATTTTGTTAATTGACTATGTTTGCTCAGGTAATGAACTCTTTTCACCTTTAGTTTTTAAAGATGAACTGGATAAAGAGAGCAAGAAGAAACAGCACAAAAGGAATTGCAAATTAGCATGGCTTCAGTGGCATGGGCTCATTTGGATGACATCTCATTGTAACATGGATTTTAAGGCACCATTGTCTGAATTCAAGTCTGATTATGGGGCTGGTGTCTGCAGCAGATGTGATGACAAGTAGGTTAAGAGCAATCATGCTTAGGTATTTTCATATCAAATGTCTACCCCGGTTCAGAAAACAAATAGGATAAAACAGCTCGCTTGGAAGTAGACTCTGACTTGTCAATTAGAAAACTAGAGATGATGAAAAAGCAACATGAATTTGTCTAAACACAATAATATTGCAGTATTAAAGGTAGAGGAGAGAAGTTTAATGGATGCATTAATATTTTATGTGTCTTAGAATACAGTTTAAGAAATTGATGGGTATCATGAGACACAGACAATGCTGATTGCTTTTACTGAATAAAATGTGATGAATGGAGATGGATAATTTACCCACTTTTCCAGTGATTACATGTATTTTTCTCCCATTTCTGTTTCTCAGAAGTTTGTAAAAATATTTTATCTTAGCAAAAGTTCACATCATGCATCATGTATGTGCAAAGAGAAAAAAACCAACACCCTTGCTCTAAAATTTTGCTCCCATTAAAAATCCAAATTCACTTGTAAGATGTTCATATAAAGAAAGCACTTTCTGAACAATGAAGGATTTTACTATCTCAAAGAACCTGAGCCACTTCTCTCTGGTTATACAAATGTCTAAACACATGAATCACATTTTACATCCAGTATAACAAGTCCAAAGCCTGTTCTGTCCATTACTTCTCAACAGTCCTAAGATTAAGCCCTAAATACATTCCCCCTATTGAATTTTATTACCTTCATACTATTTTGCATGTGTGTGTGTGTACATAATCCTTTCACACTGCAGTATGCATGGACATTTTAGCTGAGATAAAGGGGAAGGAGAAATGTTGGTTTTCTCCATGACTACTACACAAATTCACTATTTAAAGGCTAACACTTGCTAGAAAAATAAAATAGACAAAGGTGTTCCCTCTTCAGCGGGAGGGAGTGGTCCCTCTGCTACATGTGGCACTGGGATTCTCAGCAGCATCACTGGGAGGCTTTGAGCCACTGCACTGCCAAGGTGCATAGGCATTTTGAGTTGTTAGTTTTCTCCTCACACAACAATGATCTGCCTGCCACAGGGCTGGCACAAGGACCACAAGAGGGAGGTAGTCATCGTAAAATAAATGCTAGGAGCTTGCTTCTGGTACTCTACATAGAAGGAAAAATCTGCTTGAATAATTAAGGCTTCCTAGATGTGACTACAGATAAAAATAGATAAAGAACGTGTTTTTGGCATGACTGTAACACTCCAGCTCAAACAGAAAAGGCTTTGCATGGAAGTCAACCAAAGAAAAATTCACTCCGGGCGCTTGTATTACAGCTCCATTTAGCGGAGCAGAACGATCATGGCTTGTATTTAGCAGGTAATAATGAAGCATCATATACAAAGTCAGGATGCAAGTCCAAGATTAAGCAGCAGCTTTAACGAGGTCCAGCTTGCCGGGAGCTTTTTGAAGTGTCCCTAGCTCACTTACAAAGCCAGAAAACAACAGAAGCAACTCTAACAGCTGCAAGAGTGTCTGGTTTAGAGGAAGGTTTTATGTCTCGATGACACCAGACTGGGATTCAGCTTTCATGTAGTAACTAGGTCTGCTGGTTGCTGGAGCCCTAATCATTCTGCACAAACTGTCTCACCCTAATGAATTGCACAAATAATAATTCTTCACAAATCAGATCCACACCATCAGCTTCACAGATAGACAAGGCTGGTTTATTGAGGTAAATAGCACAAGTCAGCAGAGTCCACGCTTAATCCATGTTTAATATGCAATCTAGAAACTGAAGGGAAGAAATCAAATGCTGTTTCTGTGGATGCATGGATGAAGTATTTTCAACCAGTAAAGAGCTAAAAGAGCACCCAGAAGCTAAGTTAGATGGTTTAATCAGATTTACCCTACTCTGAATGCACTGTAATCACCATGGACCCTTACAGGCTTTATAAGGGAAAATTAGATACTTTTGATTTCCTTCCTTTTCAGAGGAAGAAGAGGTTTGGATTGCTTATAAACTTAAATTATGTAGAAAAATACCTTTCAGCCTTACCTATTTTTTCCTTGAAGATATTACAATTATTTTTTCACTTCTTTAAATTAAGATTGGCCATTCATTAACTAATTACCATGATTGTTGCAGTTCTTCTAAGTATTATTAATTAGGTGAGTGGTACATTTAGAATTTAACATCTCTGTAAGGAGAGTTTTGTTTAGCATACCTAATGCTCTGAAAGTCCTGAGCATGCTCCATGTTACACAGGACTTAGAAACGAGTGCAGGGGAATCTTTTGGGGATTGGAGTTAACTGTGGCTGGGAGTTACACAGTACAGCAACTGAGGAGCAACGGAGAGAGGAAGGGAGTGTGGAGATGGATACACCACCTTCCTTCTGCAGCAGAGAACTGCAGCATTATTGAAGCCCAGCTGATGCAAAGTAATGTGTTCTTTTGCAGTGGTGACTGGTTTTCATGTGCAAACCCATTAATGTATCTACATATATGTGCTGATGCTATGAGAGCAAGTGACCAGAGTCCTTTCTACCCTGTTAATTTGTTTCCTGTAATTCCATGTAGGTAGCCATTCTCCATCTCTGTTTGATCTTGCATGGATTATATATATTAAACCAAAGTAATTTCTTCATCTGAGACTCAAGATGTAATCTCTCTGGGGCAATAATTATCTTTTATATTGGGCTTGTATGAAAGGTGAGGAGGTGGTCCTGGTTCCTCAACTGTGAGCCTAGAGGTGACTACAATCTAATCAGAAGCCAAGATAATGATAAAAGTATCCAGTAAACTAATGCTGTGCCTCTAAATGGTTCTTTTGCCATTGTTTTGCTGAAGAAACTGTAATCCTATAAATTTCTTGATTGCCTGTAGCTCTGATTATAAAAGCAACTTTTCCCACCTACAGAGTAAGAAATAGATGGCTGAAAATCAAACGTTATTTGCATTGCAGAGGCATCTTTCTGGTCCCCACCATTTCTCTGACATTCTCCTGTCAGGAGCTACATACACATACACCTATCAGCTGTTTCTCTTTGTGCAGGAGAAAACAGACTAGCTTATAAAACTATGTACCTGCTTGTTTGACCAGACAACACTCTTCACAGAAACCTGCTGGAACAGCTTCTCAAAGCTCAATGCCTGCTCCATGTGCTGCTGCTCTTCACACTGGAGTCAAATATATCACTGCCATCCTCAGCCCTGCCTTACCTGCGACACGGGCGAGAGGCCACAGTTGCCAGGAAGTTGGCAAACGAGGACAGTGAGGGAAAGAAAGTTTAGGAGGCAGAAACAACTGACACCGCATGAAAATGAACCAGTTTTGCAGCACAGAGAAACAGGCTTCTGGAGAGAAGTGGATGAGAGGTGTGGGATATGTGGCTTTCTCTGACATGGTGGTTGTTCTTCCCATGATGATGCCACCTTCTCACCAAGGTGATACTGAAGTTAACTGGCAGGAATCCTTGACCTGCTCAAAGTAAAGAATCACTGCAGTGTGGGACTGAGGTTGCTTCAGGCTTCAAATGAAGCTTTTGGCAAATAGGGGATTTAACTGGATCCAAAAGGTTAGCTGTATTTGCCAAAGAGAGAAACCCTGCTTCTTTCTGATGATACACACACAAAACACAATGAGGTTTTGTTAAAATAAATAGACAACCACTGCTCTGGAGGCTCTGGATGTGAACCAGCAACAGCAGCGTTAAGCCATCTCAAAGCAGAGTGAAAGCGATTTTCACACCTATTCTTTTCTAATTTAGGCCCATTTGAAATCCAAGCACAACTCTTTTACTACTTTGTTATAGCAGTATTAATTATTGGTATTGCTCTACAGCAGTAAGAATGCCGTTTAGACTAAGACAGGACTACAAGATTAGAACAACAATTCCAAGTTGTTCAGATGCAGTTGAGGGCCACCTTGATCTCCTGGACTGAATACACTGCACTCGGAAAGCCTGGGAGTATGTGGATGAATTTCTTCCAGTGCAGACTCATTAGGGTTGGTTATGTCGGCGCCCTCTGATATGGCCTCCTGTATTGGAATGTAAGAACATGAGCTTCCAAAGTGGGAAGAAACAATTCTCAGACTTCCTTGAAAGCTGATAATTGAAGAAATTGCATTTTATTTGATGGAGAATATGAGTTCAGACCAAGTATGCCAGGAAACAAGGAGTAATATTTAGTGACTTATACAAGGTGCAGTGAAGAGCTGTAATTTCCATTCTCCTGATTCACTTTATCTCTGCCATGAGTTTAGCAGAACTCCAGGCTCCTATCTTGGCTCTGATCAATATTGGGTGCCCAGTCTCTGACCATCAGTAGTATTTATCTTGCACTTCAGTGCCTAGCACAGATCAAACATCTGGTTGAGGAAGAACTGGCAGATTGATGGGCAAATCTTGTGACAATTTCAGGTGGTTCTTGGGTTATCTCAGCTACCTTCTCTTCATCCTATGCATGGGAAAGTTCACAGGTCTTCCAGTCACTATTGTACCTATATGAGACTTACAGAAGTGGATTGATGCACTGCTGATGGCAGTAAAGAAGGCATAATCTCAATTATCTGGCTTTAAATTATGAGATTAATTTTTTTTCTGGTGTAAATTGTAATATGCTTTTGTTTATCTTTTGTGTATAATTTTGGAGTTAGCACAAACACATGCAGCAATCACAGGAAAGAAAATCCGAGGCACAGCAATGTTCTTTTAAGAAAGCACTGGAATTGTAAAGTGCCCAGAATTTCATGGTGTGTTTTCAGTAAGTGTTTTCATGGTGAGAGGCAGCTGAAGAAGCAAGTTGGATTGCAGATGACCCAGGGAGTTTATCTATTTCTGACTTTGCTATTCTTGTAGCCCTTTGTTTCACCTGAATCAGTAGAGAAAATGCATGCTGTGCATTTTCTGGTGGCTCAGGAAGCCTCCTGTGTAGACAGCACCACTCAGGACAAACTGGATAATACAGAATCAGAGGGACAGCATCATTAAGGTTGGGAAGTATTTCCAAAATCATCACGTCCAACCTCTGACTGAACATCAGCATGCCAACTGAACCACATTACTAAGTGCCACGTCTAATTGTTTCCTGAACACTTCCAGGGTTGGTGACTCCACCACCTCCCTCAGCAGTCCATTCCAAAGCTTAACCACCCTGTCAGAGGAGAAATTCTTCCTGATGTCCAACCAGAACCACCCTGGCACAACTTGAGACCGTGTCCTCTTGTCCAGTCACTGGTTGCTTGGGACAAGAGGCTAACCCCCACTTGGCTACACCCTCCTTTAGGTATTTCCTCTTGTTGTGCCTCTAGACATTTTACACTGAATCTCCCTCAGTCAGCAGAAAAGTGTCTGTCTGTCCAAGGGCACACCTGAGGCCCAGGCTGAGGGACACCAGGCCCCCTGGGAGCCCTGGTGAGCAAGACAGAAATGTCAGTGGTTTGGATGCCCAGTTCATAAGGCTATCTGATTTTTTTTTAAACTTCCTTGGATGCTGTGAAATCCAAAATTTCAGGACAACTGGACTACTGGTGTTATATGACTTTTGGCTATTTCCTGTTTCCAGTCAGGCTGTAACCACAAAAAGCCAAATTGTGGCCTCCTAACGCCACTGATAACAGCAAGGCAAACAGGAGCAGAGACATGCAAAATTGGAATACTCTTTGTAATGGACTAACACAGAGATAAATACACTCGTGGATTCTACAAAATACTCAAAAGATGGGTGAAATTCTTACAGCTGATCTTATTTGCCTGTCGCTACTACCAACGAGTTACCTCTTTGATATTCTAACAAATACAATGTAGCACATGAAAAGAGTGAATGATTGCACAGGACAATACTTGCTCCTTACTCTGTGAAGAAACCAATCCCTCCTAATATTTCAGATTCTACTCCTAAGCTATTTGGGTTTCAGGGTGCTCTCTTGCTTTTAAACACTTAGGGACATAAACCAAAACTACTAAGAAGGAATAGTTTTGAAAACTTGGCTTGAAGCATGTCTTTGAAAATGTGGTTCCCACAAGATCAGGGAGACAAGGAGCTGGAAAAATGCTTGGAGCCACTGGCTCTGACCACAGCTATTGAGAGCTGCACTCTCCCCAGTACGGTTACACCGCTTCGACTGACCAAACACCAGATGGGCTGACTGAGGCAGTGAGCAAAGGCAGTCACTTGATGAGGTACTGCATAACACAGTGGGAACAAGAAACGATGCTTCTGGATTTAATGCTTAAGATGAAGTCAGTGGAAATATGTCTGTTGGTTTCTGTGGAATCTGAATTATGACTTAGCAGTAACACAAACTCAGGTTTTGTGCCACAGCTGCTGTATCTGTTGATGAGAGCAGCTTGTAAGGAGGTCAGCAGAAATCAGTGCTAAGACTTATCTCTCAGTTAATGTGCTGAATGCTGGCATTAAAAGTAATCTTTTAGTTGGACAATACATAACCACTCAAAAAATACTGACAGAGAAAGTTCAGTGACACCTTTTCACTGACATTTATACTTCCAGAACAGTGAAGAGAAGAAGATAAGGAGGGCAGCAGTCTACAGAAAGGAGAAAAGGCCATAAAGAAGGGAACATACACCGGAGAATATGTCGCTTAATGAACAGTTGGACACTGAAGCAAAATGTGATATTCAGGCAGAAGGTGAGCGTGAAGCCAAGAAACCAGGGAATACTTCAGAGAGCTCAGGAACTAAGGCAATGATCCTTGTGGTGCAGTTTCAGAGCATGACAAACCAGAGGTCAAGAAATACATGGTATTTACCCGCTAACACAGCCATCAAAGTTCACTGGGGACAGCAAAGCAACCATCAGGATGGGATTACTTATAACCAGAATTCATTTGGGTAGGAAACACTAGGGGTATCTCATTTAAAACCGTGTGTAGTTTGAAGGAGCACTGGAAAGGTGAAACTGCCATGTTGGCTAAGTTTTCCAAAATGCCTGCAAAGCACTCTGTGAAGATCACTGCTATTACTGAACTATTTTATTATCCCACTGGTTCATGGAGTTTGCAACCTGGAATTAAAAGAAAGGTGCAGGATTATGGTGGATTTTAGCATTTCTCACATTTGTCATGTTTCCTTTTTTGGAAACATAGAAAGGAAACTTCTGGGTTACCAAATATAATTCCTGGGTCCTGCAGACACTCATGTTACCTAGAGGATTAATTTCCTATCAAACTCCCTGAACATATAATGACCATCTTTACTAATGTTAATGAGAATCACTACCCATAATTTGCATTTACACACTACTTAAGGATCTTGAAGTGTTCTTTCATATAATATGCTCATTTTTATTACAGGCATATTGAATTTAAATGACTTGCCTAGGGTCTCACAGCAAGCCAACAGCAGAATGACTTTAGTGCTCCTAGTTCTTTGCATTAAATCTTGGACATTAACAGCTCCCTTCATAAAGGGAGCTTTGTAGCTGTAGATCACCTCCTGGTGCTGGTGAATCAAACCTTTTCTGATGGCACAAACAAATCAATAAATTACTTCAACCCATGTAATGCTTCCCAGTGTCTGGAAATCATGACTTCCTGTGAACTGAGAAAACTGACACAAGTCTGAGTAATGCTAAGATAGGCTTTGACCTATGACCAACTATGAAATTTTCATGTGCTAAGTATGCACCTCAGATCTATATTTTCTATATGAATACATCAGTAATCTCTACATTTGTTCCAGGAAAACTTCAAAGCTTTCAGTATCAGTTGTGCTGTTGGAAGCATATGTGAAAACAAAAACCAAAACAAAAACACCCAAGTCCTCAAATCAAACCAGCTAAGCAAAAAAAAATAACCCCCAATAGTAAAACTATAATATTAAACAAAAATCCTTAACTTTGCCCATGGCAGAATTGCTCTGACACAGGCACATGCCTTATCACTGATGTCTCCTCTGAATGGCATGGTCCTCATCAAAATTTAACTCTAAAAGGAGGAGATGGAGCATCCCTTTTTATATGGGCTCCTCTAGGTTAAGAAAGATGCAGTACCACAGAATTATTACCTGAGTTTTCTGCCTGTGTCAATATTATCACTGTCTCTAGCAAAGTGATATGTTGTTATTTCCCCTTATATTTTGCCCTCCCCCCTATGCCTCCCATGGAATGAGCTTCAAATTGTACCCAGTGATTTCAGGATACTATTTCCAAGCTTTCGCCTGTGACTCTTTGTGTGGGAAAAGAGTTCTTTTGTGGCATGACACTTGCTGCAACATCAGAGGAACCATCTGGTAGACCAAAACCTACAGCAATACTGATCCCACTCATCCAAAGAGTTCCTCCAACGTGGTGGCAGCTACCCAGGAGCTCTCACCTGTGGCAAATGGTGACATTTACTCCTGCTGGGAATGTGGCTGGGCAGACGAATGTTAAAGAGGGCCTGCAAGGCCGCCTGAGCCGCTTGACCCTTGGCCAGCTTCTTGCTACGTCCTGAGCCTTCAAATGTTCTCCCGTCCACTCGCACGGCCATCACAAAGCTCTTGATGTGCTGCTTCTCCACCGTCTCCGAGAGGCAGACGTAGCGCAGGCCCGAGCGCAGCTCATTGAGCAGCACCACCGGGTTCTTCTCGCTCTCTGCTTTGGCCATCCTGTGCTTGCCTGGCTTGCCGTGGCCCATCAGGTCCAGTGTGTGGCACAGCAAGCGCCCGTGCCGGTACGCGGTGGAAAGCAGCTCGTTCTCGACGGGGTTGTAGCCTGAGAAGTCCTCGCTGTGCGTGGATGGTTCGAACTCCTTGAACAGGGTGTCTGGGAAGTCTGCCTGATCAGAAGTGAAGTCCGTGGATGGGCTGATGCAGTTCCCCATGGCGAGGTGGGCTTGGCAGGCGTTGGGGAACTGAACGAATGACTTCAGAGCTAACTCTGCGGCGTGCATTTTGGCTTTCTTTTTTGTGGGGCCTGTGCCTTCAAATGTAAGTCCATTTACTTCCACAGCAACAGCAAAGACTGGAGCATGCACTGGACCTGTCTGGGAAACCATTTTATATTGTAATCCTGGTTTAAGTTCGTGTAGCTGAACCAGAGCGTTCTTTGGCGTCACTGACCACGAAACTTTCTTCCAGATAAGCTGGAGTTTGCAGAAATGGCCATTATTGCCTTCCTCTAAGGGTCTTTTCCTCTTACTGCTAGATGTGCCCCCTCTTGCCCTGTCAGTAGATGCTATTGGATGATCCTCCAGGTTGCCAATGTTTCGATTTTCCTTTACTTCTGCACTGCTGGTACCTGTCAGTAGAGAAAGAAAACAACTCACATTACAATTGTCATCATCTTAGCTGACATTATGCCTAGGGCTGTCAGAATAGCCAAAAAAGAAAAAAAAATAGAAATCGTTGCTAAGCCCTTTTTAGGAGTTTTCCTGAAATATCTGTATAATGGTTGGTTTATTATTTCTAGCACAGTTTTTTTGCATGTTCTGAATGTTTACTTGTCCCTAAAGGTCTGCTTCTATTAGTCATCAGCCTTCTGTTTTAAGAAAAGATTACATCATTCAAAGATGAAGCATAATGGATGCCATGTGACTTAAATGAACTGTTTGATAATTACTAGTAAAATGTGAATAGCTTGCAAAATTCCCTTAGGATGACAATTGTTCTATAATCCATGTGGTTGAATGCTTATGAACACATTAGAAATCAGAAATTATTCACAAACAGAAAAATAGGCCAATGCATTGAATAATCTGCTTGCAATGAATATATTGACCGCCTCTGCCCACACCATAGCCTCTTGTGTTGTCAACATAATGAATTCAGACTAGGAAATGATCTGACAGACCTTCACAGCATTTGAAACAATAATGTGGTCTGGACTCAGATCCCAGTTTTGTAAGTGAGTGCCTTTCTGTCAAATTCAATTGATGATACTCTTAGTTTCTGCATCAGCAACAACTAATATTGCAAAAATTGTAGATAAATCCAAATGAGAGCAGGAGAAGCCAGAACATCATGATGGGAGCAATTACTGATGTAAAGGATGGTCTGTGTCAAAGAAAAGCAACAGGAGAGAATGACTGCCAGGAGTGCCAGGAAGGGAATGAAATGACAGTGGGGAGCTATGGAGGGAGCAGTCCACTGTTGAACCAATGAATCCCCCACTGCTCCGGACCACGCCTGTGCGATGTGCTGCAAGGCCATGTGGTCTCTGTGCCACAGCAGAGGCACGGCTGAGAACGGAGAGTCATCTCACTGATACCCTGCATGAGACACTAGAGGTGCTGCTGGCTAAAAAATCATCCTATAAAATTTAAGTCATTCCTGATGAGTTTGTTTAAATGTCTTGCATCTCTGACACATCCTCCAGTCGTCCTGCACATTCCTTGGGGCAGAGACAAACGGAGGAAGTAAATATGGGTGTAACCAACCTACAAGGCAACCCATCCCGGGAGTGATGCACCTGATCCCTTTCCAAGCAGAGCACTCTGCGGCTGCCTGCTTTACTCCAAACAGCACTGGGCACGGAGCCTTTCCCAGGTTTTGGTTTGTTATTGTCAGATGTGATCATGCCACCTGCACAGGCTGTGTCAGTCCCATGCACAGAGAAGGTCCCTATGGTCCTTAGGGGACAGAGAATGGTCCTCCCACTTTCTGTGGGGCCATGGCCATGATTGGTTTTCTCTTTACTCTGATAATATAAGTTGGCTGCAAGGATGGAAGGGGTGAACTGCTGACTAATCTTTGAGAAACTTCTGCTGGAGCACGGTGTCTTTGCTGCACCCCAGTATTAGGCTGGGCCAATAGATGCACAGCAGCCTGCAGAGATTATGTGGAACCAACCATCATGTTTAAAAACTTCCTTTATATCCTGAGACTTTACACTTGTATTAAATATCAAAAGACTTTTTCCCATCAGAGCACTAAGTCTGCACTCATGCAAGCTGTTCCACAGAAGGAGGGTCACTGCTTAGACAGGAGTAATAATCATGGCTCAAATGCTTTGTGTGGGGCCCATTTGCAGAGCTGAGTCTTTAGGCTCTCTCTCCTGAAAACCCTGCAGCACACAGTGAGCTTTCAGTCTGGGTCTATGTCTCACCAAAATTATTTGCAGAGTTCTCTTCTACGGTGCTTTGCTGAGGCAGAACATGAACTGACAAATTAAGGTCTTAGTGACTAGCTAATTTTTAGTTTTTGAAGCTAAGGGGACAGAATGAAGACAGGTGAGGAAGGAAAAGCAAAAGACATACATAATAGAAAAAGAAAAGTTTCATCATGTGATATTCAGCTGTATAAAATATGACACTTTTAAACCAACCTCTCTGGAAATAAGACATTTAAAAGATCATGATAACTAAGGCACAAGGATAATGTGCTGTTTTCTCATTGAGTTCACAACTCTATTTACAGAGACTCTGCTCTGAAGGGAAAGGGAATATCAGCTTTAACTTCCTCTATGCAGCCTGGCAGTGATTTTGGCCATTTTCGATCATGACCTTTTCTCATGTTTTCACCCCACTAAGAAGATATCTCTTTATTTATGTGTATTTTTTCAAGTAAAGGCAAAATATTTTGATGCATACATAATTTTTTAGCAGGAAACAGGTTTGCTTCTGTATTTCACACCTCCTCTCTCATCTTAACCTAATAGGTTTTTACAGACCCAATTATGGTACATAATGATACTGTAGTCAAGAAGCATGAAAAGAAAGATAGCTCCTGCTTCACACAATATTCAGCTTTGAAAAGAATTTGTATTGATTATGCACCACTGAATAGAAAAACCCAAGAGGTTATTTGTGTTTATAATTCATATTGTCTTATTCCATCTGGTTTTTCTTTCATGGTCAGAGAAATGTGGATTTGTGAACATGAATATGTGACCTTAACATCTTACCTTACCCACCCTCAAAAAAACAATGGTTAACTAAAACCAAAAAATAAACATTACTTATTTGTCTTAAATGGTGTCTATAACATTGTCTAGTCCATGTTTTGGCCAACAGAGAGGTGCCTTGGTGTAGTAAAAAAAAATGCAGAGATGCAGGTGTAAGACTTCCAGAGATCAAGCACAAAGGATATGCAGACAAGCCTGGGCATGCACAGTGATGACATGCCTTTATTTATGGTGTGTTCTGGCCTCGTCACAGTGAAGAAAATCTGTGCAAGTGTCCTTACAGCCAACCAGGTTTTAGACCACCTGGTCCTGAAACACCAGGAAACAGCTCAGTTCTTCCCAGATCTCAGTAGGAGCTGCAGCAGCCAGAAGTCATCATGGCCTGTAAATCAGAGGCAGCCTAAACTCAGTGAGTGCCTCAGAAAGTCTGTGAGCCTGATGGACTTGTGTGATCCCTGGCAGCGGCCAGGAAATGTGAAATTACTTTATACTTTCAGGTATCTTTGAATTAGGAAGTCTTTGAAATGTGTCTTTTATGAGACCTCTGTGTAGCAGACATAAGATTACCTCTCTAATGGTGGCACATGCACTTCTATTGTGAAAATCAGACAAAGCAGGCAAATGACACCAAACTACACAAGATAAATACTGTAAGCAGCTGTAATAGAACAATCACAAGCAATTTTAGAAATGAAGAGCACTAAAAGGAAAGGGGCAAGTCAGAGGATACACACAGGGAAAACGCAAAACCGTGGATCATTTTCAGTCTTGTTATTTCTCAAAATGTCTTTGTTCTTGACTTTCTCAAAAATATTCTTTACATTTCAGAAAAAGAAAAGATAATAAATTATGATTCCCCCCATGATGAAAGGTTGGAGAATAATAACACTGAAAGGGGATGGAGTTAAAAAAAAAGAGGAAGAAAATATCATAGTTTTTGGCACTAGTTTCTAATTTATTGTGTAAGATTTCTAAAAAAGTCTCACAGCTCTGCACTGTAATATCTCCTCAGGTAACTGTATTCATTGATTTCTGCAGTTTCACAGGCAACAGGAGACGTGATCTTGTATTTGCTCAGTAATTCAATGGGAGAAAGGAAAGCAGTTAGTGAAATATATTTATTTATGCACTATTCTTCAATATCCTGGCTGCTCTTTCATGTTTTTCTCCTTTTGGTCATTATGCACAGTAGAGTTAACCCAGAGAGTTTGCATCATCAAGAGCATTTCAGAACTATAATGCATCACTAATAATGACACTGACTATGTCTCTGGGTCTTAAGGGCTCTGCAGAACTAACCATCCGATACTCCATGCTACATTTGAAGAGATAATATTGTTCCTGTTGAAGGTTATTCTCCTGCCAAGCCAGCTTCTAGGGAGGATGGGAAAGGAGAGGTGGTAGGTGGCATCTTCATTTTCACTATCATCTTATTCATTATTGAATTACAATGGACACTATATTATTGAAAATCTGTTATATTAAAAGAAAGAATTTGCAATTTCTGTATCATGGCCAGCTCCTGATTCAACTGATAGCTCTGAGACAGGCAATTACTGTCTTTAGGAATGTTTAGTAAACACTGGATTGCTTATGCAGAGCACATTTTTGCTGTTCATCTATATCACATTGACTGTAGATGTTAGAAGGATTGACTTTCATAATTCCTGGAATACTTGAAAGTGAAAAATCTTGAATCAGGAGCAATAGGTATGAACCCAGGAGCCAGAGCCAGGGTACCTTTGTCCAAGGTCAGCTCCTACACCAAATGCAATGTAGGGCAGTCTCCTTTTGCAAGTAAGATGGTGTTTTCATACACTTACTGATTCCACAACCAAGAATTGGGAACGCTTCTGCTGGGATTTTTAGGTTGATATTCTTGACTTTGGAATAATAAACTTGAAGCCAACAACTGAAATCACTCTTTCCTCTCTCATGTGAAAACACATATATGTATTTTTAAACTTTCATGTAAAAAGTCTAGGTAAGCCATGATTTCTCTGTTGCTGAACACTCCCTGGCAGCTCACAGGGTTCAGGTGGTTAAAACCAGTGTCATTAGATTTTGCTGGTGTGTAACACCACACTGCAGAGAGAAGCATTACCACTGCACAAAAATACATGACTTTGCTTAAAGTGAGGATGAAAAGTTTGTGAAAGGTGACTGCCATTGTCTTTAGCTGTTCCAGAATGAACATACTCTACTTTGCCCACCTAACTATCTGAAGCAGCTGTGAAATCCATGTGTGTCTAGCACAGATCTAACGACCTGACTTAGACTGATACTCAAATTTTGATGCTCTCTGTCCAAGTTAGCAAAGAACTGCATGTAGCAGAAAATGTGGGCAGCCCACGGCAGAGACAGACCTAGAGGACATGCCTTCCTGAATCAGGGCCAGAACATTTTAGGCCCTGGAGAAATCCAAATGATAGCAATAGACAGTTTTCAAAACAAAAATAAGCAAATTGTTTTGGTGAGGGATTGCTTGGAGCTCTGGCTCCTGGAATGGGATATTCACTTCTTTCTTAGAGACAGGGTTGCTGCTGTATCTCACACTGTGGAAACTAAAGCTCTGGAGCCTCATGCTGTCTGAAGAGGAATTTGACCAACATTCTCATAACTGAACATGAACAGACTGAACTGAGTCTGGAGTGTGTCCTTCAAGACTGCTGCAGTGGTTGAAATCAGTGTGTTGGGGACCATCAGCTCCCCGTGCAGACACTGGGGAGGTGTGTGCTGCCCTGAGCCTGTGCCTGTGGCAGCACTCCATAATGAGATCCCCAGGAACCAGGTGCTCCTGACAGGGGTACAACCTGGATTCAAAAGTATCTGTGGCTGGTGATAATCTGCCTTGATCCCATGGCAAAGTGGGGATGGCAACATTAGAGATCAGGGACAGGCGTAGGCTTGTAACATCATGAAAGGCAAACAGGTTTAAGCAGTGAACAGGAAATGATTATTCACTGTTTCATGCAATCCCAGCACTAGAGACAGCAGGCTTGATGCAATAAAAGGGAGCACTTTTTGACAACACTCTAAATCACTCCTTGTTCCTGGCTATTGATATCAGAAGTATCAGTGGGCTCCAGAGAGGACTAGACAGTTCTGTTGATGTCTAAGAAATATGATGATTCAGGTGCCAGCTCTAGCAGAGGAAATTTTTGCTAGGTTCTAGAAGGATATACCAAGGGGAGGATCTCCATTTAAATGTCCTTTTTCCCAAAGCATCACTAACAAATGCTGAAGACCATGTACAGCGCTAGGCTTCCTATTTCTAATCCTCTGTGACATTTCTTACATTCTTAGGTACAACTGCCTTCTGGGGATGAATAGGGTGGTCCTTTCCTTGCATGTTCAAGATTAGACCTTCATCGGAGACAGATGATTACTTTACCCACAATTCCATTCCAAGGGTGCATAGTGCCTGTGACAGGTTTTTCTAGTATTAGTTCATTGATCATAAACCACAAAAATCATGTCTGTATGCTAATAATCACCTGTTGAAAATGCCGGTGTAGTTAAACTGCATGGCTCCCTTTGTAAAGAAGGCCTAAGGGAATGTGAAACAGGATTTGTATCCATTTCAGCTGGTGGAACTCTGCCCATTGATACAGCACAGCTGGGGAAGCAGTGCTCTCACAGGATGCTCAGTGAGCAGAAAACTACAGGGATAAGCAACCTACTTCTCTACCTTGCCAGCATTCTCCTGGGCTCCTGTTAAATTGTTAACACAGAAGAAGGTTTTTCCACTTGTTCAGAGCAAATCTCTGAAGCTCTTTAAAATTAGAATCACTCCAGAGGTGCATGTGTGCTATAGGCTTTAGTGGGATTTAGACCACTATACTGCAACTGAACACAGAAATATGGATGATTTTAAATTAATTCATATTTAAAAAAAAATTTAAAAATTCTAATAGTAACACCTAAAACATTTTCTGTGTATCAAGAAATAAATAGCTGTCTTTTCACTGGAGCATATGTTTGACCGAAGGGAGGACTGGGTAGGACGACCCTGAAAACAGTGACATTTGCGATTTCTCTTTCAGAAAACATAGCTTACCCTGTCCATGTGAGCTGTTTTACAGCCCACGCAGGCAGGAAGCGGTCTTGGTGTTACAGTAGCAATGAGAAAACTGTGTTATAGTGTTTGGCTTGTACCAACTTCCTACATTACCTAAAAATAACTAAGTAGCACATTTGGGAACTATTACGCAGGAGGTGCCTGCACAAGCTCATCGTGTGCATAATATGTTTCCTCTGTGTGTGTGTATACTTCTCATATGTCTTCCTGAAAATGCAGCCTTCCTGGGAGCAATTCTGAAGGATTTTCAGGATTTTTTTTGCCTTTGCTACAGATCTGTAATAGCCTGCCTTCACTGTGCAGCAGAATGGTGTGATTTCCATGTGATGCTCAGCGGCAGAAAATAGCAGGCTGTGCTTCTTCACTCCTCCAGTAGCTCTTCCCCTTGGTGATGCACCATGACCAAACCAAGGCGGATCAGCAACAACAAGAGGAAAACACCCAATTCCTCCCACTAACTGGCTCTAATAGGGCAACATGGCAGCATGTGTCTGGCTGGAAAAGAAACCCATCTGGGAGGTGATACTAAAACATTGCTCATTTGGTTCAGAAAGCTTCCCTCCCTTTTTATTTAAAGATTCAAGCTGTGTTACAATAAGCAGGACTGGATAACACACAACAATTGCTTCTAGGTGACACGTGTGAGGGCTTACTGAGGGTTATTAATTCCTAACTGCCACCCTTGGACTTCTTGGTGTTTGGAAGAATTCTCAACTCCTTCAAACGGAGCAGGACTTTCCTCCAGCTCTACAGTTGTGGGCTCAGACAGCTGGTTGAGGTGTAAGGGCCCAAGAGAATACTAATTAGCCAAGAGTTGTTAATTTTTAGGTTATAACTGGTTTATTTAAGCCCGGTTAATCAATTCTCAATTTAATGGTTCTGTGCAGGGCCAGGAACTGGACTTGATGATCCTTGTGGGTCCCTTCCAACCCCCTTCTGTGATTTCACATGAGGACTGTGCTTATGGTCTGCCAAGAGTTGCAAAACCACCTCCTTGCCACAATTGCTCCTCCACTGTAGAGATTTTATCTTGAAACTTTATTATTCATCTATATAGAAAGGAGACTGCTTACTTAAATTGTCTTCATCCTCCATGGTGGTCGGGCCAGGACTCAGGTATTTGAAGGGTGCTATGAAGGTTGACAGTATGCTTAGTTTTTCTAGAAGAAAACACAAGAAAAGATACATATAAAATCTCTATTCAGTCAATGCATTCACATCTACTTCACAGGTTTTCTCAGGTCAAAACATCTTGGTAAGTCTGTTTGGTTTTAGGACCCAAAGGTGGCCTGAAGTTATGTCAGTGAAGATTTAGGCTGGATATTAGAAAAAGGTTCTTCACCTAGAGGGTGTTTGGGCACTGACCCAGGGCAGTGGTCACAGCACCAGCCTGACAGAGTTAAAGAAGTATTTGGACAATGCTCTCAGGCACTTGATGTGACTCTTGGGGATGGTGCTGTGCAGGGCCAGGAGTTGGACTCGATGATCCTTGTGGATCCCTTCCAACTCAGCACATTGTGTGATTCTCTGACTCTACGGTACCACCTCAGAACCTCAGTGCATTTATTACAGCTGGCACATGCAAACACCAAACACACATTCCTCCAGGTTTCTGCCCCCATGTAGTGTTTCTTGACTGTGCTTCCCACCAATGGTGCCTGAGCACTGCAGAGTGGGGGACGCTTGAACTGGTCCAGCTGGGAATGGGGTAGGCAGTCAGCCCTGGGAGAAGGGACATGAGCACTGCTATAATGGATGAGACCATCTACTTCACTTCTTTCCTCTCCCTAACGGAGGCTGAACCAGAGTTCTTAGAGAAAACTCAATGGAGGATGGCACAAAAGACTACCATGGTTTGTAGTTCTATCAGCTTTTGATATGATTTTTGAAAGACCCTTATAGTGTGCCCAGAAAGCCATTGTTCACACAATAAGAACACTATTTGACATCCCTCTTCTGCCTGTTCATATTAAGTGCAGTTCCTTTTAACTGCAGTTTCTGTTTATCCTGCAGATAATGGGTGGCAGAGACATTTACTTCCAGTGCCATGATCAGACTCTGCATTAGAGGCCAGGGCAGATTCAGTAAAATGAGACCTGATACTGACTTATACCAGGTCAATATTTGGCTCAGGATTTATCTATAGGGAAAAACTATAGTTAACACAAACACTAGAAATAGATATATATTTAAGTGTTTTATTTCCTTTGATGACTAGTTTGTTTAGCTGGATATTTATTTTGTTTGGGCTGAATTCCTCCTGGCACACTATGGGGACTTTATTGAGGACCAACAATACCAGAGAGTCTATTTGACAGAAGAAACAGAAACACACCTTACAAAGGTGATCAATAGCTTTGAAGAACTTTGTTGCTTTCCTAAAGTACTTCTCTGCTTAGAAAGCCTCAGCTATGGCTGAGGAAATAGGTGGCTGAGGCTCACCTATTTCCTCAGGTGGAAGTGCTCTGCATCCTGCACGTTGTGAACAATGCTGGCCTCTCATTCTGTGGCAGAAGCATCAACACCAGACCAAGAGTGTATTCTTTGAAGTGACATGGGAAAAAATATTTCCATGGGAAATTTGTTTATCATTGAGAAAATACTTCTCTGAATTTCCTTAAACTACCTGTCTGCTAAAGTACCACTGGTCTAGAAGGTACTCCAGTTGAAGAGATCATAAACTTTTACAGCAGCACATCTGTTAACTTTTTGGCCTGGTTCTTCCTATATTTGCAAACAATCGTTGCTCTTGTTAAAGACTGTTATCAGAACCCATCAAAAATGACTGCATATGTTTGCCCTTGGCTGGGTAACATTACAGCTCAACTCTATTACGGGAATTCACTGTAAAAGCTGTCTGCTCTTTGTTAAGTAAATACAATAAGAAGAATAAAAGATTGCCTGAAGAAAACCTTTTTCCGTCCAGAAGCCTTTCAGCCCAGACTAATATATAATTAGAGCACAAATTAGCCTCCTTCAATTGCAATTTCATTAAGGGATTGCAGTGATGTCAGGAACCAAAAGAATGAAGCTATTTATGAACACTATAGCCAGAAGATTTTCCTAAGTTAATCTTTTGACACTTTTTTGCTAAGGCATTGCTCACTGAGAAATGTGGTGTCTCTGTACAACATCTCACTGCGTGTGACACTGTTGGGTTGTGATCATGATAAAGGCTGATATTCACTCCCGATTTTCTCAACTGGTTTCTTTGATTGAAGTGAAAAGAGTGTAGGCTTTTGGGACCTAATCCAAGGCTGCATTTGGTAAGGGAAACGCTTCAGATGATAGACACAGGATCAGGGCAGCCCTTGGCTGTAGTACCAGCAGTGACTGCTGTGTCTGGGTACTGAGATCCTGGAATGTGTGTATTCCACCTGTGCCTGGTTGCTGACAACTGTCAGACCTTCAGGATTAACCCTCAAGATACTGATGTCACACAAACATAATCTTCATTGCTGAGAAGATATTCTCACTTCTCATAGAGAGTTAACCCATTAACCAAGCAATACGTTAGTGCTTTCTTGCTGCAGTGGCTAATGCTTACTCCTGCCTCCAATCAAAATGCCAATCCATTTAGTTTTATACTAAACTATTGTTAGGTAAAGGGATATTTTATGATTTAATTTTGTTCAATTTATAGGTGAAATTTACAATGTGGATTTAAAATCAATCAATTTCATTTTCATTTTGTCTTAAGGGATCCTTTAACCATCTTAAGTTTTTGTTGGTACTGTTTTCCACCTGTCCCCAAAGCCCTTGCTGGTGACTTCACTTTGTGTGGCTGAGAAACAGGATGTAAAATTTGCTGCATGCTTAGAGCAGCAATGGATGGGTTTGTGTCAACCAAACGCAGGCAAGTCCTAATAATAGGATATACCTCTATCAATACCAGCAATAAAGATTATAATTCAATATTTCAATCCAGTGGCTAGGCAAGGGAACATTTAGTGCGTGTCTGGGAGGAGGAGGAGGAGGAGGAGGGCAGGGTTTTGAGTAAGCTCTGTAAAAAGAGAAAAGCTGTAGTATACACATTGCACAGGTGAATTGAGGCTGTGAAGGAAGAGAAGATAAATGAGAGAATAATTAAATGAAGGTGTTTACAGGGAAATAATTAGGTTAAGTTTAAAATTATTGGTATTATTGTGCACTTCCATTTTTTGCACATTATTGCCTGTTGCTGTACAGACCATGAGGCACTACTTCAGCTTTATTACCAATGGTGAAATTCAGTGTTAATTGTCAAGATTAGGAGAGTTGTGTATTCACACTTTATGGTTCCTATGTAGGTTAATGTCCACCATAATTAGCCTTGTTTCCAGCAGTTTGATGAAATCTTACAAATAAGAATAAAGTACAAGGTTGGATTTGAAAAAATCATGAAGAGAAACACAACTATAGCCTCCTTCTCTCACTCTCCTTTCCTTCCACGACATTTTTTTTTTCAAAAAGAAGCAATGACAGGTAGCCCAAAATTAGAGCAGCTATTTTTACTTTATAATTGTAAATGTTCTCTGTATTTGTCTGAGGAAGTTATTTTTCAGGGCTAGGACAGAGGGTTTATGTGAAAAAAAAAAAAACCCACAAAACAAAAAAACATTTCAAAACTTCTTTTCTGCAGAAATCCAGAATATATAACCCTATGTTTATGAAAAGTAATACATGAAGGTATTATTGCTGGCATTACAGTTGTACCCAAAGCCTCTGATGCCATGGAGAAGAGATTTCATAAGGGACTACATGAACACAAAGAAATCCTTATTTACAATGGAAATTGAGAGACAAAGAGCAGGTAAAGTGGAATTTTTCTCTAGTCACCCTGGAACACTATCACAAGATGATAGCATCATATTTTGTAGTGCATTCACTATAAAAACAGTCTTCCAAGTGGAAATCTGCTCCAGTAGCCTAAGCACAAAAATCATCATTTCTTCTTAAGAGAAGCCTATTATAGGAAGGAAACCTCACTCTTCTGTTTTGGGATGAAAAAGGATTTCAGTTCACTCTTCCAAGGATATATTTTCCAGCAACAGCAAATAGTTAACATAGAATCATGAACAGTGTTTTTAGAGTAGCCATAAAAATAATTTAAACAAATGAAAAACCCTGTGGAACAAGACACGTTTTGCGTGAAATCCAGAAAGTGCTTTAGTGCAAGTGATTCAGCAAAGCCTGGCACATAAGGCAGGCAAGTTTCCATTAAAATCTGCTTTTTTTGTGAAGTTGCTTTTGCCCTGGGGATGCAGTCAGGAGGCTGGTCACAGGTCCTGTAAATACACTTTTATTGTGAAGACAAGAATGCACATATACAGCTATAAACACATTCGTGCCCTTCATACCTATCAGTATTTGAAGGGCACCAGACAATACTGCTTGATCATCAACTCTACAGAAGTTCTTTCACTCTCAATCACCAGAATAAAAGCAACAGGAACAGCAGGAGCTCAACACTTTTAAAAATCAGCCCTTATACACGTTGGGCAAATTGTTTAGCTTTGAGAAGAGCAGACTGAGTGGGGTCATAACAGCAGCCTGCAAGCACATAAAAAGCTGCTGCATGGAAGAAAGGAGAAAACTGTGTTCCATGTGCATTAACACAACTAGAAGTAATGGTCTTAAATTGCACCAAGGAAAATTCACTTTAGACATTAAAAAACCCTTCCTAGCAGTAGGGATAGTGCAGTGTTGGAATAGCTTGTCTGGTGGGGAGGTGCTGAAGGGATGTAGGGAGACAGCTAGAATCTGAGAATCTGCAGGGGGTTGCACTTCCTTTATAGGAAGGGCCCATCCTTAATACTCTCCCATCCCTACAGACTCCAGTAGAAAAACTTGCCCTGACCACGAGATCCTGCAGCAGGTTCTCGCACAAATTTGGAAAAGCAAGTAGTGTTGCTAATATTTGCTATCTCTGAGCAGAAGTTTCTGGCATGCTCTTTTGCTTGGCAGCTAATGAGCACTATTAATAATTGTTTTTTAAAAAATGCAACTTTTGAACATGAAAAGAATTAGACAGATGGATACCAGTGGTTTGCCAGATCAGCGTTAACAATGTTTTACTGAATTAGTTTCATCCTCACATTCAAATTGATTACCATAAGCTACTTTACTTGTCAGAGATTTCTTCAATAGTATTCTTTTAAAAACACAGTGCGGACTGAGTAATTCATTTGGTTTGCGTGCAGTATGGAATTACTCAGGAAGGGACAAATATAATGCAACAGGGTAAACTCAGCTGCAAAACCTCTTGAAACAACACTCATTTTTTATTTCTCTAAAGCAGTATTTGCAGTTACTTGAATAGTTACATTTTTACAGTTGTGTTTAGCTTTGATTTATTTTGAAAGGGAGGGGGGACACGGGGAGAAGGAGAGCCTGCACATGAGGAGAAGATTCTTTATCTTCCTTCCCATATCTTAGTCAGTTCAGGCTTGGGCTGACAATGACTGACAGGATGAAGAGCTTCTTAACGCAAAAGAAAACTATGGCAGATTTGTGGGGAAAATGACAATGTTTTTAAACCACAGCACTTACTGGGAAGGCTCACAGCCTTCTAAATTATGGCTTGTATGGCCACCATGCTGCATCATTTAGTTTAAACAGCCAGTTTCTAGATAGGGATTTGCTTGCATGGTGTCAGAATTAGCCCTTACAGCTGAGTTTGAGAACCAGCTGTTGAATAAAAAGTTTCTGAGTGTGCAGGGCTTAGCAGCATTGCCCAAGTACTTTTTGCTTCACAGGCAAGTAGGCAGTCTCTGTGTGATGCTTCTATACCACACTGACAAAGCTGTGCTGGGGTCCCCATGAATTACCACCATGGTTCCACTGGGGCTGGGAGTGTCTCTGTCTGTCCCCTCCTGCCATGTTTAAGTTGGAAGTGTGGCTGCCCTAAACCCCTTCAGAGGGCTGATGATTCAGCTTTGGCTGCTGCAGGAGCTCCAGTTTGGTGCCTTGCATGGGATAAGTTCAAGTCTGCATATATTTGCAAGGGGCTATTGACACATGCCCATTCCTGCTTGGTTTGTTTTCCTCTCTTGGTCCTACACTGTGAGGTCTTAAAGTGGGCTCTGCTGCCATCATGGGCCCCTGAGAGCCATCAGTCAATGCAACTGGAACAGCACACCTGGCTGGGCAGTCCAAAGGGGAAAAAAGAGCCTTTGAACTGGAGAATATGAAAGGGTTAAAATATGTGGGACTGTTCCTGTCTGTATCTGTGCTGCTTGGCACCCCTGAAAGCATGGCCTTTGAGGTGGACAGTTACTAAAGGTCTGCTTCTTATAATTGGTTTTCAATCCAGAGCGTTTGCAGTGATATTCCACCCTAGCCCATGTGAGAACTGTTAAGGAAAGCTTTCCTTGGAGGTAGCAGAGAAATATGCAGAGTGAAAAAACCTTCTGGTTGAATATGATTTTTGACTGGAACAATTTTCTTCAAAGCAGGGACAAAAGGGACTATTCAGATTAAGGAATTTAGGTTTTTAAAAGAAAAAAAATGTTTTCAGTATTATTGTTTTTGTTCTCTGCTTCAGCAAGGACCTTAAATGAAGATGTAAAATACCAGAGCAAATTGTTTTTAGTCTGATAACTAAAGGGAAGACAAAACCAGGGAACATTTTGGTAGTCAGCATTTCAGGCTAAGGTTTTCAGCTGCTCAAAGCAGGTTGTGCCTTGAGTTAGAAGTCAGAGGTGTGAACCTGGAGCCATGAAATCTTCCTCTGAAACAGGGCAACAAGCTGTTCAGTACGATCCAGGGCCTGGGCGCAGAGGCACCTGCTTCTGTGCCTTGCCTGAAAGTTGAACATGGCCTGCCAAGTGCAGGGGTCTTCTGTAAATAGATCTACTTGCTGCCTGTGTAATTTTTTTTTCTGTAGTTCTTAGAGCAGAGAACTTGCTCAGTGCTTAG
Source organism: Picathartes gymnocephalus (assembly GCA_013390045.1). Classification (NCBI taxonomy): domain Eukaryota; kingdom Metazoa; phylum Chordata; class Aves; order Passeriformes; family Picathartidae; genus Picathartes; species Picathartes gymnocephalus. The sequence continues at coordinate 275,166 of WEKY01011553.1, read as the reverse complement.
CAAAATGGGATCTGTGTCCAAGACGAGAGCTCTGAAATGCAATTATATTAAGTAGCAATAACAGTTTATGGTATTATGATACTGCAGAGAGCACCGAATGTGAAACATTGGGTAGCTCAGGGGCTTGGCAGCTGGACTAATCCTCTGTGTCCCAGCTGTCTTCTGACCCAGAACTGCTACCTTGGAAAGCTTTTGGGGAAGCTGTGTGAAATGCTTTACCAGTGCCAATCCAACACCTAACAGGCAGTGGCAGGTCCATGCCCTGTGCTCTGGCCCCTCTGCAGCCCTGCATCCCAGCAGCTCCTCCACACGCGGCTGCACTCATCTACTCTGAGGCCAAAGTAACTTCTGGCTTATCACTCAGGAAGCAGAAAGGACCTGCAAAAAACCATGAATCCATGCATGTGATTTGCATGGATTCATTCAATATGGTCTGAGGTACACAGGGATGTGTTTAATTGATCCCATCATGCATTAGGACATAATTTCTTTCTACAGTGCCATGTCCTGCAGCTCTCCTCCAATTCTGGAATGGAGATAGTGGGGTTTAGCTGCAGATTTATCACATGAATTCAAATAGGCACTCGCACAGACAAATCTCAGGGGCTATACTTCTGTGCTCTATACCTGCCCACTCCAAGCTCCTTCACCATGAAAGACCTCTACAGAATGAAACATGTTGTGTTGTGAAATATTAGTTTCTTATTACTTCCACTAAAGAGCAAAGTAAGTAAAAACACAAGGTGGTTGATGGATTTTTTATAAGAAAGGTGATGTGTCTGTGTTTTGTTCTCTGTTAGATTCCTTGGAAATCAATTTGAAATCTAGTTCAGCCTAGTAAAAATTAGATCTAAAACTATTTAATTTTGTTGCAAGAGTTCTTCTCTCTCCTGATGCCTTGCTTGAGGACACATGGAGATAAAAACTCTTGAGTTATTATCAGTTTATGTGCATCTGTCTGCCTGTAGAGTGTACTATATTATGTATTTCCAAGTGATCTGGCTGTGGCTTGGAGATGGCAGTTTAAAATCCACATCTTAGCAAGCTTCTTATGCTATTTGAACATTCATTTTGGAAATATTTTTATTTCACATTCTATAAACTGTGGCAGGCTTTTATTTACTATTTTTTTTTTATCCCTATTTTTTAGGATGTCATCACTTCAGAAAACAGGAGAAGCATAGAGAAAATAATAGCGTGAAACCCACCAGTTCCCAACGTGTGCTGAATGGAGATGCAATGAAGACCATGAAAATAGCCAGTGGATTTATGAAGCATACAATAAATCAGTGTGATTAACTATGACTATTTGATTGTATGCCAAACATTATTATCAAACAGCATCGTCAAAGAGAAAAGTCTTTATTATTTGGGTAACTAGTTTGGCCAGCACTAGGGTGAATGGGTTAGTTTCTTATCAGCCTGTGTCTACATACAAATCTGCACTACTTAAGGAGACTTTGCTAAGCTGGAGCAGAAAGATATGTGAAAATTCTAGATTTGGGTTAAGAGAGGTTTGCCTATCACTAATTTAAACCTGTCAACTAAATTATGATTATGAGAAAAATGAGTGGTCTAATCCAATGTATGAGTACCAGTTAGTAAAGGTATTTAAAAGGATGCCTGGAGCCGGTGGAGCTGAGGGCTGGGGAGCAAAGCAGCTGCCTCTGCAGGCAGTACTACAGACTGTGGCTCAGGACTGTGCATGCAGAAGGACAAGGAGGATACAAAGCTTTGTGCTGCACTACCTGATTTTGAAAGATTTTGCCACCTTCTGAAATCAGCAGTCCACTCAGGTACATAAATCCCAAGGTGGGGCCGAGCTGTTAATGCCAAGTTTCAGTTTTCCAAACTCTGTCTCCAAGTTCAGCCATGATCTGCTGTAAGAAAGGCTGAACAATCCTAGGAGGGACTGATCTCATTGGCATGGACATGGACAAATAAATGCCTGCTGAGATAAGTGCAGTAAAGCCCTCCCAGCAGCTGCCTATTGATTTCACCTGGGACCTGGACTAATTGATTTAGGCTAGAAGACTAACTTCTAGATGTCCAAAGTTAGGAGGCATCATTTCTACCCTACCTTTCTGGGAAATCCTGTCCTGTGTTCTGGTGGGTGTTACCACTGCCTGTGGCTGGATTATAGGGTGCAGAGGGGGATGTGCTGAGCAATGCAGCCCCTGCAAGGAGGCTCTTGTATTGACATGTTTTCTTGATACTTTCAGTCCTTGATCTACACATAAGTTTGGGTAATGAACTGAATGATATGTTACTGAAAGAGGGATCAAAACTCCTTTATGCTCCCACTTAAGTTACTCAAAGAACTGCAAATGCCACGAGTTACTACATGGACACACTGTAAAGATATTTGTGTGGGTGTAATACAGATGAACAGCTAGGTATTTATTTTATACTCTGTATTCACTGTAGAGTGGGTCACATAACAGGGGCATAGCAATGTGCTTCACCTCAACAGAAAAAGCTCTTTTAGTTCTTTTAAGGTTTCACTTGCTGATCTGCAGTTAAGCCCACAAATGCAGATGCAGATAGAACTGTCCATCTCCTTTCCAAAACTGACTATAGGACTGATGTGAAACAGCTCCAGCTGAGTGCAGACACTGCCTGTGAGCACTCCTCTGTGAGCTGTAACCTCCTCCCTCCCAGACTGAACACCTGCTTAAACATCAGGAAGTGAATGGCATGCATCAGAAAGCTCCAGCTGGCAATTAGTGGTGGAAAGCTTTTTAAAATCTCTTCTCTGTTCATCTTCTGTAAGTAGCCAAGTATGACCTCTCCCTCTTGTACTTCCATAATAATAATGCATATTTAACCTGATTCCTGCTCTGATTTATCCTTGGTAACATGAAGCAGACTTGTGTTAACTTATCTGTCTGTGGGCAGAAAGTTAAAGGCATTACTGTTACAATTTAGGGTGACATAAGAGGGCTGAGACTTGCTGGGCCTTCTCAGGCAAGATGCTACTGAGAGAAGTCAGGTTTGCTAATTGAGCCAATTATTTAAATATTTAGGCATTTAAATTCTTGTTTGACTCCTTGAGAGCTGAGACAACTAGAAGGAGTTAGGGGCTGTCCTGGGTCTGTCCTGGGTGTTGCTGGTATTACAGTGCCTTTGGCTACAATGCAAATCCTCCAGTTTCACCTGCTAAGGCACGAGCCTTCAATATTTTTTAAACTTTCCATCACAGTTTGCGGAGAGTCTTAAAGTCTCTGGTTCATTACTGCTACTTTGTTAGAATTTTCTTTTTACCTTTTCAGTCTTTATTCAATCCTAGCACAAATGGCTTCAAATCTTTTCCTCAATTAAGAACGGTGACAAAGGAAAAGTTTGCTAAGGCATTACAAAGAAGGCCAAGTTTCCAGAGTGATGCAAAGGGAACTTGACACCTGACTCCCATCAACAATAATAATGGGGGTTATGCATCTAACTCTTTCTGCATTGTGCTGACATTGTACCCTTGAATGTTAGTACAGTTCAATAATTCTCCAAAGATGAGGCAGCTTATTTTCTCTGCCATTGCTGCTTTGCTGGCATTTTTATGGCATTCCCAGAAGTACTACCTGTCAGAGTTAGTACTTCCAAGGATGGCATTGCTTTGGGGTGATTGAGGATTGATGTAATTAAAGAAAAGGCAGTCGACTGCTTGCCCGTGGGTATTTTATATTAAGTGTTTCACTGCACAGCTACGATTGATGATTTAAATGATGGCAAAGTTGGGATGCTCTGTATGGGCAACAGTGACTCAAACCATGAATTCAGGGATGTGCGTCCTCTATTTTATGCTGAAAATTCTGAGAGTGCTGCAGAAACAGAGCTTTCTAGGAAAACTGCAACCCCCTCATGAGCCACTTAGCAAAGGAAGGTGTTCCTGCACATGGCAAGGGTTTTGGAACAAGATGACCTTTTAAGGTCTCTTCCCAACCCAAACCATTACATGAATAACACCACGGAAAACCTGCAGAAACTTGCCACAGGAAGGGATAACCCCAGTCACATCTAGGGACAAGTAAGATTATTATTTGGGAATAATTTGGAAAAGAATAGGAAAAAGAAAATATAATATTACATCATTAAATAAATCCCCTGGTGCAATTGTTGTTGTCTTAAGTGGGATTATCTGATTAAATCTACATGTGCTTTTGTTTGTATCAATATCTGGAGCAGGCACTGTAGGCTTTCTTTAATAGTCAGTGAAGACAAGGTGAATATAGCCTACGGCATTAAAGAGCATTAATTTCATCCTAAGGTAAGTATGTGTTAGTTCTGCTCTGTAACTTGAACATGTTAAAAACCACATGAAATATCAGACATATTATTAACTCAGTGTTTACCCCCTAACAAAATGATGAAGTGTTAAAATCCAACAGGAAGGCTGCTCTTTAACACTGCAGACAGAGTTTGCTAAGGATAGTCTGGGAGCATAAACCAGCTCTTTGTGCAGAAAGAAGAGGAATCTGTTTCTTCTCTTTCTCCTGTAATGTCCATAAACTCCAATTACATTTATAACTTTGCATTAAATTAAATATGTTATTTTACACAAGCACTTAAAAAGTCTACTAAATATCCAGTAACAGTTTTCTCTATTCCCTTGTTAGCAGCTGCCATGGCAGCAGGACTCGCACAAGAATGAAAGTGATTTAGTGCATTGATTTGCAGTTGGCACGGCCCTCTGTTCTCAAACAGAACTGATTAGCTTAGCAGGAAAATGCCATTTACTTTTTATCACATTTCTTTCCTTCTCATCTCCCTTCAGTGGCTGCCAAGAGGAACAGAAGAGCTGTAACCTCCTGAGCAGGTTGCTTACTTTCTTCAGCTCCAAATTCTGCAATTCTGAGGACTTATTTGTCTGGATAGTGCTGTAGCATCAATACAAATGCCAGGGTTACTGCTTTGGTGTACTGAAAACAGGTCCCAGAGAGCTCTTTAAGGCTCTTTCTACACAAAATTAACCCTGACTATGAGAATCCCCTATGTGTCCAAAAGTGCCATCTAAACCAGGATTTTAGATGGTTTTTTCACCATTTATTGGTAAAGCTGATAGGACAGTAAGGCAAAATGTCTATCTGGGAAGGTTTCTCTTGAGCATCTCACTTCTGCTTCATAAACTGACCGTAGGGCTTGTCTTCTAATACATAACATTTGAAGGACTGTGTACATACTTCTGCACCTCTGATCTTCTATGTATTGAAGCTTCTGGGGAAGCTCTTGATTTACCAGTTAAAAGTAAAGATTTTCTGCAGTGCAGAATGACCAGAAGCTGCAATGAAACAGTGGGAGTCATTGAATTAGCAATTATTTTCCCTTGAAGACCAATTCATGGCAGAAGTTCAGTTTGCTTTGGCTAGGACTCCATCATTTCAGGGGTCAGATCCTCAGCTGGAGAGAGTGTCTGTGGCTTTACTGAACTCCATGAACATACATGGAGTCATGCCAGCTGAGGTCAGTGAAATAATACTGTTTCAAACCAGTTAAGGTTCTGATCCAATAAACTTGTCATGACTATTCAGTCTCATTAGTCCTTTTCAGTTGTCTCTCAAACTTGTCAAAAATTCAACAATGCCAAAGCTTTTTAGGGGTGTTAGATATTTCCAAGTCTGTTTCTAATAAGAAATAATAAGGAAAAAAAAAACCCAAAGAAAAGGGTAGGAGGCTGACAACCTGGTTCAGAGTTATTTCTGGAAACAAAGATTAAAAGATGCAGAGGGGAGAGAGACTCTCCTTCCTACTTTCTAGCTGAAATTCACTCAATAATATTAATTCTTTTGGACTCTTTACAGTTAGTAGGGATGAAGAGGCTAATCTCTGTCTCTTCTACACTAGAGGCTCCATTAGTTCCACTAAATAGCTAGTGCAGCACCAGAGAAAGAGGTACATAGGCATTTACCTCCCTTTTCCTTTGATCTCAGCACGAAATTATAAAACAGCTTCCATATTCTGTTCTTTCATTTTAAAATGCAAAGCAATGTGTAACTTTCTTCCCTCTGGCACAGGAAATCCTGGTGAGGAGAGGAGCCCTTTACTAGGAAATGTATAGCTCACACTTTTCAAATGTATCTAACTCCATTAGTTACGTGAATTCAGTCTCTTTTATTACCATCTTTCCTCCTTCCCCAGCAACAAAGAAAATCCTCTTTTCTGGTAAAGCAGGAGTTATTCAAACTTCACTGATTCAAAAGACTGCAGTATCTGCCACAGCTAATGAATTCTTGGCAAACCAGGGGTGTGCTGATAGGGCAACATGACCACAGTCCTCTCCTAAACCACCAGAAAATAAAAGCTACCTCTTTGAAGGTCTTAAAGTACTGCACATGTGGGTGTACTCACTGTCAGCAAAACCTCACTCCTTTGGTGCTGTATACCAAAATACCACTGGAGGCAGACTTTAATAATCATGAGTTGAATTTTAGGATAAAATGACTCATGCCTTAAACTCTACTGATTGCAAAGGGATGTGTGCCTGGCTCAGATATAGAAGTAAACATTTGGCCAGATAAAACCAACGTCATACATCTGGTCATCTGCAGCTCTCTCACATGTGTGAAATGTCCTCCTTGGCTAGATTCTGGGTTTTCTTCCTGTGAAAACTCAAACACAAGGTGACAGAAGAAGGAAAATAATGGCTCCAGAGTGTAGAAAAAACATGGTCTCAGAAGGTGGCTGAGGATCATACCTACAGCTAGGTGGCATAGAAATATAGGTAGAGGCACAAGGTTGTGGCCTCCAAAGTAGATCCTGTAACCCTGTATCAGAACCTAAAAGAATTGCTTAGGTTTGGAGAGCATCTAGAATCAGATACCTCAAAAAGGGACAGCCTTCTTAGTGTGGTTTTCATGAAAGTAGTCAGAAATAAACACTGAAGATTCGAGTGTGCCCAAAATCTATCCCCCTTCAGGGCTTGGGGAACTTCCTCTGATTTGTTCAGTTTTTTTAGTATCCTTCAAATGTGAAATCCAGGACAATGGGATATATTTGGAGTTAGGGGGTCACATCTGTAGTGCCATGGCTAAAGACCAACCATATATAGTATCTTTTCCAAGGCATTCAATTGTCCAAGACTATTCAGAATGTCCAGGAGCATTTGTGGTAAGAAAATTGAAGCACTTTGGCCTTGGCTGAGCTTCAACACATGGATTTGCTTCATATTTGTTAACAAAAGTGACCACGACAGACAGAGGGAGAAAAGTGACAATTTGTCTCCAGAAGTAGCCACACAGTAAATCTCCAGTGGAGTTTTATGGGAAAAGGTCCATTTCCACTCTTCTGCTTCCAGACCTTATAGATGGTTATCAGGACAAAGGTAATTATCTAACACTGGTGATTTAAATACAAACAACACCATCATACATTTCCTTGGTCCTGAATGACAAAACCAAAGTGCAATGTGACCTCTGCCACTTCCACAAATGACTTACCAGCAAGAAATGAACTTCTTCAATTCAAAAAGAAATGGAGAAAAACAAATCCATATCTTCCCTCCCCAAAGGGATAACAAGATCATAAAGTCATGCCCCATATGGCCCTGACACTGGCAGGTGGTTTAGGCAATAGATTGAGGTCTGTATCATTGATATGTGTGGACCTCAAGATCTAGCTCATGTCTACAGCTGAGAGAGTGATTTGTATCTAATTTGTTCAGTAGCTTTTCTGTTTGTATCAGACTTTGATTTTTCCAAATATACTTGTCAGTAGAATTTGCTCAAATGCACTTTGCAAACATATTTTAGCCTATGCAAACTATTTGTTTTGACTGTTCACTACTCATGCTGTGTAACCAGCCACCTAAGGCAAACTGCAGTTTTCCACTGCTTTTGCAGATGACTGATCCCTGAAGTGCCCTGAACTCCTTTGCGAATCTCTGCTGTAATCTGTCTCCAGTCACCCAATAAGGTTACCAAAAGCTATTTTTCAGTCACATAACAAGCACCACTATCTGTTGTCTCCTAACAGATATGCTTAGTGTCCTGAAAGAAATGAGAACAGTGATGAAGTGATTTGCACACACACAAAATGAGTTGGAAAAGGAGTATTTTCATGAACATTTTTTAACCCAGATGTACCTAAAATGTAAAACTTACTTCCAAATCTCTTCATGAACTAATAAGTGCAAATGCTAGCTTGCAGAATTCTGCATTGAAAATAATGACAATAAAACTTCTAACATAGATGCATCTTTGCTTGGCATATCACTTATCAGGCTGCTGCTGAAGAGACTTGGAGGTCTGGACTGCACAACTACACCCACAGTTTGAATCTATCGGGTGAGTTATAGCAATATCCCATTTTTTTACCCTGCAAAATGAAATGTGATTGTTGTTTCTGATGCACGGCACTGGACATACTTTCCTAGAGAATAAAACCAGAGAACCTCGCAAGACTAAATCACAATCTCTTGACTGCCCCTGAGCCTTTCATGTGGTCAGCTTGATGCTTAGCACAGAAAAGGCAAAGGTTAGAGGAGATGAACCCCACTCTGACTGTTTTGACTTGCAACAACTCCCACTGCCAGGCTGATAAAGCCTCATGCGTTAGTACAGAAGCGACACTGTGTTTGTTTGCAGACACCCCTATGGAACAAGCATGTTTTTATGGTTAGTTAGCATGGATTTAAGGAATGAACTGCAGAAGAAATCTGACTGCTAATGACACATCTGCGGGCAAAGGTGCCACAGCATTCAGAGTGCAACAGAACAGGGCTCCCAAACGTGCATCACTTGCGACAGCCCCATCAGTGCAGTGAAGTCCCAGGCACCTCTTGGGGCCATGTTTATTTCTGACAACCTGGTTATGGATCAAATTATTTGCATTTTTTAATGACCAGGTTGGGGTTACATGCAAAGGCTTCCACCCTCTTGCAAATGTCAAAATCTGACTCAGACTGGACATAACCCAAAACACCTTGTCATGACTCCTTGTGGGAACATCATTACATGTGGCAAAATTACAATAAAATAAAGATATCTGACCTAAAATAGGTAGCATGTATTTTTGTAGAGGAAGGTCATTCAGTGCTGTTATTTTGAGTACTCTGCTGACAGAGGCTTTTCTGTATCATTCTAATTTCAATGCTTCTATCTATAGCTCTTTGTGTAGATTTGTCCTTTCAATGTGCATTGTTGTCAGTGGAAAGATGCTGTAAACTGGTTTCAAGGTGTGACTCAGAAAAAGCTGGCAAAAATATGCTCTGAAATTTTCAAAGCCATGTTGTGCGTATCTTCAGTTTGAATGGATGTGCATGTAATCCTCTACAGTTTGACAAATCTCATCCATAAGCTGCCTCCCACCTTCAAATCAGAGTCAATGTGATCCAAAAAGGTTCTAGCACATGACAACGATTCCCAACTCTTGAGGACAGCCTTGGATCTGTTATGGCTGATGTCTGTGACAGAATGTACATATACAAGTTCGCACACATACAGACATACATTTACAGGAGCCTTTGTAATTTTCCAAACACAGCCACCAAGTTTGTCAATCAGAGCCTCCAAGCACCTAAACACATACAGGAACCACCTACACCTCAGAGTTCCTGGCATCCAGGTAAGATACTCATGACTGAAACAGGGTTCCCTACGTCCAAGAGAAAAGCTTCATATAAGGCTTAAAAGACTCAAAAGTTTTAAAACCATTATGGTGAAGCTTGTAGAAAAGAAATCAAGGACAGAAATCTGGAGGGAGGTAGATCTAGATGAATAGTGGCTTTATAAGGAGCAGCACACAATATATGTCTGAAAGAAATCCCATTATGATTTATGATGCACAACTATCCCAGATATTGCCTATAAGCCCATCAGAAGAATAGGATTTCCTGGCTCACAAGGATGATTTTCTTTTTGCAGGTCTGCTCTACACTATTATTGAAAGAGCAAAAAATATCATAGCTTCTCCCAAAACAATTTAGAGCCAGGAAAAGGAAGGCTTCCTTCCATTCTTCCCTATTTCTTACAGCTGCCCTGTTCTGACAGGCTGCTCAGGAGGACGATGGGGATTTACTGTTTGCTCTGTGGCACACAAAAAACCATTAAAATAAAAAATCCTCATGTAAATAATTGCATCAATTTTGCAATCAACCAGAAAACAAACAAACAAAATCCAGTGAGGGCAACACTGAATGTACTAATCTTGCCAATGCTCTGTATAATTAAAACAATTTCACCCTGAAATGTGGCATTCATTATAATATGGAACACCTCCAGGCTTTAGTGTTTTAGTTTGTTTTTATGGACCTAGCTAGGACAGAGGCCTGTACATGAAATATATTCTAGTCTTTTTGCTTCTGAACCATTTAGCAATTATTTTATGCAGTCTATTTATTACATATTAGCTGTCTCTTGTTTCTGTTGCTGCACCTGTATGACTTAAGAAACACCTCAATGCATCTCACTTGGCAGCAAAATTCATCACAGTCGTTGATAGTAACATACTAACAAAACCCAAGTAAATCCCAAGTTTGTGTTTGCATTCAATGAACACAGCATTGAAGAGATTTTCTGCTGTTGTCCTCTAGGCAGTGGTAGAACAAAATTTTAAAACCAGTTTTCAATCTCAACACTAGCATTTCAGATTTCCCACCTTCATATGTGGTAGGTCAGTTTACAGGAGGTGTCTGACCATATCCTGAGCAATTGTTAATATTTTTCTGGAAATCGATTTACATCAACTAGAAGGGAAACACTGAAATTTACATGCAAACCCCTCATCTTTGCCCTTAACTTTAACATGAGAAAAGTATGTCAAACTTTAGCAAAATGCAGACCTCATTTAAACTTCAGACCTGCGTAATTCAGGCTTTTTAGTCAAAATCTATTCTGGTTCTTGTACCAGTCTGATTCCTCACTTAAATTTAAGTCTTGCCACTTGGGCCTAGCTTTAATTTAAATACTGAAGATTTAATCAGTTGCCTTTCTTCTTCTAGCATCAAGCACTTTCAGCTAAAAAGATTTGTGCTTGAAGTGCACTCGTTCAGCATTGGTATTGTTAAATTAGTGGTGATATATATGTGTTTGTGGGCACAGTGACCTTTATTAGCTCCTCATTATGTTTGAAAATAGTTCTTGTTATCTGACTGAATGAATTATGCTAAGCATTGTTATGGCTCAGATAACCTATGGAAACTAGTTATTTTTCAAGGTATGTTAAATGTTAACACTAACAAGCAGTTAGTTAAGCATTACACTGGAGACCAGCGTCATGTCTTACAACTTGGAACACGCACTTTTAAGACTGTTCAGATTAAAGATGAATCAAAGCTCTTCAGCTTCAGAGATAGAACTGGAGGTGTACATCCCTTCAGACAGAACTGGAGTGTAAAATCCAACACAAATTGCTTTTAAAATTTAATAATTCACAAAATCTATGGTTAAGCACAGCCTGGCTGGGATAGATAAGTAAAATAAATACTGCAAAGTCAATTTTTAATAATCTGTGGCATGAAATTTAAGCACAAGAGAAAACATTTCACAATCAAGTCAGAAGCTTTTTGTAAATGATCAAATGAGAATTTTAAGCCCCCTCACCTACCAATGCAAAATACATCCAGTTTATCCTTTAGTCCTCACAGCACACTCCTAGATTCCTTTGTTTAAATACCTTTTACTTCTGTGAGAGCCTTTATTGTAACCCCTTTTCAAAACTAGAGTTATTTACAACAACCTCAGAAGAAGATAGATTCTGGAGCCTCTTCTTTGCTGGTGAATTGGTGCATCAAATGCAGTCACAGGAAATAATGTAATGAGTTCCTGTGCTAGTCTGGTAACAAGTGGTCTAGTATATTTATCTAATTATTGAGACAACACATTTACAACTTGAAGGGATTTTGTTATAAGAGGTTTATAATACTCTGATTTGGGCTGATCTTCAGTCTCTTAATGCCAAGTAAAAACTGGCCTTCAAGCAACATTTTTGTATGATGAAGAATAAAATCCCAGATGGATTATGACAAGTCTGTGTTTTTCTAAAAGAGAAATAAAAATGAAAAGCTGGGAAAATTAAATGGCAAGGATAATATATATACACGCACTCATCCGGGGTAGAGAGAAAATGTGAAGATTTGTACATATTTTATGCATCTGGAATCAGTATGCTAACATGCTGTTTATGCTAAGAGGTGTACCATCTGCAAGGAATAAAGAAAAGGGAGAGATTATACTATATTATGGTGAAATCATATTTTGACTTTATTATTATGGCTGTGGCTATTTTACGAAAAGGAGGTGGATTAATAATTGTCTAACCAACCAAAAAGGAAGGAGAAAGCAAAATGGATTTTTCAGAGAATATTTCTCGTGCAATAATAAGGGGCTTGTGCAACACAGCAGAAGGAGGAAGGGAGGGCAGTGACAAGAAAGGGAGACTGAGCCTCATGGTAGGAGCGAGGTGAGAGCTGGGGGGTGTGCAGAGCTGAGCATGGCTGCAGAGAGAAGGGTGAGACTGCATCAGCAGGCACAGGCAACATAACCAGAGAGAGAAGAGGTCCTCTGGTGTCCTGGACTTCTGCAAAGAGGATGACAAAGAGCCACAGGACTCAGCTGCCCGTCCCCTAAGCTGCCTCCTGGGGTGCCTGGGCACGGGCAGAAGACAGGCAGGACAAGGGGCTGCTGCAATGCAACCTCAGTGCTGAGAGACGCTCCCGAAGCCAGGCCCTCACCTGGCACGGGACGCGGGCCGGGGTGGCTGCGTTCTCTCACATCGCCATGTCAGGCCCAGGGGACCAGGGCTGGTCAGGACACACAGGATGATGACACTGGGAGTCAAAAGTGGGTCCCTGAGTAGTAAGCTGTTAGGAAATTATTTTCTGGTAGGAAACTGTAGGGAAAACACACAGCCTTTCAATCTAAGGTAAAGGAGCTAAAAGCCAGTAAAGCTCAGCCCCACACTGAGGATCTGGACCAGACCTCCTGCTTCTTTTACTTACACTCTCTCATTATAGATATTTGGCACGTTATTGCACTTCTTCCTCCCCTCCTGCTCCTACTCTGGGCCAGAGGCTTTTTGTTCTGAATGGAAGGACAACCCTCACAAAGGGCCTTTTTCCTGAGAGATATTGGTTTCATTTACAGTGGGCTAGAAATGCATGTGCTGCCATGCCCTGGGCCTTTCAATCACCGCCAAGAGCACTCACTTCTCATTGTTTCCATTTTAACGCTGCTCTTGCAGCTGCAATTGCAGCCACTTTGAATTAAATCTGGGTTAACAGTCTGAGGACAGATAAGGCCCAAGAGAGGAAATGATGTAAATCCAAACGGCAATTCTTTAACCTATTGCTTATTATGACAGGCTGGAAGCCCTGCGTGCGATCGGAAGCAAAGTGCATTTTTGCAGTCTATTCTCATTTGCATAAACCTTTCTCTTGGTATTTGCATAATTTTTCAATTAATCACCAGGACAATACTCTAACTCCTGAACATCCTTCTCCCAGGCATTTAAGGTATTCTTGCTAATATAAAAGCTTTAGACAACGATGATGAGGCCAAGACCTGGCGTTTTGTATTTATGTCACACGTAAAACCCCGTCCAAATGTTTACTGTACCTTATACTCCACAACAAGTGCATCACTGATTACTGAAAAAGCACAGATGGGACATAGACAGTTTTTCATTCCTTGTTCCATATGATAGAACTCAACACATCTGGTATGCTATGAAAAGCATCTTTGCACTAATTTGTTTGTCAGTATCTATTGAAAGGACTATCTGTCATCCTGTCACATTTTGGTTGCCCTGAGATGGCTGGAGACAAGACTAGTCACAAATTGCGACTGCTGGCCACTGGGGAATAACTGGTAGAAACCACCAGCTGTTCCGGGATAGTCACTGGTGGATTTCTTTTTCTTTTTTTTTTTTCTTTTGCATTTTATAAGTGGAAATTGCAGTGCAATCTTTCCTCAAACATTTTGTCTTTGCAAGAAAAAAGCGACAGTTTGTTTGTCCTCACTGTCTGTGTGCACATTTCCAATCTGTTTCTACACCTGGCTGAATTTTCTTTGACTGGACAGGAGTGATGCAGGGGGCAGAAAAAGCTCATGCTGCTGGTGTACATGGGGTGATCTTAACACTCGCCTTTGGATGCTACATCTTTTATGTCAGGAACTGGACCATAAATAGATTGGTTTGTCAGGGAAAAGTAAAGATCCTAAAGGAACCTTGGTGTTTATATGGGTTAATCAATACAGGTTGAGAATGTTTTTTCCCATAGTTCTTCACGCTGATCATCTTCTTGAAAGACAGCCCTGTGATTTATGATTTGTTATGTTTATTTTACCTCATCTCCTTGCCAATGAATCAAAATGTTGGATGTAATTTCTTTTCCAGTCTTATTGTTGTATTTTCTTATTGTAAATGCTTTATTGCATTAAATTCTGATTGTGTGGCTAATTTAAACCATTTTTCATCAGTCAAGAGCTGTTCTGGCATGAGAGTGCAGATCTGATTGAAGGTGTGAATTTCAGATTCTATTAATGGTTGAGTGATATATATATATATAAAGAACTTTCAGAAATATAAGAAAGCCTATGAAACACAGTGGAAAGGTTCCCATGACCATTCAATGGCCATATAACTTCTAGAAATACTGGATTGAACTGCTTGTAGTTAATTAAGTATTCATGCATTCTTATAATTAATCTAAATGATCTGCAATATACCAGCATAACTTGCACTTAATGCCAGGCATTTCAAAACAATGAAAATATTTTTCTACTTAACGACATATAATCCTTTGAAACTGCTGATCTGAGTAACAAGCCATACCTTGTTTCTCCAATACTACTGAAGGAACAACCAGCACCTTATCTCTGTGGGAACAATAATAACATCATGTGTGTTTACCAGCACTTCACAAGATTGCTCCGAGTGCCCAAGTTGAGCTCCTAAGCTTTGAATACGAATCCCACATGAGTTCTGCCTATAATGAATGCTGGATTGTGATCCAGAGTACTCTGTAATTGTCCTTATTATTTCTCTCTACTTATTACTGAATTACAGATGAAAGATTTAAACCAAAATCAGGGGGGTATTGAGTGACAGCTAACAAAACTAAAGATGCATCATGATCCTGACTAGGACTATTTGCAAGAAGATCCCCCCTTCTGTGGCTGAACACTGAATGTATTGGGCCCAGAACTGGCATTTGGATGTGATGGAAGAGGATTTTCTTCACTCCTGCCAACACCTGGACTACAGTGTACGAGAATATTGCCAGTGAGTCTTGTGTTCTTAAATCCATTTCATGTCTCTAGTGGGATAAACCTTGGTAAAGTTGGGTATGCCAGACATTTAGCCTGCTATGGAAAAAAAACCTGCATCAAGCAGGCTCGTAAACCAGAATAGATATGCTGAGGGAATCCTTAAAAATTAAGACAACCTTTCGTGACTGCAAAGCACATTTTGAGCTGAATAATTTGAGGACTAAACAGCCCATAATGTAGCTGGTTTCACATAAAGTATAATTTGATAATGAAGTGTTCTCACACAATTTAGGCTTTTCAGATGGCTGCTTAAACACAGAGGTGTGGTGTGCACTAAATGAGATTATGTTCTAAAAAATGGTTTCAGTGAATACGTAGCTGCTGTGGAGAGCAGCAGCACGGTGATGCACCTTGCATTCATACAAAAATTAATTTCTTGTAACACTCAGACCAACTGCTTTGATTATTTCCTCTTCCACCCTGACATTAAAACTGAGTGTCTTGCTTTTTGGCCTTGGCTTGAAAATCAGCTTTGTAATGGCAGGACTCATTACAGATTGGGTGAGGCTGATAGGGATCTCTGGTGACTGTCTACTCCAGCTCCCCTGCTCAAGCAGGAGCAGGCAGAGTAGGCTGCCCAGGACCATGTCCAGTTGGGTTTTGGGTATGGCCATGGGTAGAGGCTCCAAAACTAAAGCTGGTGCAAGCAGCGGCAGAAGGTGCCTAGAAAAAGCATCGTGGGTTTGAGGCAGAGGTTTTAGCAGACAGCTAACAGAGAACTGCACAAGACCTTAAGATGTGCAGAAGTATTTTGCCTTGGCTCTCTGATTCCTATCCGCTAATTTACAAGAGATCTTCACATAGGAAGATTATATTTCCGCAGGTTTTCAGCAGAACACCAGAAATAAATTCTTATCTCATCTCAGAATCCCAGTGGAGCAGATGGAACCCCAGAAACTCAGAGACTTCACTTTTCTCCTTCACTCTTTACTCTGCAGGTCTTTCTACTACAAATCCCATTTCTGTAGAGCTGCAAAGACTTGGAGGAAATCTGATGAGAAGAGCTTTTACCAGGAGACTTTCTGTAGGTTTTACATTCAGTGAAACAGAAAATCAGACTCAATTTAGAGAGAATTTGACTGATTCTGCTAACAATCAAAGCCAGAGCTTGACAGCACAAGCCAGGCACCTGAAAGGCAACCCAATTTTAGCACCATTTGATTTAAACTTCAGAGGACACTGCAAGTCTGGGCAGATTTTTTTCCCCCAGTGTCATACACTGACTCCATCGGGGTCAAACAAATAAAACTTTATTTGAAAATTCCTTACTTGTCTGCTTCTGTTTGCCTTAGTGTAAAATTGATGTGACAGAGACTTCTGAAAACACTTCCTGCAGGGATTAATTCTGGTGGTACTGTGTGTGTTAGGGTTTTTTATAATCTCTGCTGGCTGTGAAAAAGGACTTTAACACCTATGGAAATGACCATGCCCTTTGCTTCTGTCAGTTTTCAGTCAATATAGAAAGTCAAAAGTACCACAGACTGAAACAGGTGCATGATGGGAGAACTCAAGGTCGGATTTTTATTTTCTTTTCAAAACTGCCACATTTCTGCAGTTTCCTGCTTCCCTGCCACCTTCATTCCTTCAGGCCAAGCAAGAGATGGGAGACCTGGGAGATGAGTGGAGAGTGTACAATAACAAGAATCGATCCATAACTCTTAAGCCTGACCTCTGAAGGGATTATGTCCTGAACACCACTCCCAGCTTTACCCTGAAGTGGTGTTGGAATGCTTGTTGCACGAGGCAGCCATACATATCAACACGAAGGGATGCAGAGGCTGGGTCTGCCTGCCTGCACTGGTTTGGCCATCCAGAAAGGCTCTAGGCAGCGGCTGGTGCGTTTTCACTCTGCTCATGGGTCTCCTTTCTTGACTGGGTGCATGTGTCCTGTTGACCAAATCAATGCCAGCTGAATTGGCTGCAGTGATTTATTAACCATGGACAGGCAGGGCGATATGTTAAGTTCACTGCACCAATCAGAATTTCTTTTGACCTAACATCAGTTTATGGCAGATATAAATCCTGAAAAACTCTCAGCATCTTTTATGAACGGAATGAATACTTTCACGCAAATATGAGCTGTTTTCCTGAAGTCACTTAAGTTTCTGAAACACCCATAAATTTCCTGAATGTTGGCAGCTGCAGGACACAACAACAAGCCACCAGCAGCTTTCATAGTAATGACCTCTATTTTTGAGGCAAGCATGGAAGAAGCTTTATGTGTTCCTATAGTTTAAGATTTTTCTTCCTGCTTCAGAGATCACCTACAAGCTACCTAGGGCTGGTATTTGAAGTCCCATTTACCATTTGATAAAGGCAGCTGAAAACAAGCCACAGCAGCTAACACTTGGCCTCTTCTATTAACCAGTGCAATGTGGGTGACAGTCTTCAGAGAAAGGAACATTTTGATATCACATTTCCTAAGTTGTCTCCCTGAACCCAGGGGCTGATCCTGTGATTTCTTATATGGAATGTAACACACAGGCACTTAAACTTACTCTGCTCCTATGACTTCCATGTACTTCTTTGGGAATGCCACATCCCTGCCCGGGCAATTTTGCTGTGGTCTTTATGGAAATGGTTAAACTGTTGAGATTTAAGGTTCTTATGAGAACCATAAAGGAACATCATCCATATCAGAGCTCACATGAAATTTGTTATTGACAACAGTGTGGACAGGCTTTTACCATCTCTCAAGACAGATATGCTGGTGGGAAGTAACACTTCATTTGCAACTTCCAAGGCTGTGTATCTTAAATTGCAATGGCTTTGAGGGGGTAAAAAAATCAGTGCTGGAACTCTTAATGCATCCAGGTACATCTAAATTTCCCCTGGGGATGGGATGACTTAACTGTCATTTCAAGTTTTATATTCTTCCCTTAAATCAGCTATTTCATTTAAATAAAAAGGTTCTATATTCTGGGATGGAAATGCAGCTGCTTCAAGTAGACCTGCAGCATGTTGATTTATTACTGACTATATACTCCTTCAAGGAGAAGATTCCTTAAGAAGACATTCTACATCCAGCTCCATATTTCTTGCTACATAACACTTCATATTAATCTCACCATATCTGCATCCATGAAATTTGTGAGAAAAAATGGAGAATAAGGTAATTACATATTTGGATAAATACATTTGCAGGATTTAATGCTCTGTGTTCACATGAATAAACTACTCTGCTGTCTGCTACTAGAGATGTTAAAAGAAAAGTTATATACATAAAAAGGATCTTTTCCACATAAACTGAGAAATGAAAAGTTTCCACTTCTACTTTTATGAAACTGTACCTAAATGTCAGTAAATCTAGGCTTATGATGTACCTTAAAAAAACCCCCAATAAATTCTGAAGGGAAAAACATTTATTTTTGCTGAGAGTATTTATTTACATTTGCTTTTCATGTGATGAAACAACCCCTCCCAGCTGCACTCTTTCTGTTAAATTAAAAATTGAAGGCTATAATGTTATATACCTTTGTATGATTATGGCTTCTCAAGGGTTATTATGCAGGAAAATAGGATGAATTCTCCCAAGAATGGCTCACATAGCTTTTGTCCATGCACAAACCACACTTTTTAAATTCCAACAAGGACACACACACACACAGAGCAAAATCTTTGTATGGAACGAGGGCAAGTCCCATACCTGAAGTTCACATCAATTTTTAACTACATGTCTGTCCTAACAGTTCCACTGTTGCTAATGTGCAGTCAAAATCTTATTGAACAGAGCTCTAACAGTAAACCAGAGATGGGTACTGGTGGTGGAGTATGGCTCTCTGAAGAGAAGAAAGAAGGAGAAAATTTTCTAAGACTACACACTTACAAAGTCAATGTTGCAGTGATGGATACAAGGCAGATGCTTTTTTATCTCCAATCGTAAATATATTGTGCTCAAAAAGATCCAGCTATGCTGAAACAGAGGTTGCACAGTCTCATAAACTTTTACATGGTTTGGCTGTCCGGGAAGGACCATGAGCCACAGGATCTTGAATATAAGTTAGATATGGACTGTTGCGAGCAGCAGACATCTAAATAAATATCTGAACCTGAACTATGCTAACACTTCCTAATGCCTAAAATTGTTCCACAACAGAATGTACTACCCAAAATCAAGGCACAGGCTGGGGTACTAACCATCTGGTTGCTACTTTGTGCAGGATGGTGCCATTGTGTCTCCTAGCACTGCTCAGGACCAGGAGACAGAGACTGAATTAGAAGGAAAACCCACTAGTTCTTCTTGGACTAGGTCCTTTCTTGTTTCGAAGGAAACACTCTGTGCAAAAGAAATTAGGAGGGATGGCTGACAGCTGGGCGTGACTTCTCACACTGGGCAGGCACAGGATCCATTGCCAGATCCCATTTTTCCCCTGGGAGGAGAATTCATGCGGTTAAACAAATGACCGGAGGTCTTTCTGCAACGGGGCAGTTTAAAATTCATGAAATGCAAGCTCATATATAATAAGAAAAGGTAAAATGGGACACAGGCCATTAACAGCATCATCAGCTCGGTGAAATCAGGGAGCCATCCTTACTGCTGCTGGTGAGCACAGCGTGGTCTGCTTCCAACAGCAACCTTAGAGAACAGCCCTGCTTTAAATAAATAGCAAGGCTTCTTCAGTATTATCAAGCTGCTGGTTTTTGAATATGTCTGTACAACATAATGGTCTGGGATGTATCAATTGTTACTGCAGGTTCAATATTATAAAAGAACTCTTTCCCTGCTCACAGCAAAATGTGTTTTGGGTTAAAAGAAGCTGAATGGTGGGAGAGAAAACATAACTTAAACAAACCTTAGATTTCTAGCTGCCATTTTAAATTAACAATCTAATTTTAACTAAATCACTCTTTTCACTTTCACCTGGAGACCTGAGTTTAAAATCATAATATCTCCCTGCAAAAGTGTGTTGTTGGAATAAGGCCAGGCTATTTCTAAGAAAAAATGTTGTTATACCAGTGTGCTAAGATGCAATTTTCTCCTTTTATTGCCTGAACAGGAAAAAAAATAAAATTAAAAAAGATAAATGAGATACAAATTCCAAGTAAAATGTGTCTCTAATCGGATATTTCTGTAACAAGATGTATTCTAGCACAGTATATGAACATGTTGAACCATGGTGTTTTAAGGTCAGTATTGAACATACTTTATGCATAGTGTTAAGAAAATATGATGCACTGAAATAAAAAAAGGTTTTTTATTGCTGTGAACACAGGCCAAATACTGCAAAATGTTGAATAGGGCAGACATTACAAATGCTCCATCTATACAGAGCTTTAAAGAATAAAACTTCTCTCTACATGGTGTGACAGCCTGGTTTTTAAGATTACTTGGTGGTGTCAGTTGAATCACTGCTACACACAAACTGTCAAGTCTAGCAGGCAAGCCTGAGTCTGTATCCTTGTTACTTGGTTCCATTTGTTACAGACCTGTTAATAACATCAATCCCATACATCACTTTTCCCAAATGGGTAGGGGAAGGACTCCCTGTGTTTATAGAAATTCAGAAGGATGTAAAATGACATCCCACCCTTTTTGTGCATGGTTTATATTATTTGCTTTTCAAAGTATGGATCCTATTATATCCCTTACAATAAACTGTTTTAATGGGTGGATTTTTTTCCCAGTTACTTAAAAGAGCACATGCAAAGCAAGTTAGTACTTCTGTAAAATCAGATGGGTAATTTTAGAAGAGGCTGCTGCTTGTAATTTACTTTTATACAATTCTTATCCTCAAGTTCTGATCAGTGTAATGGTGCCATAGCTGAGGAAAATGCCTTCACTTCCCTGCCACCATTGAGGAAAGTGCCTTGCCTTCTCTTCCATTTCTAAGTAGGGCAAATGGCAGGGGGTGCTCACATCGTTACAGGTCAGAAGTCATCTGGGTCACTAGCAGGACATTTTGAGGCACTCTGGCAAACTCTACCGAGCAGAAACTCCAGTAGGAAGGCTTCCAGGTGCCCTAGATTGCAGAAAGTGATTGGGCTCATTTTCAAAAACCACTACATAATTAAGAAAAGAAATGTGCACTACAAATTGTGGAGGACTGGGGTCTCAGAGACGTATAGAGTGAAAATTTAATTTGCCTACCTTGTGCAGCAGAGAGAATTGTTATTTGTATGATTAAGAAGCTGAATGGGTTATTAATTAACTGTATATATCTCTAAGCAGATCTTACATGGTGGTATCATATGGAGCAGTGACAGAAACCCCTCAGAGCCTTGCACACTATGTCCTGTAAGTTCATTCTTTTTCATTTGATTTCTGTGGGTGTTTCCTTCCATGAGAGAAAAACCACAAGAAATCTTGAACTGGCTTAGTGGTCCTTCTCAATATCAGAGCAGTTCTTTTTATGCAGGACATCATTCTCTCTGTTTGCCTTCAGAGGAAATACTGGACCATGTCCTCCTGACATGGAGCAGTAACTCCTCCAGACATGGCACTGACACGAGCTGTGCCCAAAGAGATGGTCCTGCTGATTTCACAGAAATCTCCCATCCACAGCTTTCTGTCCCATCTGGGCCTGGATATTTATTGTACCACTGCCAGAACCTTGACAGAAAGAGAAGCAGTTCCACTGACACAGCAGATGAGAAGATCCTCCTGAAATGTTTTAGCAGAATTACTCATGTCTAAAAGAGCCAGAAATGGTGGATGCACTTCTCTGAACACAAACACACATTTCCTGACAGACTAAGGGTGCCTTGCTGGACAAGTTGCAAAAAAATGCTCATGCTGAAGCACTGTGTCTCCAGCAGCTGCCACAAATCCTTAACTGCAGACGGAGGAAAGAACACGCTGCCGAATACAATCACACAAGGCACAAAGGAGGGCTGGTAGCACTCTGAATGCTCAGACTAAAAAACTGGGGTAAAATGATGTACCACCGTTCACCTTTTGACATGGACAAACTGCAAAATGTAGGTAGCATGAACTCACCAGCCCCTGTGAGCAGATTTTGTAAAGCTCAGAGGCCACTAGCTGAAGCAGTGCTCCCTGCCGAGGCCAGCCAGACTGTGTAGGGTATGTGGGACCCATCCTAACCTGCCAAGCCAAATTCTGAGCCAGGCCTGCAGATGAAGGCAGGAGTTCTGTATGCGACCTACAATGAGAAACATCCTGGCATGAAACCGGGTAGCTGATAATCTCCCACCTGGGCACAGCAGCAATCTGTAGCAGACAAGAGCTTGAAGGAGTGGTGAATTCCTTCAAGAGTTGAAATGACATGGGCTAATTTTTATTTCATCTTCTGGAACATTGGGGGAATAAAAATTGGCTACATCAACAGCACTCTTGTAAATCATTAACCAGAAAATCTCCTTAAAGGAAAGTCTACTGATTTTCCTTAGGGTAAACTCCTGATAATAATATGAAGCTATAAAACACTTTGTTCCTCTGCTCATGTCTTTCCAAGTCTTACTCAGAGAGGCACCTTTAAAAACAGAAATATAAATCATTATAATCGAAGTAGGGAGTAATATTATATTTTAATAGTAAAATAATACCACGACTGCAATAAATTATATAAAAACAGCATTAGAAAACCTATCTAAGATGTTATTATGTGAGGTGAAGTTGCAGAGTTTTAAGTTCATAAATAATAATGAAGCTTCTGTTGTTAATATAAGTAATGTTTAAACTGTAGGGTTTAAACTCAGTTTTTACTGAGCTTAGAAAGATGAAAATGAGGAAGGGCAGAGTGGAGAGGGCACAGCCTCAGATAAAGCAGCTGTTATTATCCACAGGCTGTGTGGGGAATGGCAGAGTCTCCTGCAACTGGAATAACAATTAAAATAACAACAAGCAAGTGGTGCATACACTGAGCCATTGAGAATACCATCTCTAAACAAATCAACCCAAGAAGCCTCTGGATTCTGGAATATCTGGCAAAACAAAAATCAAAGTGGACGTGCATTGGAAAACAAGCATCCATTTGCCTTTGCAAATGACCCCAAAGAATCTGACCTACCAGGAATGTGGTAACTGACACTCACTAAGGTACAAATGGCACCTCCTTGAAGTGTCTGATGAAAATTTAATGTTACCTCTGAAGCCCTAACCATGAGAAAAGGCCAAGCATGACCCAAGTGCTCACTCCCATAAGATGATGTTGCTGGGTCAAAAGAGCGTGTGCTGCAAATACCAGCTGGTCCCTGCAGGACCCTGCTACACCTGGAGGCCAATCCTTCATCACCTTGCTTGTCCTCTAATGCTGAAACACTGCGGGGAGAACCCTGCCAGTGCAAGGCTGAGGCTGGTAAGGCCACCTTTAACTTGTGAGGATTTACCTGAAGTTTGTTTCCATCTGTCTCAAGGGACACTGCAAAGTGCCACAGCAAAGCATGGAGCCTTCCCTGCTCCACTCCCACATGCCACCAAAGGATGGCTCTCCTCTCCTGCCTCCTGCTGTGCTCTGATCACTCTGAGACTGGGAGAGCTAAAAAATATACCTGAGAGAGCTAAAACAATCCTGCGAAGCCTTATCGGGGTATCAGCACTGTGTTTTGCTAATAAGCTTCAGATAAACTATGCCTATAGCTTGATGAGCTGCTTGAGCTGATATGTGATTACAAATGAGTATCTGAATAGAAAATATACTGTACTACTGAACACAGGTCTGTTTCTAATGAAAAAAAAAAGAAAAAAAAAGACAAAGCAGGGCTGAGATAAAGGAAAAAGGCTATCCCTGGTTGGAGAATGGAGACAGCTCAGACTGCTGCCTCCACAAGACAGCAAACCTCATTTCTACAGAGACTTTTGCTACTTCATTTCCATAATGGTTTTAACAAAGTGTTTCAAAAGATGATTGATGAATATGTTAGTTGGCTCAACCCATGGCAAAACTGCCTAGGTTCCCATGTATGAAGCTACATGATGCTGTGTGTGTGTTTGCCTATTGGTCTATGTCTGTATCAAACATTGTTCAATACAAGAGAATAAAGCCTTGTCATGCCCTGGGTAAGTAGGTAGGATGAAACCCATAGTAACTATAGCCCATGTAAGCCTAAGAGAAATCTTATGACCTGTTGAAGGCTGGCCTTCCCACTTTTTGGTAAAAAATAGCTTGAAACTATGGATGATGGAACTTGTGTGAGGATCATCAGTCTAACAAAACCTCTTCTAAATCTCCATCATTATCTACCTGAATTTTGAATATTCAGCCATGCATCCATGAATGCAGACTAGAAAAGTTTTTATCTGGAAGCAAAAATCTACACTTTCCAGCTTCTCAAACTCAGTTGATTTTCCCCCTAAAAGGGAAAGAATTTTTAGGGAATCTTTGGTTAAAGTTAGATTTAGAAAATGCTGGACAGACTTAGAATCAGACTGGTAAAAGTTAATGACCTTGATCTGTGCCCTCAGATGTTCTAAAAGAGGAGAGAGAGTTCATACTCCTGATAAGCAGTCTTTTTAAAAATAAACACTGAGCAATGAGGAAGTTACTGTTGCATTTAAATTACCTATTTATTTAAAGTAACCTTCAAGACCTGATATTTACTTTTTCTTGCATATAATTTATCATGAGAAAGAAAGTTGCATGGTTAGTGAGAATACATGGACATTTAGCTATTTTTCCTATTTATTAGTGTAAATATTTTTATTATCATCTGCTTTGTTGACTGGCAGCTTGCTATGAAGGAAGAAGTCACAGAGTATTTTATTATGCAAAAAGACAAGAAAGCTTACACTGGATTTCTGACTTCAAATCTGTCTTTCATTAATAACCCAGACAGCATTTTATCTTCGCAGAGCTGATCATTATCTGCCAAAAAAAAGCTCCTTAAATAAAATAACAACTGAATATAACCATTTTTTTCACTCAGCTAGCTGTGAGCTTTTGCAAGATTCCTTGCAATTAATGATGATACCACTCAGCAGAGACTCACAGGGATTGCTTCGGTATTTGTGATGGGATTGTATTTTCCTAAGTTGCAATGGAAGTATCCTGTGCCTAAGCAGAAAGCTTCCCACTGGAGCACCACTGGTGCTGGAAACCTGTTCTCCTGCTTTTTAATCATAACTTCATTAACAGGGTGTCTGGAGTGATGGTACAAAAATGAGATGGGCTGCAGGAGGCAGAGAGTGGTGCCAGGATGGAAGTGGGGACACCAGCACTAGGCAGAGCACAGACAGATTTTCCCAGTCCTTTGTCACTCTTGAAAATTACCAGGGAATCTTTCTGTGGTCCAGCTACTTTTTCTCTTCTGTTTTGTTCTTGGTTTATACATGTTCTCCATGGCACAGGTTTTCTTAGTTCAACAGCCTTATACTGTCTCCCGTGCCCAACATCATGCTGTAAGGGGTTTGGCAGCCCTGAAACTGCTGAAATTGCTGAAAAAAATATGACATTTGTTCCTGGGGCACATGGAAGCCAGGGCTGGGCCTGCTCTCTGTGGGGTTTGAGGAGGAAACTTCCCCAAGCAGGCTGATGCCAGTGGTGACTGAGTGCATGTTGGCATTTAGAGTGAGGGAGGAGAGGGAGAGTTTACGTGGGGTGAATGCTGATTCAGTATCAGCAGCCCCAACCTTTTATCTCACATACTCCTTAGATGTACACATTTGCAGTTGATATTCCCCAGATTTTAGCTGGGTAAAGAAAAGTATGAAGGACTTGAATCTCTCCTCCTGTGGACACCATCTGAGTTCCTGGGTTCTCTTCAGCATTCAGGCCTTCCTAAACCACAAACAGTGCCTTTGGAGACAGTGAGCACAGTCCTTGCTCCCATAATTTCTTCTGTCCCCTCAAAATGTACAAAAGCAGGGGACTCAGGGCAGCATCTGAACCAGTTTCTAGGAGTACATTTGATTCCCCAACTAATCTAGCAGCCAGCAGCAGAAGGCAAAGAGCACTCAGGGTTGCCTCTCATCAGAGATTGTCAGGAGAGGGAGAGGAGATTCTTGGTGACTACACTGATCTCAATTTGGGCCACAGTAACCTTGTAACAGGAACTAGTGTTTAAACATAGAACCTTGAATAATTTCTGGAAAACTTCAAATCTATTTACGAGTCAGATTTTTTAGATCTTAAAATGTGCAGGCTGGATTAAGCTTTGAGATGGTCTCCAGGAAGAACCAAATCCATTTTCCTCTACCTAAGGTTTTTTGCTTTTGAAATGATTAAAAGCACTCCCATTTTTACACCTACAACTTCTGCCTAAACCACAGCACTTAGTTCCCCTCAAAAAACCCCGTGTTTTCCCTTTTTACTAAATTCTCAAATGCCCTCTGTCTTTTAAAGGATTTGACATAAATGGCATCTACTTACTAGAGAGGCTGTAGAAGACCTAGGTTAGCAGGACTTTAGTTTATATCCAAGTTGAAAGTCTTCTTGAAATAATTTCCTGAAGGGGTCCTTCCACTTCATTTTTATCCTGTAGAGGGAAGAGCTGCACCATATGATTTTCACAGGTACAATTTATTTACAAGCAAATCCACGTCCTGTTTATCCATACAGCCAGCTGACAGATGCTTGTTAGCAGGTGAAAAGAAGGCTACTTGTTAAAGTGCAGCTGCTTGCACATTTTTTTGCCAGCTGCATATCAGACACCACCTGGCAGAAATTTATTCATTAGATATTACTTTAAAAAACAGTAATGAAATGCATTGAAAATGTTAATTTGGAATGTTTTAAGGACTAGGTCACTGATGAGGAAATACAATGCTAATTTCCTGTGACTGGTATTGCTAGTGGCTATAATATTTGATTACTTTTCTAGGTTTGCAAATGAAAAAGCCATTGTCATTCTGAAACAATAAAATAGCAACAAGCCTTTCCCATATTTATTAGTAAATAGAAGACATGGTGGATTCTAGGTCACAGAGATCCAGCTGAACTCAGGCTTTTGACAGAAACTGAAGTTCCTGTTGATAGCTGGAGAAAACCCCTATATTCACTGTACTAGCATTTTATCTCACCATAATGGGACAATCTGAAGATCTCTTAAGGGAATTGCTCACAATGCCTTCATTTTACCTTCCTGGGGTTGTATTTTTTAATGAGGCTACTTGTCCTTCCTCAGTTTATTGTAAGTAAAAAAAAGGTATTGTAGCATAACCATAAGGAAATTTAATCCAACTTTTAAGACCCAATCATGGACAATTATTCAAAATAGAACATTTGGGTTTAAGTGAAGCATCTCATGTATAAGGTACTCAAACTGGAACAAAGGAACACACTTCATTAATGGTTTAAGTTTTCCTTTCCTTTGCCTCTTAAAAATATAACAATCCTTTCTCCCAGAGGCCTGATCCATATACCAATAACAGTGAAAAAGTAGAATCTCAGGAAAAGAGTTCATTTATAAGACTGGGACTCAGCTCCCAAAGAACATAATTCAGCTCTGATTATATTACTGGATCTCTTCCTGGATAATTAATAGATGGGATAATCTGTAATACATAATTACAAGAAGACCAAAGAGTTTCAATCTAATTTATTGACTTAGTATTTTATGAAATGGAAGTTCATTATGAAAAGGAGGAAGTATTTTTTGGTTTGACCTTCTCTTTATTTAATGGATACTCCACAGAAACCTTTATGTCCGTCTATTTTCTAACAATGTCATATGTGCTCAGTAGAAGTGGGTAAAGTCACACAGACTTTCTGTTATCGCTTATTTACAGTAGCAGTGTAGCTCCAGGGCTTCAACCCACGAGAAGCTTTAAATGTATTGATCCTTTCTCCTTTCTCTTTATTCTGACCCCTGAAGGTGAAACAACACCTCCTGTAAGTTAGAGAGATGTGGCTTTAGAAGTGCTCTTGCATCACGGCAGTGCAAGCAGGCAGCTGGGTAAGATGTAAAGTCAAGGGAAAAAACTTGAGGCAGAGTGAAAAGAAAAGGTTTGCCTGAGGTTTTCAGGAGACACTGAACCTTCCCCTGTTAAATCTTTCCTCGTATAAGAGAAGATACAGTCTTCGTAGTTTTGCCACAAAGAGGAAAAGGCAGCACGTCTTGCAGGTTTCAGGAGCACGTGCCACAATAAAAGGCATGATGTTGGATTTTCAGATATGATACTGGCCTGGAAATCATGTCTCACCAACTAGATTTTCCTTTCAAAATTCTTCTAGTCCTGATTTACCCCAAAAAAAGTAACAATAAAAAATTGATAAAAATAAAAATAATAGAACATCTTACGTCCACAGAAAAAGTGAAGTCAGGCTAAGGTTTCTGATGACATTCAGGCCTTTTGCTTGAGGAAAGCTGAGACTGTAAAACCCAGTGTGACAGTGGGTACAGGTCCAGTCTGGGCAGGAGGACGTGGCTGTGCAATCTGTGGCTGAGTGGAGGCTGCTCAATGCCAGCAGGGCTGGAGGAGAGGAGCATTTGGCCTCTGCTCCTCTCCAGCCTGTCAGCACTTGCTAAAGCAGCAAACGTGAGAGCTGGTGATTCCCAGCTCCCAGCCAAGAGGATGCTGTCTGTGAGCCTGCCTAAAGCTTGTTGCTGACAGACGAAATTAAGAATTTAAAACAGGATTATGAGAAGCACCAAGCCTTGTGCTGCTGGATGGCTCGATTTTCTCAAAACCAGGGTCTGTGGGGTGGCACATTTGGGCACTACTGACACAGATGCTTGTAATGGCAAAGCAGAAGCCAGAGCATTTCTAAAGCAGCAGCCAGGAGCATGTTTAGATTAACAACAATTCTTAAGGTCTTCTTCCATTTTCTTTCCTTCACATGCTACCATTACAAAACACCTTAGCTGGCCTTAGGTTGGAAGACATAGCCTTTTGAGAGTAACTGTTTTGTCCTTAGTAGATACCTGTGACTCTTTATAACTCTCCATAACAACAGCAGAGTGTATCTACACTCAAGATTCCATGTAAATAAACCCCATGGGCAAATCAAGCACTTTGTACCCACCTGCTGCTAGGCATAAACCACCTAAAAGCAATAACATGTTAAGGATGTAAGTGAACAATTCCACTGAAGATTACAGCTTCACATACTGTCATGTCTCCTTTTCCCTAATTTCACTTTTTTTTTTTTCAAGAGAAACAGTTGGGTTTTTTAAGTTTTCAGGTATTTTTTGTGAGCTGCACCATTATACTTTAGATTGACAAACATAAATGGTTAGTCCTTTTATAATCACCACTTTTCTGCATTTAAAGGGTTTGTTTCTGCTACCACCAAAGTCACTAGTAAGAACAAATCAGTAGGAAAACCAGGACTGGTCCTCATAGGGACTAATAGATGAAATCAACTGTAGAGTAAATTAGTTACTGGGGAGTATTTCTTCCCACTATTTGGAACTGGAACCGTGCAAGACAAACTTTGGTAGTTTCTGACAAAACTAAAGGCATTTTCTTTCTGTATGTTCATTCAAATATTCCAATGCTCATTCTGCATGCTGCTTAATTATGGAGATCTAATTAAACAAACTGAAAGAGATGTGAAGAACTGAAGAGTGATAATGGAAGATTAACTTAATTTCTCAAAAATTAGAGGATCTGGATTAAAAATAATGTTATTTTTTCCCCTACTACTTTTTTTTACTTAAAGCTGGAAAATGAACTAATAAATGCTTAGCTAAAGGTCATTAAAAAAAAAAAAAAAGGAGAGAGAAGGCAGAGAAAGATTATTTTTGGATCAGTTGTTTCAGCATTTTATCAGCCCAAGCTGTACACAGGACAGTAAGTGTGGGTATGAAACAGATAATATCTCATCAGATTGTGCTGCTGGTGCATCCAGGGAAGCTGTACAGGAGCTCTCCAACACAATTATTTATCTTTGCATTCAGCAATGTGACACAGCAACACTTTTAAACCCATACATGCCTAGAAAGCTGTCTGTACAGTTGTATGCACACCTATGTCTCTGCACCCATGTGCACATTTACATTTAAGAGATAAAGATTCTACAGGAATTAATGGAACAGATTCTTGTTCTCCTCAGGGAAAGGAACACATTAGCCATGTGAAGAGACTATGGAGAGATACAGGAATTTGGAGGGTGTGTTTCATTTGGCCAGTTAAGCTGTCTGGTTTATAAAGAGATGAACTGCACCCTAAAATTATTAATTACTCTCCACCAACTGCAAATGGAATTTAGGTCATTTGTGGATAGTTACAGTTGTTCTGATGAAGTTGCTCAAACGTAACATGGAGAGACAAAGAACTCTGCTAACAGGATAGGGGATTCTGTCCTAAGAAACTGTGAGTCAAGAAAATATTTGGTGTAAGCCATTGGGATGCTGATGCTTCTAACTAGTAAGAATGACCAGGGATAATTCACAAACACTGAATAGGAGGGTTGCAGTGCATGGTATTTGCTATGGTACAACCAGTGCCAGGGAACTTCAGTGAAAATCTGGTGTAACATGGATGGTATTTTAAGCAGGTTCAGAGAAGAATAATGAAAATGATCGCAAGGCTGGAAAGAATGCTGTACTGCACATTATTTAAAGGGTGAAAAGTATTTGGTTAAGTAAAGAGAAGATGGAATTATGGACAGCAAAGGTTGTAAATCACAGCATTTCTGACCCCATACAAAGAGAAAAACAAAACAGAACAACGGTGGAAACATTGTCACCGGAGATTTTCAGAACTTGACAGGACAAGGCTCTGAGCAACATGAGCAGGAGCTTGCACAAGATGACCTCCAGAAGTCCCTTTGATCTAAATTATTCTCTGCTAAGATTCTATTAATTTGGGATGTGTGTTTTAAATACAAACTCAAGCTTAGCCATACAGAGTGATTAACTCATGCTCTTTATCATCAAAGGTAGGTATTTTTAATACATAAAATGTCATTCATCTTGTGGGTAGATGTCATTATTTTCATCTCACTCATCTACTCCGTAAGATATGCTGCAATAAAGTGAATGTTTTGCTCATATTAATAACAAATAAAATACTCGGCTGTTTCCTTCCTTTCCCCAGCAAGCTCTTGCCTATAAATTCAAAGCAAGTTCAAAATCACTGACCTCAGAAACAATATTAGTCCTTTTACCCGAACAGTAAGAATTCTTTTGCCCAGCTTGAAAACATGTGTATACTGAAATCCCAACAGCCTGGAATTTAATCAAATAATTGTTCGTGCTTTCAGAATGTTGTGGAATAACTATAGGTTTCCCATCTTCCTTCCATTTTTACTTACATCCTGATCTAGAGAAAAGATGCTTTTTTCCTCTGCAAATGTAGTTTTTCTGTACAGAAAGGCAACAGCTTTTGCTCTGCCTCTTCCAACAAAGCCAGATTAATAGAACAATGAACAATGAGGTTAGGACCACACTGCAAAAAATATTTCAATCTAAGAGCAAAAGAAATAAGCTCCCAAGCTTATTTTAATATGTTTAAAGCCAATATGTATTTATTTTAAAAGGATTAGGGTTTATTCCCGACTTAACTTTTTATAGGTAAAAAGATGTGTTCCAAACTGCAAGCAGCCACCTACATCTGGAATAATGCTGTGATCCTTTGACTTTGACAGACAAATAAATATCAAAATATGTGAAAGGCTATCCAGATAAACAACATTGTTTCATTTCGATATACCACATAAAATTCTTGCATAAAAAGAAAAGAGCCAACCTTCTCCATCAGAGCAATTGCAAATTAACTCACCAAGCCCTGTTTTCACCCCTGCAGCTGTATGAAAATAGGCACCTTGGTCATACATGTCCTGATTATTATCTCTTTCACTGCGGTATTTGTCCACAAGCATCTGAATGTGAAGACTAAAGAAGCAAAGTTCTGTCTTTATTGGCATGGATGTTTTTGACACAGCTGCCCCTCTGGTCTCGGCTATGGAGTGAGGAGTGTACAGCATACACTACAAGGTTATTTTACACAGGATCTGAACTGATGCTTGGCTTCTTCACGGATGAAATGATCTCACAACAGATTGGCCATCTTCATCTTCCAGTTTTCCTGCTCAAAGGTTTCCCTCTCATTCCTGTTAAAAGGCATCATCCCCTGAATTTAAAATTCTATCTACAATCTCTTCAGTTTCAGAACTGAGTTTTTCATCTTTTTAGATTAGGTTTTACATTAACCCTACAGTAATTTTTTTTTTTTTAATAATTCTGGTGAAAGATTCAAGATATTGACTGACCTTAGTAACTACTGCTTCTTGCATATAAGCTTCATATTACTACAAGACAGTGAAAAATATCAGGCATTCTGAAAAATATGTGTCCTTTGCTGAGCTTCTGTCTAACCTAATCCGGTAGATTTTTCCATAAAACAGATGTCTGAATACTTAACTCTGAGTATATTGGCCAAAAATTCCCAAGCAACTTTCTATTGTCACAGGCAAGCACCATGGGCACTGAGGTTTTCCTAAGTGTCTTTTAAGAATTCTTGAATATGTTTCTTCATAGTGCTGCACAAATTTCCTGTCAGCACCAACTTAGCTCTTCCTGAAACAGCTGATCTCATTGCCCAGTTAATTCTTTACCTTTCTGCTGAGACAAAATGATGATTAAAACAAGGTGCAGACAGTTTTTTCCCCAGCAAATTTGCCTTTCATGATCATTTCAAGCCTGTGTGTCCTCAAGGCAGAAGAGCACAGGCTTGGGTTGGTGATCACCTTTCCAAGAGCTACAGACAGAGCATCCAATGTTGACAACGAAAGTCAGGGTCACCTTACCTACATCCTCTGGTATTTGAATGCTGCTGATCTCATATTCATGCTGATGTGAAAGTCCAGGATGTTCAACGGGAAGTTGCCCATTGAATTTACTCAGTTATGTATTAGGTAGCTACCTAAATATTGATTTAAGACAGTAGACTTTTGCATCAATGCACAAATCTTGAGTGGACAAAGTACACAGATGACTTTTCTCAGTCTGTAGTTACATTATTGTCAGACATTGCTTTAGACAATGGCAAAAGGATTTCATTCAGACTACTTTGCAGTGCTTTGAAAAGGTGAAATTAACCTCTGGGCCTAATACCTAGCTTTATTTTGTTTCAGAAACAGTCATAAGAAGATAGTATTTTATTAGAAGACTAGACTTGTGAGAATGAGAATTCACTGCAACTCCTGGGAAGGGGGGAGGGGGGTTGTGCTTATTAGGATTCTTACTGACAGAATGGCACTTTGAATCAAATGTCCATCAACAGGTTCAAAAGGCCCAACACGTTACCTTCACAAAAGAGTTAAACCCATTACTGATACAGCACCCAGTGAAACTAATAAAACAATCTATTATCTGGTATGTTTTGTTCCTGGGGATGTGTAAAACGAAAATCAATACCAACAATGTGAACATTTTGAGGCAACACTGGTGCTGCTTGTTTTTGAAAATAAGAATTGTTGCTTATGTTGGTACATTGTAAAATGTTCTAGCATTTCCTTTAGTTCACTTACTAGTTTTAAACAGAAGACAATAAGCTCACTGGGAAATCTGCCTCTGACACAACACTGAATTTCTCTTTATGAACTGAAAGGAATCTGTCTGACTAGGACATTGAGGACCAGCAATTTACAACCTCAGCTGTAATTTTAAGTGCTCACCCAATGCAGGGATTGAAGCTTTCATTCTATAATTATAGAGGAATCAAAGAGTAGCACACTAATGTATTGAGCTACAATGCCAGCTATTTATAAACATCACTTCTCAGGCAACATGTTTTTAATATGTTAGGATGGTACGGTTGTCAAAAACAATCTTTTTCTTTTTTTTTTTTTTCCTAACATAGGCTCCCTAAAATGACTGAAAAATGCAAATTATTTTTAAAGCTTACAGTATTATAGTATTTTTAAAGAAAAGATCCTGTGAAATTTACCAGGATTAGAAAGGATTAGCTTTGGTCCTTCCTCTGTAATAAGGTACAAGGAGCATCAGAATAAGATATTTATGTAAAAAAACCCAAACTAAACCACAAAAACCAAATCACCATGACATGTAATGAAACTAAGACAGTAGGTTTGGGTTCAAGGTCAGTCTACCAAGCTAAGGCACTTCACACCATTCCATTAGTCCAGTCACCTCACTGAAAATGCCTTTTTAAATTCTCTTCTTCAAATATAATACTTTTGCTACATTTCTACAGTAGTAATCTGAGTCTCAGAATGGGTTTGTTGTTTTTTCTGATCTGATCACCCATCAGCTACCCAGATCACTGGCCTTTCCTCTCTTTAGACGAAATATGTGTTACAGATGACATTTGTTAGGCAGTTAGCTCTAGGCTCTAGAGAAAGCCATGTTTACTTCTGTTTTTTTGAAGTTTGGCTGTAAGACAGCATCATGTGGATAAAACCATCACCTGGGTAAAATCAAAGCTTTCTGTGGGGGATAAATGAATTTAGGTAACACTAAACTTTCCTTCAGGGAAGCTTTCTTGGGTTCAGTGCAATTTATGAACAAGGACAGAAAAAAAATCGTATGGAAGAGAGGAAGGTATCACTAGTAACTGTAGTGTTTCTGTTGCTAAAGATCTGCCTTGTGTTGCGTTCCGACCTTCCTAGTCTGTACTGAGCCTCACACCCACACCTGACAGCTTAGGGATCCTGGGTCTCCAGATTTACCAAAATCTGCCTTTCCCCCTCATGGCAGTGTACTGTCATCCTAAGCCTCTTCTGGATATTTCTGGGCAGCTTGGAAAGGCCTATGGTTCTTCTGGAAATGGCACCGGGACCCTGCACTCTCAGGCAGTTCTACAGTGAAATTGTATTATGGTTAGAGAGTCTTTCCAGGTAATGCTGATCAATTCATTCAGCCCACTAAAAAGACTTATCAGCTTGTCCCTTATTATGTTGTTTGTAGAATGTCCAGCACAATGAAACCTTACATTTATTAGGGCTTTTGATGTCATATTATTGTACAAATAATTATTAATAATGGAAAACGATGTTGAAATTATTCATGAATAACCTGTTATGAAGTTGATTTAGTGTCTGAAAAACCCTGACTTGCATATCCAATTAATTAATACAGTAGCTCAACATTCAAGTGATGCAGTTTTCAGCAAAAGCTCTCTGCACTGCTCCCGTGGCGTGTCTCTGGCTGAGCCTGATGCTCATTCGGCAGGCAAGAGGGTTTGCTGTGCTTTTCCAGCTCAGTGATCCGACGACACTCACCTTAACTAGTTTCTTGTAGCAAAGATTGACTCAACTGGGCTTTTTCAGGGAGGAAGCTGAAACACAGGGAAGGGTCTCCAGGGCAGACTGACAACACATCCCGGCAGTCCATCACACTTACCCAGACACATCGAGGATGCTTCATCCTCGTCCGCAGCCAGCTAATGGACACATACAGACTCTGACCCACACCTGCTTTCTGTGACTGTCCCCATTTATCCCCGGATCTATAAAGGACAGAGGCACAGAGGAAGCCTCACACACTCAGCCCTGCAGAGGTGAACGCTTTACCTGGCAGAATAGATGGCCCAGCACTCATCTCTCTTCTTGCCTCACACCAGCTAGATCCCAGGCATGTGCAAACACCCGGAGCCTCTATCCCTCCCCTGAAAAATTTTATCCAAATGTCCATTCCCTTGGCTGGGACCTACATGGGTTCAATTGTCAACCTCCTACATTCATTTCTCTTACCTTGTTCCCTTGGTCACATCTCTGATATCACTGACTGATGTGGGATTGTCTGCACATCCAGTGCTGACAGCCAGGTTACTTTTTGACACCCAGGAGGGATTTAATTGCTTTTTTATACACTGAGTGCAGTGTAGAGTGTGCCCTTGATAGCAATAGGAATTTCAGGATGAAATAAAAAGCCAAGGTATAAAAATTCCTGCCAGACACCATGAAAGCAGAGACAAAGCTTTTTTTTCCCCCCAAAAAACACTTGATTTTTTTTTCATTAAAAAGACACTTTGCTATGTTATTCAGGAAAGGGAAATGTTTAGTGTGGACAGATCTGTAAAAATACTTTTATTTTGTCATAAAATGATATGAGAAGGATAAATATGAGATGCAGCTAATGTGAGACATTACATTTATGAAGGCCAGCTCTCATATTTAGCACTTGTTCCAATACAGATATATTTTTAAGGAGGATTTTTCAGTGTACATGAAACTCTCTATCCATTTCTTTCCTGTACTGTTCAGTGTCTATTTCTGAAATCCTACCCTACTGTTTTATCTAGCCTTACCCACCTGAGAGGTCAATGTTTAAGCTAATTGCCTTGAATACCTCTGGCTCAGGACAGGGCAGACCCCCTCTGGATGTGTCTGTCTCCCTTATCATTTCCCTGCAGAAAGAAGTTCTTCAGACCCATGCCTGGCATTAGCTGAGACCAGGCCCATCACAAACACATAAAATTTCATACACCATCAGCTCTAGTAATTTATTTCTTCTGGTGACAAGCTTTCCAGTCTATTTTCCAGTGGTGACATGGGCCACTCTCTCAACGCTATATCCTCAAACTGTTGAGTAGCAGGTAGAATTTGTTTTGCTCTGGCCCCTCAGAAATATGCCATTTTTTCTATGGAAAGAAGGAAGAATGACCAAAGGTTGAACTTAACTGATGATGCAGCTGGGAAGTGGTCCTAACAACCGCCCTGTGTGATGCAATGGCCCTGGTCTGGAGTAATTACTTTACTTCCAATGTCAGAGTAATTTGTCTCTGCTGCTGAGCAGTCAAAATTGCAGCGTTGTTATAACTTGGGGTGGTTGGTGCTGCTCATGTTGCATTGAATCATATTTCTTTTTATGGTTCTAAAGCTGAAGACAGATATGTAAGCAAGAGAAAACTCAACCTGAAGTTCAGTTAAGGTTCCCTTTGTTAAATGACACGTAAATTATGGTGTGTGTGTCTGTGTGTCTGTGTGCACTCACATGGAGGTGGTGCTACATAAATAACAGATTGGAATAGAACATATTTACTTCCTCTTCTGTGAAAAATGGACAGCAGAAAGATGAAAATAAGGTAAGATTTAAAAGTAATTAAGGAAAAAATATCCCCTAAACCTTTCTTCCATAATCTGACCTTGGTTTCCATGGAAACAGGATCAGACACTTCAGTAGGAGGAAGAACTCTCATTTAAAGGTGTCACCTACAGAGAGGAACTACTACCCAACACTGACACACACCCCAGCATAAACACTCTGAGAGATCAAAGTGTCAATACAGATCTGCTGCCAGTGGTTTGAGGCAAAATCTTCATCTTTCAAAGGAAAAAGAGGAGAACCAGACCCTCTGCCCTTTAGTTACTTTTGGTTCCTTGGCTATATATATATACATATGCACACACATAAATGACACCAAAAGGACAAGGTCTGTTTGTGTAAGTAGGAGAGGCTCTAATTGCATGCTGCCAAGCCCCCTTCCAGTTGAATTAGCTTTCAGAATCCCAGGAAGGCTCCTGCACACAGGCAGGTGGTAGCTATGGAACATCTCAGCCAGCTGCAGCACTGAGTGTCTGAGGTCCCATCAGCGGTATGGGACTTGTTCCACAAGTACAGGAAATCTTAGAGATGGACCATAAATAACTTGCAAAACCACAGTCTTCTTTGTTTCATTATAAAACAAGAATGAAGAGAGTCAGTTGTCGGCATCAGGGTTATTGACAATACAGATACACATCAAGTCTATTATAGAACCTGACATTCCAGTTTATTGTCCCTTTTGATATTTTTTAACACCCTATGTTTCTTGTTTAACAAACTGTTCTCAATATGACGTATTCACAATAAGCACATAAGCACAAACTGAAACACAATTTCCTGCTAGCTTCAGTAGAAATACATTAATCCACTCGATATTTCCCAGGACAATATTATCTCTCATGTGCAGGCTATATTTCTCTCACTCAGCTGCAAAGGGGAGAAAAAATCCTTGAAAATCTGCTTGAAAAGTGACATGTAAGAAAGTCATTGGTAAACTGCTTCCTTCTCATGTGAAGACTTTCCTATCTATTTATCTATCTATCTATCCATCCATGTATCTATCTATCATTCATCTTTGTGGCAGCACGTCATTTATTAAAACCCTCCCTCAACATGACAGTGAGGTTAAATAATGAAAGACAGACAAGAAGGTAGTTAGGCTGCTGCACTCCTGACGGCTTTCAAATGCTATTGTCATCTGTTTCTAAATGCTTTATATCACAGGGACATTTTGCATATCAGGAAAGGAATACTGTCTGTTTCTGTTAAAGACAGGCCTCTTTTAAATACCCACTGCTGTTTTTCACCCTCACATTCTCAAGGCCGTGTATGCTGCCATGCCCTAAAAAGATGCAATATTAAATGGTACCAGAACTCTAGGGGTGGTTGATTACTGGCCTTTTATGATGCACAAGGCTAAAACCCGAAATTATTCTTCACTGACATGACAGCTGGTAAAGAGAAATGCTTTCCTCCAGTAGAAATAAAAAAGGAAAACATTGGAACAAGTTCCAGCTCTAAAGACTAAGAAGAAATTTTTCTATTTTTCCCTTTCCTTTCCCTTTCAAGTGCTTATATTATGCAGAGCAAGCAGTAATCTCTCTGCAATTCAAAGAAGTGATAGAGCTTGGACTTGGGATGTGGCCCCATGCAGGTGGACAGTCCCTATCAATACACTTTCCTCCCTTTCTTTCCCAGTCATTTTGAGAATATCAGATATTTTGGAAGACCTGCTGGGAGCTGCTAACAAATTCAGCTTGTGCTGACTTTCCAGAGCATTGTGTTCCTGGTGCACACTAGGCCAACTCTGGCAACTTGTGATCCCTGGTCTTCCCAGGGAAAGGTGTGATCTGTGAGACATGGGTGCCTATCCCCAAAAACTGCCATGCATTTTCTAGAGGCATTCTGAGGACGTGACCCAGGAATATGCCTGCAAGAGCCAACTCCTTGTAATTGCAGCTGTTACAGTGAAAACAATGTCCAAAATACTGCAGCCATGCAGTAAAGGACAGATAGTTGGGAAATAATAATCTTTAGGCAGAAGCATTACTGAGGTAAGATTTCAAAGAAAAAGATTATTTGGGATATTTCTGGCTACGAGGGAAAATCTGCAAGAAAAGCTTTTTCTTCTTTAGTTCTTCGTAATTTCTGCTTTAGGATGGGGCTGGACATCAGCACTGCTGAGAACAAACGTGAGATGGTGGAGGGAAATACCACAGCTGCTGAAGGCTTTGATTTCACTCCTCCTCCCCCTTGAAAGCTGCCTTTTTCAGAGTGGGGAGACAGAGATCCTCCTGTCTTGTTGACAGCTAATTCCATCTGAAAACCAACTCCATGATCAACCTGCCACAGGGGCTTGGTTTGAATCTGCCTTGCAGTTTGTGTGGGGGAAAGAGGATCAGTAGTTGTGTGAATTTTTCTAGTCCCCTGCCCCTAATTCAAGCATCCCTAATATGTCAATCTTTCACACTTGAGAGCAAAGTCTGGATTTGGTTCATATTTAATTACACCACTCACCCTTTCCACTAATAAGCACCTCTGTCTTCCTCACTCCTTGCAATAGGATTGAGGTTTCACAGACACCACCATTAATAACAGGTAAGTACTTACGTTTTTCCAGCTAATGAGCATTCCTGAGTATAGCTGAGCAGAAATTACTTTATTATTGGGAAGTAAGAACCATTCAAAATAGGCTCCTTTTCACTATGAAGATAGCTTATCTAGGGCAGGAACTAAAATATTTATTTGGATAATGGTGCATGGACAGAAGCATAAATGGAAGATCTTTTGCTGAATAGAAATGGAAATTTGAAAACATGAAAGGGTTGTCTTTCATGGCACTGATTATAGAATCTGAGAATTGTTGAGGTTGGAAAAGACCTTAAGATCATCGAATTCAAATGTTAATTTAGCACCACTGTCTATCACCACTAAACCATGCTCCCAAATGCCACATCCACATTCTTTTTGAACACTGGCAGGGGTGGTGCGTAGGGGCTCTCCCATAAAGAACTGCGGGAGAAGGTTTGGAGTGAGAGTGGAAAGGGTTAAAGAGATGGACTCAGGAATGTGGGACTGCATAGATGCTTCTGCCTTTGAGCATAACCAGAGCTTTGGGTGGTTTGGAAAAAAAAGGGCTTAAAAGTTCTGAATTGGAAATGCATCCACACTGAACTTTCAGGCTCGGCAGGCAGAGAGGATTTGTCCTTGATTTGGGAAGGATAGCCCTTGGAGCTCCAGAGGGAAAGAGCAGAAAAACAGATGGAAGGAAATTAATTCAATAAAAATAAATTAGACCTTTTAAACAGTATTTTTTTTTAATATTTATGATGCAAAGAAGATTTGCATTTTTCTGTCAGTAAAGTATATGTCTCCATTTGACCTTCACTGCCTAACAGAATGCTTTATTTAGCTTGAATGGCAGACATTTTTCTATCTTTTCATGGACATTTCAAGAAAACTTGGACGCTGCTAATTTTTTTATTCACATTGTAAAATGAACCTTGATGATAAGAAAATGGTAATATTTGCTCATACCACATGACTGGATCAAGGTAGCCAACGATCTGTATCTGGGTTGCTACAGTGTGATGTATTATACTTCATACAATTTGCTGCAGGCAGAAATCTTAATTAAGGCCTTTCCTAAAGAGTGACCTTCATTTTTTAAATTGGTGTAAAAATAGACAAATGCCCTAACAGCATTAGGGGAGTTGTTGAAGAGTGTTAAATGTACATTTCCCCATCTCCTCTACACAAACAATGATTATTTGCTGCTTTTATCGAATGAGTTGTGAGGCGTTTTCAGCAAACCATCAGCCTTAATGTGTACAGAAGGAGATTTCAACTTGATGTGCAGAGCTCAGTTACTCAGCTTCTCCTCCAGTTCCAGTGCAAGCTGCACGTCTGATTTGAGAATATACTCCCCTGGGCTCTATTCATCCATATTTTACCACGCTCATGGATATTCACTGTTTTGGGATCCCTCTAATTAGGTCTCCACATGTGGTGCCTTGCTCAGCTTCCATCAATAATCCCCTGTACCCAGCACGCACTGGCATCTGGGCGGGTTTGGCTAGGAAAGGAAGGGATTGTAGCCAGCACTTAGGAAGCAAACTAACCCTACTCACGGTAAAGGGCTTGTCACAGTGGGTGCAGCCATGCAGGATGCACTGGGATGTGCACAAGTGTCTGTTTCAGGCTGTTTCACTACGAAGTCTCAAAAGAAACACCCTTATGATGCCAGACATGGATTTTCTTATTTCTCCCACCCAAACCAAACTGCCAAACCTCCCGGTAGCACAGATGCTGAGAAAAGCCCGCCAACCTCACCTCCTGCTGCAGGTCCACGCTCAGATTTGATCTCCAGGGACAACAGGAGACGGCAGGCAGTGCCAGCACCCCTACACCCTCCACAGGGCTGTGGCATGCCATGACACACACATTCTCAGCGTTGGCTCTTCTGCTGTCCCCAAACTGCTGCCTCAGCTGAATTTTGACGACTAGCTGAGGGACACCCCACATCAATATAAAGAAAGCTGATTCCAGTTACCACAAGTTGGATAAGCCACTTAAATTTTGAAGATGAAATATGCTTTCAAAGTAACTTTTAAAAAGCTTTTGACACAAGTTATCCCCACCCTGCTCTACAATACAGCTTTCTTCATGGGCAAAGTTGAAATGAAACAGCTGCTGGAGCTTAAAGAGAGCTCTTGTCAGAGACGGAGCTTTTGTCTGCTTTTTTTGACAAGCGGAAAAACTCTGGCTTTTAAAAGCTAAAGCTTATTGTGAGAGGTACAAACCAGACTCCTAGCTAGACTCACACAGCCTATTTCCACTTAAATAAGACTGCACTATCAGTTTACAGAATCCAAGGGACTGGCTGGGCTGAGGAGGACAATGTGTTTTCAGGGAATGCCAAGGTGCAGGAGGTGAGGGCATGGCATGCACAGAGGAGCCTGAGCTGCCCTGTGGCTGACCCTTGCTCCAGGCCCCGTGGGGCTGTGCTGGGCACTGGGGACACTGGTGGCACCAGCTCATGGGTCGCCCTCAGAGAGCCACATGGTGCACTCGGAGCACCAGCTCCAGTCCAAGCAATTTGCATGAAATGCTTCTAATGACCCATACTCACAGCTCTGACCATCCCGCTTTTCCAGAAATAAATATGCACATGTAGGTCCCAGAGTCTCCAGCCTGGTGGAGGGTTCAGTCCTGGGGTGGCTGGTATGCTGTGTTAGGTGGGACTAACACTAGGTGGGATTTCTCTTTTTATTCCCAGTTCTGCTACTGCCCTTCAAACACGACCTGAGGAAAATAACCTCATCTCCCTGTTAGAGTTTCCCGATCTACAAAACAGAGATAATTCTGCTTATCTGCAGGAAGCAGGGAAGGGCCTAATCTTTGCCAAAGAGCTTAAACTTTCTCAGATGCAAGATGAAATAGATGATCAGGATGACCACAGCCAATCTTCTCTCCGAAACACTGGACTCCAGAGCTTGCTAATGGCCCCAGTAAAAGCCTTGGCAGAAAAACACTGAAGGCAAGCCATCCATCCTTGCCAGCAGAGTGTCCTGTGACACCCCTGACCTCTTCCAGTGCAGAGGCAGAAGGTGAGTGCTCCAGCGTGAGTGGAGACACCGGCAGTGCTGTGATCCCACACTGCCTTCTGCACGTGTTGAGCCATACCCAAAACAGCTCCTCGGCTCTGCTGCAGGCTGCTCGGCTGGCAGAGCCCCGAGCTAAGGAAAAATAAATAATGAACCAAGGAGACAGCTCACTCGCAGCCTCACACGTCGCCGAGGAGATAACAGGCCAATGTGTATAATGATCTGCACTGAATCATTTGCCACGTTGGTATCAGAAGCTCTCAGCTTCACTCAAGGGCTCTCTCATCCAGACTGCATCCGAGATGACAGTGTTAATACATCAACATGGCTGTAATGAAATCTGTCAGTGTTGCCCCTGCACCAAACACTACTTGCAAAAGCAGATGTGTAGCTCAGATTCAGTTTATTACTGTCTGAGCCTTCCTCACTTACAAAACCGAAGGGTGATTAAGAGGGAAAAATCCCTGGCTATGGTAAGTTGCAGTGGCTATGCAGCGTGGAGCAGAGCAGAAACACAGTCTGGAGCCTGTTTTTGTTATTGTTATTTTTACTATCATTATTGTTATTATCATCATCATCAAATTTCACAGAGCCCCCTAAATATTTCAAGATCTTTAAAAGAAACCCTATAAATCAAGGTAGTTGGACNTATGGTAAGTTGGAGTGGGTTTTGCATGCAGCGTGGAGCAGAGCAGAAACACAGTCTGGAGCCTGTTTTTGTTATTGTTATTTTTACTATCATTATTGTTATTATCATCATCATCAAATTTCAAAGAGCCCCCTAAATATTTCAAGATCTTTAAAAGAAACCCTATAAATCAAGGTAGTTGGACTTTTCTGCTATTACACTGTTTGGACAGTCAGAGATCACAGAAGTCACAGATCACAGAATATTCTGAGTTGAAAGGGACCCTGAAGGATCATCAAATCAAACTCTGAAGTGAATGGCCCATATGGGGATTGAATCCACAACCCTGGTGTTATTAGCATTGTGCTCTAACCAATGTTGCTAATCTCAGGGTCAGT
This sequence comes from Picathartes gymnocephalus, assembly GCA_013390045.1. Lineage (NCBI taxonomy): Eukaryota > Metazoa > Chordata > Aves > Passeriformes > Picathartidae > Picathartes > Picathartes gymnocephalus. Next base: position 231,488 of record WEKY01011553.1, on the reverse strand, counting down.
ATGGTAGCCCTTGGAGAACAAAGCCACTGTTTAAGCAGTATACTATGGCTCACAGCTATGCCTGTTTTACCATTTGACCAGTGCAAGTCACCTTAGGTAATATTTTATAAGTGTGTAGTACCTTTCAGAACATAAATTCTACTGACTGCTAATAACAAATAGGCTTTTATGTACTTAACACATATCTGAAAATGAGACAAAGTCTCCTAGAAAACTGTAATGTTTCAAAAATGAATGAACTCATCTGAGCTAGTTGTTCTGTCTTTACTGTTACTGGACAGAAACAGGGCCTAAGTATAAACACAATGCATCTGTGCTCCCCGAGATTGTTCTCTGCATTCTCTCCTGAATGAGAAAGAATCATCATAGGCACTAGAATTCTTCTCACTGACTCTAGACAACTCCAGTGGTGAAGTCTGCACTGCAGACATCGAACATTAAGTTAAATGCAGTCATGCACTTTGTGTCCTGCTGGGCAACAAAGATAAAACACTTCCCATCTCCTCAGCATCCCTTCTCTCTGCTTAGGCCTGTCCAGCCCTGTAAGCTCGCACCATGTGTGCTCCACTCTTGTTTCAGGTTCTCCAGGATGCAGAACTCAAAGGCAGCATGATCAAGCCAGACAGTAAGGACAAGGCATTTTGCCATCCCAACCTACACTCTATCACTGTTTATGTGGAAGAGGCAAAACTGCAAGCAAAGGAAATTCTCTTTTCCTTTCTCCTGTCCTTACAAGGCAAAACAATGTCTCCAGCAGTTCCCCTCTGTTGCTGAATGTGGAGAAAAGCATCTTGTTGGCCCATCTGCCTGTCTTTTGCAGTGTGTGAAGAAAGCCTTGCTCTCCATCCTGAGCAGACGGATGAGCAGAAAGATAAAAGAGTTTTTCTTCTCATACCTTGTGTATTCTGGTAATTAGAGCAAGTCAAATGGATGCAAGTAGAGGGTTATTTTGGTAATTGCCTATCTCTAAGGTATAAAACAGTATATTATGCACCATCTACAAATTAGGATTCAAAAGCAAAAACATGTGTTTAATTTTGATTTTAATTGCATTTTTCCTTCAAACATCTATTTCTCTCCCTGGTGCAAACAGACCTAAGCAATCTTGCAGAGATCAACAAAATCTTCCACAAATGCCAGGCATTTCTCTTGTGGTGGGTGCTTGGCCCTGTGAGCATTTAATCTGCTAACTTTGACAGAAAGAGCAGTTTAATTTCTACACCCTGCTTATTTTCAAATCAACAAATATTTACTGCATACTGTATTCTAAAGGATCCAATTATTAGTGTACCTCTGTTTGATTATCAATGACACAGTAATAATACCAGCAGCTGCTGAATTGTAAGTGAAAATAACCCTTTGTTCTCATTTTTCTTATCTGCAGACTTTAACAGCACTCATGGGGACAATAACCTATGAAATAGATTAAAAGCCTGTTAAATGCTATTTTCAGCTTGGCAGATCACCAAACCCTAGCTTACCCTTAAGCTCTGTTTCCTTCTAAATATTCCTTTTAGTATAACCATGTGACAACAGTAATGTGCTGTTTCACAGTGATTAAGTAACTGCACAAACAAGAGGTTTTAGGTTTATAAACAGAGTGGAGCTGGTCTCTCAGGTGAACAGGACTGTGCTCCACCAAAGACACTAAGGCTTCTGGTAGAGGCTGTAGTGATTTTCCAGCTGGAAAAGTCTGGTCTAGTGAATTTGAACTAAACAGGAGGACAATGTTGGTTTTCCATTTCTGGTAAGTGTTGAACCCTCTCTTTTGACTACAACTTCCACTTACAACACTAGATTCTGATTAGCAGGGAAATAATTCATATTTTTTCACTGAATAATTCTGTGGAAGTTTCAAATGTAATAAGTCTGAGAGAGGTTACCAGTGGGAATGATGTAGACCAGGCCCTTTCTTGGGGTGCTAATCTGCTTTTCCAAACATCTGATGACTTAGGTCTAATTTATCTGTCTGAACAGAGGAACAGGAGAAAAGGGAAAAAACTCCACAAATTAGAAGGACTAAAGGAACCAGTCATGACAAAGAGCTTCCAATACAGTTTTTTGAAGCAAACAGATGGGGAAGATGGGGAGACACAGCTCTAGGATAAAATGGGACCAGGATCTTTAGCACCAGAGAGGGAAAATGGGCAAAGGAACCAGTAGCCTGGCGCTGCTCTGCTGGAAGCAGTTGCCATCAGAGAGTAGATTGTGCTTCTATTCAGACATGGCACAAATCTGTCAAGGACAGCACAGCAGGATTTGTGACTTCTGCTTCCTGTACTAATTTATCACATTTGGTTTTGGCCAGAATCTTCCCCTTGGAGCTCAGAAGCTCTTCCTGTAGAAAGCTTGGTTGGAATTGTAACCTTTAACTCCCATTCCACCTTTTTGCATCAAAACAAGCCTGTAGCTAAAATCTCAACTACTTCTGAATTCAGCTGATGGGAGAAAACACAAATAAAAATTATCCCAGCTCCTAGCGCCTTCTAAATAGAAATAAAACTAAAAGATGTGCTTGTGCTTATGGACATATTTTGGATGTTTCTTTTAAAATTTAAATTGTAAATTATCATTTGACTTCCATATTACGAAGGAAAAGCCTTTCCTCTTTTTGATGTATAAAGTTTCATCAACCTCTCACTGCAGGAACAGTAAGAGCACATGAAATTTTAAGCTGTAAGAAAGAACACTCCTCTATTTGAATTTGCTAAAGGCACAGAGACCTCTCACACACCTGAATATTTCAAAAAAACAGGAATGTACCCAAGGCTAAGAAATTTTCCCATTTATCCAGGCAAAAGTCTGCTGCCTTGAGAAAACCAAAATGTGGGAAGAGGACTAACATCTAAGAGCCTTTAAGACACTTTGTCCTCCTCAGCAGCAACCCACCTCACAGTTCCTCAGCCCCAAGTCATTCCTGGGGGTGGTTACTCCGGATCCTGAGCTGGAACAGGATTTTCTTGCTTTTAGAACTAGGCCATTATGTTCTTTAACTGAACACCCATAAACCATTATTCTTCAAATCTCTTTGTATTCTTTGCTTGCTGCTGAACTGTGATACTCCCCCACAGACTTTTTTCTCCCTTCCTTTTATCTCTCCATCTATATTCAGTGTGATATGAATTTTACCATGGGGATGGATGTCATGCTCAAATACTCTTTCAGTGTCACCAGTATCACAATACAGCCCCCGCCCCCCCCCAAAAAAAACCCCTCAATACTTCATGTCTATGTATTGATTGTATTGCTACTAGAAAACATGAGGGGATGACAGGTATATTAGCATTTATCTAAGTTCCTTCTCCAATTTCAATGTACATAAGACAGATCTGCAGTAGGAAAGGAAGGAGTCAGTCTTGCAGCCTCATGGAGGCCCAGTAGTGGACAGGATGCTTAAGGCTGGAATTTCAAAGAAGTCTTTGAAGGTCAAACTGCAAAACTCCATTGTAGCTTTAAAATGGATGGTGCCTTAAGGCCCAAACTGGAATATTTCTGCATGTGACATTTTAATGCACATCTTTAGGTTTTTGCTCATTTTCCCAAATCCTAGAATTTCACTTTGAGCTGTGGGTTGAAATGAACTGGAAATATAAAGTGAAACTCAAATGAAAGCCCTAACTTTTACCTACTTTCAGGAGAAAACTTCAAATCCCTCTAGACCCTTCTGTGAAGAATGTTTTTGAAGCAAAAGCTTAGTTCTCTTTCTCTGGTGTATGCTATTATCTTTGTGTCTTAATTTCACTCTCTTGCTTGTATCCCATAAGGAAGAACATGTTTCTATACATTCAGATGATCTGGTTAGGGAGACAGTGTTTGCAGTTAAAGCAACAATACCACAACTCTGAAAATGAATCATATTTTAAGTGTATTCCTATTACTTTGGGGGTAAATTGAAGAGAATCTTTGATTTTTCTGTGATTTTTGATACCAGCATCCTGGATTTGTAACCACAAGGGTGCTGGGAAGTCACTGATGATTGCTCAATACACCAAGGTTCTGCAAAGGAGTCAGGAAAAACATGTGAAGGTTCATCATAAGTGATGATCTGGGTACTGGTACAGGAACATAAGACATATCAGCTATATTCTGAGCTATACTTCTGCTTTTCTGATTCACTATAATTTTTTATTCAGAGCCTCATGAGATTTTTCTAGGAAAAAACCAGAGGAGCCTTGACTCTGAACTCTAGCTATTGTATAATCACAGAGCAGGAGGGATGGACCACGAGAGGTCACCTAGCGCATTTCTCTGCCACCTACTATTCCAGAGTAAATTGTATTTTTCTCAAATTATTTTTAAAAGACTGATCCAAAAAGCCAGAGCACATTGCCTGTGTAGGATTTTCTCATAATGCCACAGAGATCGTAACAGGACTTCAGTACCTGCATGATGCTGATGTCTGAAATGTGAACATTGTAGTCAAACTGTGAACATTTATAATTTGATCCAAAACAGTGGGTTATCTAGCCACTCATTCTTAAAAATACAAACCAGCAAGGAAACCCCGGCCCCAGATGACGGCGATCAGTTTGCAGTTTCCTTTCCTGTGGAAAGACAAGCTTTCCTTGCCTGAAATGGGACAGATGGAGCCCTATGGGTTGCCACTCCACAGTGCCTCCGAGCACAGCTCTCTGTACTGTAGCTGTTGTTACAGCAGCATATGCTTGGGAGATGCAAGCTGCTTTCCCTGAATTTGGCACTCTAACACCGCATGCTGGGCAGCCACGATTCATTGCTTGCCTCCCAAACCTCTCCATGTTTCCTTTTTTTTTCTCCTTTAAAGTGAACCTTTGTTTACCAGAGATAGAAAAACACAAATTTGTGTGTACAGATAGATGCGTTCCTATCCTTTGTATATTCTGCAATACGTGTAGTTGTGTGGAGAATTTTACAGGTGATGTTCTCAGTTTCAAGTCCCCACAAAAACAAATGGAGTCACAATAACTGGGCTCTGAAAGCAGTGTTGGAAATCCATGATCATCAGAGAGGCCACTGCAACACCAGAGAGCACCCACACTCTCCTGTTCACTGCTGTGAGGATAAGGGCAGATCTCTGATTAGCTGCTTGACCAGGAGGACAGTTCTAGCTCACAGAGGGAGATGCAGTGTCCTGACCTTGGGTGTCCAGTGTCACTGTGCGCACTGAAGTATTTCCTGCCTCATTCCCAGCATAATCCCGTGCAGATGAATTGAGCTCAATTTGTTAAACTCACCAGTCAGTATACTCAAACCAGAGTTGGGAATTCTTTGTCTCCCCTCAAAGAAGTCAGTTAGAGTAGAGCGGATGAATTCTGCTTGAAAAGTGCCTGTTCCTTTTCACAGAGGGAACTGTGGGTGAGCTGTCACCCACAACGAAGGGGACACTATCTCAGCTCTTGAGATTCCCAGGGTGAAGAACTGAAGTTAGGTGAGACACTGAGTGTTCATTGCTGTGCAATTGCACATGGGTAACAGCCCAGATTTCTTCTGGCTACCCAAAGTGATTTTTACCCAGTGTTATCTCAAAGCAGCTTGGAGTGACCACTGGAACCTACCTTCATTAACTGTGACCAGAACAAGCATTTCTGAAATGTCCCCCAGGACTTACAGTGCTGGGTCTAGTTCAGGTGGCACTTGCTAATGCATCCCCTGAGAAAATCTAGTCTAGAAAGAAATATTCCAGTGTCTCAGCCAGCCTGAGCGATAAAATGCTGAAATACTGTACTCCCCCGCAATCATGACTCTCCCCAGTGCTCACTCCTGACAGTGTGACAGCAAAGTTAAGGCCCAGCACCTTTAGCTGACAGATGACCTTTAGCTGACTAAAGCTCGGGTAGGTTTATTCCTGAGCCCCAGAAAACAAAACTGGGCTTATAAAGATTTGCAAAGGCCATGAACATACTGTTCCTGTAGGTTTTTTTGAGCAGGGTTTTTTTTTGCTCACAAATGGTAGCAAAAGCTATTCTGGTAATACCCTGTGAAAAACAGGGCATTAAATTGGTGTCATTTTAGTGGATTAGTACTGTCACATCAGCTGCCACAGCTTTCCGCCTATGTCATCAACTGTGCTGCTGCCATTCTCTGCCCCCAGCACACTGCAGACTTTACACTAAAAGATGGAGTCAAAGACAAGACATGTTCTAAATAGAACTGGGTAAATAAAAAGGGAAATGTTACTCTTAGAACTACAAAAAGGAAGGCTGATCTGGTAAACTCATGGGTTTTGGGTGGTATCAATTCTACTGAGTGTTAGAACATTTTTTCTTAAATGCATTTATTTGCATCGAAACAAAGTGGATTGTGTATCCCCTGGTTTCTACATATGAGACTAATTTAGCTTTCTTGAAACCACAGGACGAGTGTGATTAACTGTCTAATGCTTTCTAGGTAGGAGAATATGAAGCAATTTCTATGGTATAAATGACTAATATCTTCTAAGCTGTGTCCTGTATTGTACCAGGGGACTCGTTGTGCAGCCTTGGGCATGTTTTTTATGCGTCAATTGTCAAAAATGTGAATGACTCATGGGGGAGTTTCAGGTCCTCAGAAGGGCTAATTATCCAACTGAAATTCCTCCAATGTGTTTTGTCTGTCCAAGTATCAGCAAAAGAGTCTTTCTTATCCATCTTTTAAGAATCCCAGAGTACAGGGAATAAATGAGTGCAAAGCATTATTTCTACAGCATGATAAAATTCAGGGCAATTGTATATAAGAAGGAGATATGATCCCTACCCATATTTATATCTTAAAATAAGCAAAAATTATTTGGACTTCACATTTGAGCAAAATATATAATCTATAACCTAAACAGAGTAGGAATGCTCTTTGGGGTAGAAGGAAAATTCCTCTTGCAGACTGAATCCAAGCCTTTCAGCTGTGCAGTGAGCTGGAATAGAGAGCTGGCTGTTACCAGAACAAGCCTTTAGGCAAGGTGGGAGAAGAATGGAGGTGGGAATATTTCATTTCACATAGGGCTTGGAAACTTGTTGAAATGACAACTCTTTCTACATGAGTATTTTTCGAGCAAACTGCTATGATATGAAAGCAAGGCCTCGGCTGGAACACTGCCATTTATTTTGATGAAGATTTTATTTAGATACAACTTACACTTCTCAGGAACTTTCTTGACTACGTTTCAGGACAAACTGATAAAAGGGATAGAATTTTTGACAGGATGAGAAGAGATGGCCTCTAGTTGTGCTGGGGGAGGTTTAGATTAGATATTGGGAAAATTTTCTTCATAGTAATGTTTTTAAAGCATTGAAACATACTGTCCAGGGAAATGGTGGAGCCACGATCCCTGGAATTATTAAAAAAGTGTGTGGGTATGGCACTTGCAGACATAGTTTAATGGTGAACATGGTGGTGGTGCTGGGTTGAGAGCTGGACTTTATCATCTTAAAGGTGTTTTCCAACCTTAATAATTCTGTGATTCTGTGATTCTATTTTGACATCCCAGCCTCGAGGCCAGGAGAGTGGGAGTTCTTGGCTTCCAGACCATTGAAACAAACAGCAGCACTGTTTCCAGGAAAGCGCAGTAGAGACCTGTAATGCTGGGAAAGGTGGACTGCAAATGGGTTCAGAAGCTCTCCTCGCTCTGGTTCAGCCAGTCAGCACTGTCACACCAATAACTCCTCAACCTAATGGCACAAAATACCAATGCTTCATTGATCATGACGTTCACTCTGTCTTACTGAGGATGATAAAGTTAATTTCTACCTCCTAGAACTTGAATTAGGACCCCAATTTGAGCTTAATCAACTGAATTTTTAATATTTAAACCAGATTTCTTTTTCATGAATCTTCAAAAGGAATCCTCCATTCCCTTTCACTCAAACCTGTACCCTTTTCCCCCTATTGCTGCTCACAGTTCCCAGAGGACACGTCTGGATGCTTTAATTCCCTGCTGAGCCCAGCCCACACGACTCCATTTGTTATTACCATGTGCAGTCCATCCAAGACACAAGATTAAGTGACTTGCCGCACTCCCAGCTAAATGTGCATTTAGAGAAATGTTTAATTTGTTACACAGTCACAAATTCCATGGCATCCAAAGGCCCTCAAAATTATTTTGCATTTGGATATATAACCCCCTAGTGCTGCTTTCCTCTTAGTATTTGTTTAATTTTTTTTCTTATTTCTCATAAACCCTAAACATAACAGTCACTTTCAGCTAAATAGAGGAAATAACTTTCTGTAATTTCTGGTCGTTTTTTGCTAAGGTATGGGGTGAGGAAAGAATTTAGGATCTCATTTATTGAGTTACATTAAGCCTTCAACAGCTTTGCCCTTATCTTTTCTCCCATTGCTTTCTTCTGATTGAAGAAGTCCTACCAAAATGATCAATTTGCTTTCCAGTTCTGATGCAATTTTGTGTATGTTTTTGTTTTTAACCAGAAAGGCATTCAGCACTGGTAAGTTCTTGCCACACAGACCTAGGCACATTGACCTTTGTCTTGAAGACAATGTGATGAATTCAGAGGAATGTGCAGGACAAAGATGGATATTCATCTCCCATGCCTGAAACTGTTGCCAGCTATGGATCTGTGTTCCAGTACCTGAACACAGCAAGGCCAATATTATTGTCGGACAGGCAGTTAATGAAGCTCTTGAATGCATGATGAAAATTGTCTTTAGTAATGACACTTGTCTGAGCCAACAACCTCTTGCCGTGCAAATGATGAGATGCTTTTCACAGTACAACGCTGTGCTGCAGTAATAAAGTGTTAAAGAAAAAGCGTCATCACAGTCTTTGGGAAACTTCTATTTAACATGCTTTTACGACTTATGTTTTCTGTATTTTCTAATCCTCTTTATTAAGATATATGAACCAAATTCTCCACTACACAGACACTGTTACACAGGGTTTCACCACTTGAGCTTTAAGACTGCTAATATTAGAAGGCAGCAGATTCTTCTATGTTCCTCTAAATCACTTCTTTTCTCCCTGGGAAGAACCTTGGGCTTATGTACCTGTCTTCCAATAATATTCTATTTTCTTCTCTCATTTCCCCCAGCCTGTGAGCTTTTGAAGCCACATCTTGAAACAAGTACTTCATATGGTTCTATACTTTATTCTAGCTATTGTTGGGAGAATGGCTGATTTGATGTTTAGCCTTAACTTGGGTTCAAGGTCCATTTATAAGGTCCTGTTGTCTTTGTTGAAGTCTTATTTTGGTACCTGTCAGTTTTTGCACAGAACTTCTTGCCACAGATGATTATTACCACAGGTAATCAGCACAGTGAGAAATGAGGTCAAGGAAAGAGTCAAGATCCAGACAGTGGAAAGCCATGAAAATAAAGATCTTAATAATAAAACACTGTACTGAACAAGAAGACAAGGGTGATCAGTTCCTATAAATCTGTGTTGTTGATGTGACAGGTCACCATGTGTTGAACCATCTGGATCCTCTTCATCTTGCTCTTCACCAACCCCTCTTACAGTAATGTTCAGTAATTTGTGCAAAGGTGACAAACAGGGGGTTGGTTGATCTTTCTGCCACTTGGCAGGAAAAGATGCAGTCTCTGGATTTCCTAGAAAAAGGCATTTCTACCTGAGGCATGTCTTGAGCACTCAGAGGACGGAAAGTACATAGGACCTCGCTGAGATGGATAAACCTCAGCCCCTTAAATCAAGGAAAACTCTTGTCTTAATCTGTCCTTTAAAGTTTTTGCTTCTTCTCACTTGCATCTATGTGGTTCCTATTTAATGTCTTATTTATTTCAGCCAAACAATGATTCAGCTGGACCTTAATGCAGAAATAGGGATGATGACACAAAAGTGAGTGAGTAACCAAGAACTGTGATCATTTTGGCAGTTAATACCACTAGTAAGCTAAGAGAAAGAGAAGGCTTTAAATACACCCCAAATCTCAGAGGTATCCCTTGAGACGTGACTCCCCCCTAGTCCTTACAAGCTCTTCCAGACACATCATCCTGTCTTGTTCCCAGTGCCCATCCACACACCATCATGCTCCAAGGACAGCCCCCAGAGCCCTGCTCTGCATGCAGCTCGGGCTGCTCACCTCCCCTGCTCACCCCACTCCACATATCCACAGGGAATGGATGAAGGTTTCTCCATGTGGGAAGAGGAAGACTCAAGGAAATCAAGGAAGAGGGCTTTATGGCACTAACAGATCCACTCTACTTGGCAAAACATTGAGCAATTACTAATTGTGAAAACTACATTGGGAAGATACCTTTACATTAAGACCCCTCTCTTGCAGCCAAGTCAGTCATACTGGCTGGTTAACAGGGGACAGAACAGAAATGGGACTGGGAAAGCACGGTTCAGAGGCACTGTGACACACTCCAGGTGATATCTGAATTACATATTTAGATGGGAGATGAGCTGAGGGCTAAAAGTGGTTCAGAAATGCATAGATTTGGTTTTCCTTCCTTTTACAGAAAATGTAAAGGGGAGTGAATGAGAGCACGGTGGTTTCTGAGCAAGTAACACACCAGTCCATCGTTTGACAGGTGAGTTATCAAAATAGGAAGAATGCAACTTGAACTCTCACGTATGCAGAACAAAATTTGCCATTTTCATCCAAATAACAAATGAAGAAACTGGAGAAAGAAGTAGAAATACAGAAGCTAAAGTGACAGACTGAAAAAGATTTATAAGTGAGAAAAACTGCAACAAATCAGACGGACTCCACAAGATGATGCAACTGCAGGAAACAATGTGTGTCACCAGGGTGTGGGATTTTGAAGAGCATGAACACATAGAATATATCCCAAAGGTCACACCTGAAAACCCCAACAGTGACTGCTACGGAAAGATTGCCCAGCATGGTCTCTTGGCACCAGAAGAGGGATTCTTTCTGGGCCTTGCTATGGTCTTGGGAGGGTCTCTTCCTTAACTGTTCCCCCTTCTATTCTCAGCCTTTCTGTCACTCTTACTGCAAACACTTATGGGAGAAATGACACTGTATGGAACCCAGCACAACACCTGGAGTCTCGGCTACGACCTCTGGCTCTCTTAGGTAGTGCTGGCAACACTGGTACAACCAGGGAGTTCAGGCTGCAAGCAGAAAAGATTTTTCCTCGAAAAGCTGAGAAGGACTTGGTGATTGCATCCCCTTTCACACATTTCCTGCTTGTCATGCATTAGCCCATCAGTATGCTTCTGTGACTAGCAGTAACAGCGCATTGAAGGGAAATACCACTTTCCAGAGAGAATGATCAATCTCTCTGACTTTGCCTGTAAACATGTTTCATCAGGGGGTCACTAATATGCTTTTATTGCCTCACTGTCAGAGATGATGCCATTACCAAGCCTGATAAAGTATTCTATAGAGGGTTCCTTTTAATTTTATTTTTTGTGCGATCATGAGAGAGAGTAACCGATAAATTTAGTTCAATGCTTTCTCACTATTAACTAATTCTGAGTAAATCCATTGGGGCAGACTGGATACAAACACTTCAGAGAATTTTTACAGGATATTGAAAATGATACTCACCATGGGACAGAGGTTTAAGTACTGAGCTGCAAGTGTTTTCTTTACCATTAAAGCTGCAACACTGTTAAATGTCATTTAGTCAAAACACTGTATTCAGAAGGATTTGTAGCAAAAGATGACTATTTGCTTTTAATAAACTTGTTGCATCATGGTGGTTATGTTAGCTTATTTCTGGGGGAAAGGGAGTTTGAGAAAAGATGGTTCTTCTTCCCTGTTTCCTTCTTGGGTCCAATCCAGCTCCCACCAAAGGCAATGAGATTTTTGCTGTTGCCTACAGCAGGAACAGTCCCATGATCTCTCAGGGCTTTGAAGTGTTCAAATCTAAATTAAAATACAGGGGTTTGGTTTGTTTTTTTTTTTTTCAGCGAAAGGGAGGAAACAGAAAAACCAACCAAAAGCTCAATCAAACCAAAACCCCTCAGCTCTAGCAGAAACAAAACAAATAAAGGAACTGAAAAAAAGGTTTTTCTCATTGAGGTTTTTTTTTTCCAAGCTGCTTTCATATCCTATATAGCACCCTAAAAACTGGAACAGAGGATGTGAAACCATGGAAACAGCTGGATGCTGCAGGATTTCGAACTACTTTTGTCAAGGTTTAGACTTTGGGGATTTCATTTTTTTCTTAAAGTTTAATTGATTTTTTTCCCCCTACTGAAATCCATAATATGTTGAGCTTGTTAAACTATGTTAGAGGTCACAGACTAAATTTAATTGGTAGTATTTCTTTTGAGCGTAATTTAAAGGTTGATTTGACTTTATGGACAGACTCAGTTGTAGTAAATCAGTTCAGCTATAATGGGACTCTGCTTGCATCAGTAGAAAATATGATTATTGGAGACTCAAATCCCATGCAAAATCTCAGGAAGAACATGAAAAAAAGAGAAATTTCCTTTTTTTAAAAACTGTTTTAATGAAACTATATGTGACGTTAAAATATTTTGGAAAGACGTTAAAATGCATTCGTAATTCTATTTTCATATAACTCATGAAGGCAGAGCTGTCCTGAAGATATATCTGAAGGTTGTATCTGGTTATAGCTGTATGTATCTACTTATGGGGACTAACAGGATGCAAGTGGTTTATTGGCAAATGCAATTTCAGTAAAATGTATTCAGAAACTAGAGTCTCTCTGCGCAAATGTGGAGGTGCATGGTCAGTGAAGCCTGACAGAAAAATGGGTATGAAATTCAGCCACACTGCTTTTAGATCAGGTTGGTTGAAGTAGTTTTTCCTGAACCCAGATGTTCTGGAAGGTGGTACTAGGAAACCACCAAATTAAAAGTTTTCCAACTTTTAATTTAGAAATTTTTTTTTTTGTTGTTGTTTCCAAGCAGCTCAGTAGATGCAAAAGTACTGATAACCTTTTGACTGAAAGAAATTAAACTCCTAATCTTTAGGGATTGTCTCCTTGCACCAGTAAATGTGCAAAGTATTGGAAAAGTCCATGGAGTAAAAGCTAAAATCATACATTAACACCCAGTATTGACAAAAACTTTAAACTCAGTAGAGTGAAATGTAACACAGCCTCAAACTGAGTACAGTGGGTGAAATAAGGGAGCCTGTGCAGCTCTGAGATCTATGATCTGTGCATCAGCACTGCATCTTCAATCTACTCAAGTATTTACGTGGATCCTAAACAGCAGTGCAGTAAATCTTTCACTGGTGATATGGCACTTGTGTCCATTTTTCTTTATTTCTATTAACTGAAAAAAGTCATTTCTGTATACATCATGCTTCAGTTAACTCATCTTGACAGTAATGATGTGAAGTGATGATCTCCTGTAGCAAATCCAAACTTCCCACCTCTGGAATACGTGCTGGAAACACTCTCTCCTTATTATACTTTACTAAACACAGATTTTGACAACATGAGCCATAGTATTCTGGTGACACGAAAAGCACCATAATGCTCTAGAAGTGCAAATCAACAATAAAACTTGTCCTTGAAACACTGATTATTGCTAGAAGAATTGACTTAGAATGGGATTTTCTGCTGAAAGGAAGTGTTAGGAAGATCATCATTCAGGCGGGTCTTGAAAATAAAGGAGGAAGACGTGTGGAGATACTCCCAAAGATGACGATTCTAGAAAGCATGAGCCTCATCAAAATGAAACATGACAAAATTATTCTGTGGCATCTTTCCTCATGGGGGGATTCTGATCTCTGGGGAGGAACTGAAACCTTCACAATGACTTAAAAGGACTTTGGTTATGTCCTACCAAAAACAATAGCAGCAACAAATGTGTCATAAAGATAGAGCTTTATCTATGTTACAGATGGGAAATACCGTCCTGTGGGCTACTTTCTCATTAAAACAGACATTAGACACACACGAGCTGGAGCTGAAAGAAGATCTGAATAAAATTTTCAGCTTATAGCACACAAGGAGAAATTTTCTCCACTGTGGCTGTGACCTTCTGCCCAAACACAGGCAAAAAGGATTTCCTTTGTTGTAGAAAGTTACAATGCCTTTATAGAGAAGAAAATGCCTGAGGGTTGAAATTTGGTTCTGAAAGGAAGCCACTGAAGAAATGAAAATTTGGTGAAAGCCAGTGCATGGTGGCTGACCTGTGACCAGCTGAAAATTGCCATTACACATTTGCTCTGTACTTGTACAGCTCACAATGTTCACAGCCAAGGCAAGATGCTCTGAAGAGGTCTAACCATCAAGTGGAAACTCATGAATTTAAGTGAAAATCATCTGCTGAAATGGAAAGACAACAGTACAAGATACTGCAATGAATTACATTCTACTTCAGCCCTACTTTTGTTTCAGCCATGACTGCAGCACTCTGTGCATGACATGAGCCACAGTCATGCACACCTTCACATCAGTTGATACTGAAATCTCACTATATAGCGCCTGAATGTCATATTTCAAGAAACTATTTTAAGATACTTCTTCAGGTGTCCATCTGAGTATTTTGTAAAGTTTTAGACAGTCATTACTAATTTTAAATGGTTGTAAAATAAGTGGACAAGGAAGTTTTCCTGTCTTCAAACATTAAGAGTTTGAATGAGTTGCAAATAGTGTGTGAGATCCTCTCACAGCTTAGGCTGACCAAATAAACAAAATAAGCAACAGGCTAACTCTCAAAATAGGAAACAGATTTCTTACCAAAATTAATTAATTTCACTTAGAAAAACCGAACTTGGATGAAACGAGTAACTGTATCCCGTTTTTGCCCCTAGTTGTTTTCATTCTACAAAAAGTCTTCTTTGCTCACATCTAATTTCAACTAATTATTCCACAAACCCTGTGAAGAGCAATGGGAAGTGTGATACTTAAAGGACAAGGACAAATACAATGCATGTTTGCCTAAGGTCCAAAATTCAATTTAAGTCAGCAGAAACTACACTCAGATAAATTCAAATTGCACCAGAGTGAACAACTATGACAGTGCATTTGCTTGATTTTTTGCTTGGCCTTAGTACATCTTGGAAATCCCTTCCCTAAATGTCCCAGCAGCCTCATCTCATGTGTTTCAGTTCTGAGCTGGTGATGCAATGCCTTCTTGTTCTCAGAGCTGATTTATGGAGGGTTCATGACTTGGGCTGATAATGGTGAGTTTGGGAGCTCAACACTGTTTTTTTCAGGCAGTTGTGTCATTTCAGGCAGTGTCAGCTCTCCCACTGGAGAAAACTTGGTTGCTCTGCCTGTTGCTGCTGCCAGGGGAACCGGACAGCTCCTCCCATCCCTACCACTCTCTCCTGCTTACAGGCAGTGAATTAGCACCCATTTCCTGACACCAAAGCAGGAAATTAGAAGGGAAACAGAAACCTGGAATGATTTCCCTCTCTAGAGTGCTCCTAGGAAGGTGTAACTATATGGTGTCTCTTATAGAATTCGTGTTTGATGTGGTTTAATTTTGAACAAGCTTTTATGGATGTGTGAAAAGCCCATTTAAGGAGCAGAACACCTGTCCAGATGATGTTGGCACAGCTGAATGTGCCTTTAGGAAATGAGATGGACTAGACGACCTTTTGAGGTCCCTTCCACCTCTGTGTTCTCTGACTCGATTTTCTACAATGAAAACTAAAGTGCTTTAACACCATTCGCAAGTGAGCACAACTGCCAAAAAAATACACATTGGAGGGAAAAATCCTCTTTGACTGCTCTATTTTTTTTTAACCTAATGTACAGCTAGATCTTCTTCCAGAAAGAGCCTAATTTTTTACTGTTTCTTGTGAGTACTGGCTATTTTTACTACTTTTATATCTCTCATAAAGGCATTTCTTTCAGACAGAACACTCTCAGCCCTGTTAAGTATTTGATCCTTTCTTTTCAAAGTAGACATCACATTCTAACCTTAATGCTTTGTATTGCGATTTTGCCTTTTTTCCATTTTTTCCTCTTTTTAAATTTTTTTTTTATTTTGTTGGAAGTCTCTGTAATCTAAATATGTCTTTATTTCCAAGAGGATGACTGTTTCCTAGGGGATGACACTGCTTCTGGCCTAGACAAAAGCTGTTCCACCCAAGGAAAACTTCTGAAGTGCTGAACACAAGGATGTACTTTTCATTTCATCCTCAGAGAAGGTAGTTTTTCTGTCTCACAGGAAGGTATCAGCTGCTGTTACCAAGTCTTTATCAAAACAGCTTCATTTGTTATTTGCATCCTTGGAATTTCTGCTTTGGTAGCCATTTAGCAGAGGGTTCAAGATGCAACAGCAAACATGGTGAAATTTGAAAATACGGTCTTTGAAGATGAGTGCAGAAACCTTTGAGGTAAGGTATGGAGCTGGTCAGTCACAGAGCTGTGTCTGGAGGCTGCTGATTGCAGGCCATGGAGGGAAGGCTCTGTCACTACACATGCAGTGAGGCAAGAAACTATCTCTCGACCAAAGTGGTTCCTGTCAATCAGACAGAGGGGGTGAAACTTTGCTGGTGTGATGCGAGCTGTAGATGTATTGGGGCTGCAGCTTTGGGGGCTGGAACTAGATGATCTCTCTGGTCCCTCCCAACCCAAACCACTCTAGGGTTCTGTGATTCTATGACTCTGTGATGATGGCCTTGAAGATGGCAGGATCCAGATCCAGATGAGCAGCAATGCTGGCCCTGGCAAAACTGAGAAAAGGAGGAGCTTTCTTGGAGTTGGTGCTCTCGGCTGGGCTCTCCGACTGACCTGTTTCTGGGAGGCTGGTGGCAACTTGCCTGGGCTTTGACCAGTGCTCAACGGATGGACATTATTTCCTCCTGCCTTGGAGTGTCATTGTGTAGGAATGGTGTTCCCCAGTTTAGTACCCCCACCAAACAAAAAAAAACCACAAGTCCTCAGCCAGTAGTGGGAGAAAAAAAGGCAGTGGTCTTGGGTTGAGATAAGAACAATATGCTGGAATCAGCAATGAGGTAAGAAAAGGAACAGTAACAGCAAAAATAGTAATAACAAAAATGTACAAAGACAGGGTGATTTACATGCAAAACTTCTCACTGAAGAGCTTGACCTGACACATCATGTGACTGCAGCCAGCAGCACCACATCCTGATGGGTCTGGCTGCCACGCTTGCTCCCAACTGGAAACCACGGAATTGCAAGAGTTCCTTCCCTCCGTCCCTGGCCATGATGTAAGATGGCATCCCGTAAGACAATGTCTCGGCCATGCCCACACAGCTCCAGGTTCTGCCCCCTTACAGCTACTACAAAAAAATTAACCCTGTCCATGGCCAAAACTAGGACAGCCTCCAACACTCCTTTCCAGAGCCTGGCAATGGAGCACTGAGTCTTGTGCTGGGTGCTGAGTAATTTGAGTTAAGGGTTCACACTCAGCTCCGACCTGGGCTTAACATGAAATAACAGAGCAACTGATGCCATTTTCAAAGAACAAATGTCAACAGGAATAGAGGTGAAAACTGTTTTCAGATGGGAATGACTGCTAAAAAGAAAAAAATCAAACACACAAAAAACCCCAGCTGCTTGTGCTGACTGGAAACTGAAGAGGGGGAAATATCTATATGACAGACCCAGAACCAACTGCAATAGTGCTGTACATTTTATTTGCACTGTGCTGACGTGCCCCTCCTGGGACACCTGGTGTGGCAGATTGAGCCCTGATTGTTCAGAGGAGTCTGCAGCTGCTGCAGAGATGGGTGACAGCACTGAAAGCCACAACTTTTACCAGGGACAGAAACTCCTGGGTGAACAGGTTCATGAAACTGTCTTTTCTGCCATTAGGGCAATTTATAATAGAGAATACATTAGTAACAGGAATTGCAGCAGGGGAAGTTTTGGCCAGCCAAAAGAGAAGATTCCTTGTAGCAATTCTGACTTCGGAAGAGCCCAGTTGGGTCCTTTGGAAACATCCAGGCCGTTCAGTGCTATCCAAGTGGTTATTAGTCCTTGATCACTACTGAGATCTCACAAAATAAAGTGATGAGTAACCCTGGAGTGTTTTAACCATGTTAATTGCCAGAGAGGGATTCACTGTGGAAAGTATCAGCATAAACTCCCCTAACTCTTTATTGCACTCAGGAGAGAAGATGTACCTTTTGCCATCAAGATGAACACAATGTTTTTTAAAACTTAGGGACGGAAATGATTCAAAAATGTGAAGAATTTGAGTTTGTTTGTTTTAAAAAGATTTTGTCTGTGGGAACCCTTCAGAGGTACTTCAGAGTACTGAATTTTTCTCTTTCTGAGAGATAAAAGGATGAAATGAACCCAGCTGGGATTTAAACCTGTGGTTTCATGGACTCTATGTGTTTCAAATCAGTTGCATGAATCACTAAATCATCCCACAAAATACAATACTTATGTTCTGTCTTTTTAGTTTCTTTTAACCAAAACTTGTGATCTTGGTGGGGTTTTGTGGCTCTGCCTGAAATGATTAGCTCAGCAAACAGCACAGTACAGTGGGGAATGCACAGCTCTGCCATATATTCCAGTGGACAAGGATGGTTTCATACATCATTTAAAACTTGCTTCAGCAATTCCACAAAGGTAATAGGTCTGCTTAACTCACAGAAGGGTTAAAAAAATGCTTCTCTGTTTCCTCTTTCATCTTCTGTCTCTGGAGAGGGGACATGCCAGCACATATCTGTGCACATTTCCCTGAAAGTCTGTAGCTCAACACGTGTCCACCCACACCCTTGTCATTCATTTCATGCCATTTTCTTCTGCCCCAACTGGGAAGCCAAAGTAGGCAAGTGTTTTGTTGCATGTTTAAGTCTTTTTCCTCCAAACTGAATTAGCCAGCTTCCGTGGCTGTGTGGGCCTGGCTGACTGTTCTCACATGGGTCTGGCACGTTACTGGATTGCCCCAGTAGTGGTTACAGACGCCACAGCACACATCTCTTTGCATCTCCATCCATTAGTTTAAACTGATGGAGTAGCATTAGTTCTAGCTCTACAAAAATCAGCACATAGGATGACAGAGACATAGATTATCCATTAGTCATATTTATACAGATTTTCATGCATGGGTGCAAGCCTAGGGGAGACCTGGGTTTGAAGCCGATTGAGGAAGATATTTTTTAGCCAATTTTTCCTGAGATTTCAGAACTCCTCTTTCCCAGCAAGATGAAGCCAAGTTCTACTGGAGGTGTTTCACAGAAGCCAGGGATCCTGACCCTTGTATATCAGCCAGCCTGACACACACAGGGGAGTGGCGGACCCTGGTTCAATGTGCCGCTCTGTTTAATTCACTAATGAGATACCAATAGGGCCAGAGAGCAGAAGAGATTGCCTTGATAGCTCAGTGATTTGGTCACTCATCTAAAACGTGGGAGAACCAGGGTCCTGCCCCTGATCTCAATCAAGCAAAGCAAGTAGCTAAATGCACGTCTCCAGTATTCTGGCTGAAGCTCTCACCACCAGATCAACGTCGTATAACCCTTCCTCTTCATGAAAAAGTTCTCTCTGGAACTAAGAAACCACTACACAGGAAATAATTTAGCTGAAAATGCTTCAAAAGAGCTTTGGCTGTGAGACTGCAGTGTGGGGAAAGGAGACGAAAAGGGGCAGTTGGGAAATGCCCAGGGTTGCAGGCTGCTCACGGCCTGTTCTTGACCTGTGATTTAGGACCTGGGAGCAGCAGTCCTTCCCTCCAGCCTGCTCAGCTGCAGCACAGGGCACAGGCACTCACTTACGGGGGTGACACTGCTTCTTGTGCAGAATGACTGCAGCATTCTAGAAACATGGAAGTCATTCGCATGGAGTGCTGGAAGCACAGTGCAAATTAACTGCAAATTCTCTATTCTTCCACAGTCTATGGAAACAATGAATTCTACATATATAGTAATTCATACTTGAAATTAGGGCTTTCTTGGGGAAAAAAGCCTTGTTTAGTGAATGCTTTTCATTTGTCCACTTTAGTTCTTTCAATATTTATTGATCAGATGTGTAATGAAGACAGCTGGGTCATGTAGCTAGGAAAAAACCCTGATGTGCTCCTGAGAGCACAGAGAATATCCTGTTCAGTGAGAATCTGTATAGACTGTGACACCAGATAATGGGGAACAACACAGAAATACAGTGTGAGAGACCTATAAATGTGCATGTGATAGATACAAAATGAGGACGAGAAAGAGCAAATCCCATATGGAACCTGATCATTTGTCTTTCTAGTCTGGGCTTGTTTCAACATAAAATACTTGAGAATAAGAAGCTAAAAACTTCCTGTAGAAATCCTACAATTGAGAAGTTTTTTCTTAAGATTTCTTTCTAACCCTGATTAATTAGACACTGGCTTGTAGCCCAATGCACAGGGATTTGTATTAATTCTAAAATCCTCTAATATTTCTAGATATTTGTTTTAGCTGTATAAATACCAAATGATTTTTGAATCATGATATATTCTTGACCAAAAAGACGCAATGACAATGAGTCTTACAGACTAACATGTCATAGCTTGAATGCAATATTTATAATATTTTTTTTATCTTATGAAATATGAATTTTTAAAAAATTATTATATAGGATTGTAAAGAAAAGTAGTTAAAGTCTTGCATTTTATGGGCACCTAAGTGATTCAGGAGTAAAAGTTATACAGCAGATATATCTTGCAAATGTAATCCTAAAACTTTACTTTTACAGAACACTTTGAAATACCCCTTCTAGTCAGTTATAACAACTTACATTGACAGATTAATAAAACATACTTCTAAGTTCTTCAATTAAGAAGGATCCTATTCCTTACTGAAGACTCACAGCCATGTAAAATGTATTGAAAACATTCAGTTCCAACTGATCTTGCTTCAGGCAAGCATTTAGCTAAGTACTGAGACGGTTTCGGCTTGCTCTCGCATCACCATCTTGTGAGGTAACACCATTTACACTAACGGGCAAAACACTATACTCATGATTCTTATGAAGTCCTGACCTTAAGAAAGCAGTAGGATCAAATGTATTTTTAGAAGAGTTCTTCCTTGCCTTTTTAGGTACTTCTACGGTTAAGCACCAGGCCTGTATACAGGATGTACCTTGCACACATCTCTCCTGCATTGCACAGTATTACTGCACCCATTTCACAAATGAGAAATTGGGAAGCAGTGATTTGCCTGGAGTCACTCAGTAGGTTCTTGACTAACATCTATCTCCTCGTCAGCACTGTAACTTCCTTTTAAATGAGATTCTCTCCTGTGCTTTAGTCATAACCCCTCTGCATTTCAAAACAAATCCTGTTTCTGATGCTCTGCCTATCCCTTTCCCACTGCAATCACAAACTCTCAGCCTGCCATTACAAATCACTTGGGTTTTCTCTACTTCTACAATCTTTTCCAAATCCTCTTAAACTTTCTGCAGCTTCTGGACCTAAAATACATTGCCTTGTCACCAGACCACTGGGATTCAGATTCCCAGAGCAATTTTTCATTTGCCAGAAATGGAGAAGTCTCTGTAGTGCAGTGACAAGGCAGAACCCTTGCCTGTCCTGTTATGGTGCAAAGCTGTGACAGTGACATGGTTTGGGAGTATTTTTCTTAGTAAAACCGGGTCCTCTTTAGAAGACAGATATTACTGTAGCTATGCCCAGGCGCCTGAATGCGATCAAGTAAACACTGTTGTTCAGAGAGCTGTTGTAAATAAACTAAGCTGTCATAACCAGCTGGGGCAGGCACCAAGACAACGGCAAGCGTGAAGTAAAACATGTCAGACTAAGCCATTCTCGTGGTATTATAATAACAGCTCTACTTAGAGAGAGCCTGAACATACCATTTCCAGCCTTTGAATGTTTTCAGTTGCAGGGCTGGATTGAAAAACAAAGGTCTAAGCTGCTTCCTCTATTAACTTACCTGCTGCAATAGCATCATCTAAATGGCCACCTGGAACTTGACAGGTATGTGCAATGGAGATGTAGGACATTCAAACGCTTCTCTCTTATTTCAATATACTGAGGCATGCTTCTCACAATAAGGCAGTATACCACAAAGTAAATTATATTGTTTAGCTGTCAGGGGGCTGTGCGGAAATAGAAAACTTATGAATGCTCTCCAATGTCTCCTCATCCTTTGTTACACCACAGCACCAAGCAGCTATGTGGTTATGTTACAGAGGGTAAAGCAGCACTGTCTGCACTGGTTGGCTGTTAAGCTGAGTTTTACTCATAACAGATATTCTGTTATATGATACAACCATTGGGTTATTGTACTGTTTTTCAATCCAGCCCACTGAATGAGGAAAGGCTAACAAGGTTGCAAGAAAACTATACCTACCATCTCTCCAGGGACAAATGCAGATAGAGGCATCTAATATACCTACTAATTAGCATTTCTCTGCTGGGTTATGTGAACAATACTGAGTCACACGTAAAAGGAGCCACGGCAGCCTTTTACTTTGCAGAAGCTCTGCATTCCCAGCATCACTGTGTGGTTCAGAAAAGAAGGGCAGGAAGTTATGAAGCCTGTCAGTACTCTGTGGTAGTGGATCCAAGACAAGTTTCTGAATTCCCTTTGGCTACCACAGCACAGTCCATTTTCAAGAAAAAGAAAACATTCTTCACAGTTTTCTTCCACACACCAGTGGATTGTTAGAAGTGTGCTCTTACTGGAGTTAGATGGCAGGAGGTAATTAGCCGAAGGTAAGGACAGACTGATGATTATAGGAGCCTGTCCACCTCACTTAAACATCAGGCTTCATTACATTTTAGGTATCTAATGAAGCAGTCTACACACAGTGAGTCTCTAATATAACCAATGGAGAGAAGCAGATTGTTGTGTTTATCTTCTGAAGGATCTAAGCAGCACACCCTGTCTGCCTACCTAGAAGTGGCAGAAAGGAGCTCCTTTTGGAGGCCTATGGGGCACCTCATTATCTCTGTTGCACATATGGGGAATGTGAGAACTTACATAGCTGCTTCATTAAACTGATGAAAGCTAAGCATGAGTCAGATCTACAAATTAGGTATACATCCCTCATTTTTTCAAGAAAAGTAGAAGTTGGGGTGATAGGTCTATGTGAATGACCCTTGTTGTGCCAGCAAGCTCCAGCACATTTGTTTCTCGTGTGCTGTCCCAGTTACTTTGGCACTGACTGCAGGAACACCAGGTTTCTACACCACCTTTCCACTGCATTATGAACAACCACACTCCACTATTTGTTTTCTTGCAAACAGCTCCTACATTCAGCATCCCACAAAGATCAGTTCTTGCACCACCTAATCCTGTATTTACAGACCACCACGACATGATAAGGAATTTATATTGGTAGCTACACACTAAAGACGTAGTACTGTCCATTCTGTTTTATATCCTTGATATCCTTGTCAATAGCTGCAATTTGGATGGAAATTTACACAATCAAATATAGCCCAGAAATGGTTTGAAGACTCAAGAAGAATGAATGACTCACAGGTTGTAAAATTAGGATCAAAATGTGAAACACTACAAGAACACTGGGAGATTGTTACAAATCAACACAAATCTTCTGCTTTGTTCCTGCTTTGGGGGGACAGAAAAGCACTAAAACACCTTGTCAGATGAAGATAAAGGTGAAGAAGACAAAGACAAAGAAGACAAGACAAAGGAGAAGGGGAAGAAGAAGACAAAGGAGAAAAAGAAAAAGCTTCTGTGAAATTTCTGTTCTCCCCAGGTCTTCTGTGCAGGAACAGACAACCAAGGCAAATCTGTCGCAGGGATCCCAGAGAATATTTTCTGATTTTGATGAAGTGTGGGACATACATTGCTAGGAGACAGAAGTGGCTCTATGGTGAAACTGAGCTATTTAAACCTTGAAATAAATCCATGCAGATGAATTTATGTCTACACCATAAAAGCAAGTCTCTTCAGAGTTCATGGATCTGCAAAATCAGTTATAATCATACGCAGTGCTGCTTGGTCCACACTTAATTATTAAATAATTCTAAGTATTAGCAAGCTACTGAATACATTTCTTTGATACAATATAATTTAACATCCTGAAGACTCAAATGTATTTGGCTGACCTAAGGTATTGGGCTCAACTCAGAGCTAACTGGAAGAAATTTAATGTCCTGTGATATATAGGATATCAGACTAGATGATCTTTTCTGGCCTGAGCTTTATAAATCTATGAAAAGTGAGGCTTTGCCATAAGTTTCTCACAAAGGACTGTCACAGACAGGACACACTGTCCTACTGGCCTTCTTTCACTGATATATGAGGTCTGGATTTAGCCAGCTCCTGGGCTTGCTGAGTTGCAGCTGTGAACCCTCTACGCTTTCCAGCTATCCTTTGCTTTGATTATTTTTTTTGGGACGTTGGCTCGGTATATAATTTTGCTAAATCATTTTGGCTCCATTATCTTTTATTATAGGAGGCTTAGTCCTTGGGAACTCAGAAATATGAGGTGTAATTATTTATCCTACGCCATTATTCCCATTGAGAATCTGTACTTCTATATTTGACTAGTTGTTTTGCTTAGGTTTATATTGTAAATTTAACCCATACACACCTCTGGTAGTACATCCACATCTTTGCTACAGAGGTAAGGATTGAAAATACACACAATATATTTTCTTTGACTGAATAAGACAGCAATGAAGAACTGTGAGTGCTGAAATTTTCTGTTGCCCTCTGTTAACTTTATGCAAGTGTCTTTTCTTTTATTTCACAGTTCAAAGCTCAGAACAATGTAGAAATTGTGGAGTACATTTTAAGTAGATGTTTTGGGAATTATTTATCCCATTCAAAATTAGACATCTGTTGTCTTTATCTGAGCTAGTTGCCTCCTTTTGTAGCAGTATAGAAAACCAAGTTCACCAATTTGCCTTTCCCATTCACAAAGAATCCAAAGATGATATGGGTAGCAGTGAAAGTGTCTCTTTTTTTTTTGCAGACCAGAAAGAGAGTCTCTGATGACTTGCTGAAAAGTAGATGTAGAGATTTCTAATATTAGATGAAATAAAATCCCGCCATTTGCAAATTCTTAGGAACACGTGGTTTCTTAGGACTAAGATAACGACTGTGGGATGATGGTAGGCAGCAAGGTGATTACACTTCCACAGGAGTAATCTACATTTCATCTGTTGTGTTTACTCCTAAATGTTAGAACAGTTTTAGGAGTTTATATATCTCCCACAGTGATGTGCAGCAGCTTCTGCAGCAGAGCAGGAAGCTGTCACCTTTCCAGCTCGTTCTGTTGCCAGCTGTAGGAATTCAGAGGCTGAGCTGCCCCAAAGGTGCATTAATTCCGTGTCACCAGCCGTGGCTCCAGCACTGCCCCAAGCCCTGTAACAGCCCCTGTCACTGTTGAGTGCCAGGACATGGGCTCTGCACTGAGTTTGCAAGGACTCAAGAGAGGCTTGTCAGGCTGGCTCTGTGCGAGCTTCTGACCTGCCCACAGCTCTGTGTGCCCTGGCTTAGCTGTGACTGCAGTGCCTCTGACTGATCGGCTGTCTGTGGCTCATTTGTTTCACTTACGTTTATCTGTGCCTTGGACAGCCACAGTTTTATGTCGATAACAGAAATAATTATTCTGTGCAGAGTGGGATTTTTATGACTATTACAATGATGTTGTCAAGAGTCTTAGCAGAGCCTTGGTATGATATCAGAGGCCTTGAGAGGTGGAAACACAGAGCAGGGCACATAAGAGTGCAGGCACAGGATGATAAGATAGGGCACAGGCTGGCACTGGGGACCCCATGGCAGTAAAAACTCACCTGTAGTCCCTGATCCAGTTCCTTAGGTGGACAAAACAGATTTTAGGCATAGGAAAGACAGCAAAGAAAAAAATTCTAATATATACAGAGGATAGCATATTCAGAAATTTGGATGCAAATTGGAGCTGCAGAAAAATGAGGAGAGTGTAAGATGCAAAGGCCTGTTATAAACCATGTAAAAATATAATTTCACCTGGCAACTGCTTATACTCTGAGTCTATGGATACACAAGTTACACTCAGTATGCCACCTTAAAGAACTCTAAACTGACTTTAGAAATAGACTATGTTCCTTTTCCTTACATGCTCCCCTAGAATATACACTGTTACTTGTTCCAGAGCAGTATCACTGATCATGATTTACACCTCAGCCTCACCTCCCAAATACGTAGAAGTCCAATTTTTTGTCATTGACTTATATATCAATGTGTTCTCAATGTCCCCTTCTCAAGGATGATACTGTATTGAGTAGAGAATAGATCTGCTCCTTCATCCTTCATTCTACTGCTTTCATGGTTTTTAAATAGTGCCAGGCAAACAATGCTGCTGCTTAATGTATTTTGCAATTTA
The DNA here is from genome assembly GCA_013390045.1 of Picathartes gymnocephalus. Lineage (NCBI taxonomy): Eukaryota > Metazoa > Chordata > Aves > Passeriformes > Picathartidae > Picathartes > Picathartes gymnocephalus. Next base: position 205,406 of record WEKY01011553.1, on the reverse strand, counting down.
GATTGATTATTGAAAGATACAGTGTTCAGGCAAAGAGTCTATGAATTATTCTGAGATGGAATATCTTATTATTCAGAACGTCCCAAGAAGCAGCAGTGAAAGTGAATGAACAAATCCATACTGTATTAGCTGCATATAATGAACATTTTGCTAATTGGAAGATTTGCTGTACTGGAGAAGGATCTGCCAAGGGAAGTTTTGAAGTCTGACCTTTGGGGACAGTAAAAGCACAAGACAAACCAGTAAGCAATAAGCCTATACCCCGTAGGACAAACAGACACACAGACTCACAAGACATTATTCACTGTATGGGTGTACATTTTTATGATACATGTTGCAATAACAAAACTAAGAGAAAAGTCAAGGATACACTAAAAGAGTCATCTGAAATGCTGATTGTGTTTCTGTAGTCAGAGTTCTCAGAATCAAAATACACTTCTTGTCATTCAGACATGGATATTCTGCTCTTTACAGAATCCATGTGGACAGAGAGAACACAGAGAGAAACAGGGGATTCCCCACGGAAAATGAACACTAATGAAGTTCAGGTTTCCAGTCATTTTCAGAGCAGAATATGCTCTTTATTATCACACCGATGAGAGGGCACATTCAGAATGGCTGTACAATTGCTAGGTACTGAATTAGCATTAAATTAAATTATGGTGAAATTGAGTTTGTCCCTAGAGCACAGGAAAGCTGAGCAGGACTCACCCTTTTCCTTCTCCCCAGCCAGGACTGGTGGGAACAACTGAGCAATGGGATGTCCACCACCAGATCTGGGAACTGAGCCATGGTGCCCCTGCTGCTCCTTTCCCTTTCAAAGACTGGGCAGCCATCCTTCCCCAGGGGCACAGGGCTTTCTGCTGATGAGAGTTCTTCCAGTAGACAGGCTCTCCAGGTTCTGTCTTGGAACCAAGAAAAAGCATCTGGAAAGCTGGGATATCCCCTTTTCTCTCTTCAATTTCCTTCACAGAGGATGGAATTGGCTTAAAAATGTCTTAAATAGAACTCAAATTTTGTGGAGTAGTGCTGTTGACAGAAGGGTGGAATAAAAGAGAAGGAAGGCCAAGGACTTTCAGCTCTGAAGAGAGTGATGAGAAAGAGGTGCAGCAGGTTTATAAACACAAAGCAACTTCTTTTTCATCTGTTTCATGCTGCAAATGTCTAACACTTGCTCTAATTTTCATTGTAGTGAGCTGTTCTAGGTCAAGGGGCTGTGGTCAATTCCTAAAATGTCTGTAAGTGTGCACAAACTGAGAGGTGATGGAAAAGTGTCACTACTTCAACCCCAGACACTGGGAAGCTGCAACAGGTCACACTGGGAACCTGAACAGCTCCAGACCCTCTCTGGGCTAAATGCACATTGTCACATATGTGTATCAAACTATGAAACCACGACTACTCTTGCTTTTCAGTCAAGGGAAAAAGTAATTCCTACTGTCTACTATTAAAGGGGAAGGCCGAACTAGAAGATCTGTAAGGTCCCTTCCAACCCTAACCATTCTACTAACCAGAGCTGCCAGAGCACAACAAAGATGGTCACAAATGTCTTACCATAGGAGATCTGGGCACAGACAGAGTGTGTGCTTATCCATGTTCACACAGTGACACAGCAGAAAAAGGAGAAAAAACTCCAGCAGTCATTTTAGGTCCTTGCTTAATCCTGCGGATCGCTCCTATTCCAAAAATTACACAAATGTTTTAAGATTAGTAAGGGCTAAGAAATGACATTATGTACTACCTCTGGTTCTGTAAAACCTGGGGTACCTTACAGCTTGCTGCGGTGAGAATAGGTAAGAGAAGCAGAACATATGGTGGCACAGGAACAGACAAATGCAAGGAGATCAGGAGATCACTAAGCAGGTGATTGAGTCACTGAAACGATGCCCCTGCCAGCAGGAGTAGCAGGAGCTGGTAAAGCAGCAGGCACCAACCAGCAACACCTCACAACACCTTCTCAACCCGGCTGCTCTGGAAGTGCCGGCAGCCGTTCGCGTACTTCTCCCCAGTCTCTCCCGCAGCTCCCTCTTCCCCTTGTTGACATTGCCTGTGAACCATTTCCTTGCCTGAAGCAGCTTTACAAGGTCTCACAACAGCTTGCAGGAAGTGATACAACTGCAAGGACTTTGTTATTGTTGTTAAAATACTGAAGACGTCAAGAACAAAAAAACCCACAGAGACAACTGGAGAGTTAAAGGTTATCTGAGCCCCGGGGGGGGCAGAGAGGAGGGCATGACAGGGGAGCAGTTTGCACAGCAGTGTGCAGGCTGGTGGCACTTAGAAAAAGTGGCATTTTCTGCTGGAGAAAAGTACTGCTGCCCTCATCACCTTCCATTAACGGCTGTGAGCACCTCGGGGTGCCCCAGCCGGTGATTACATCTCCCTCCCGTTGTGCACAGAAATGTCCAGCCACTTTCCTTGGGGAGCACTCACGGCAAAATGGATTGAAAGGTTTTCAGGACTGTTTTGGTAAGACTTGAAGGTCAGTGCAGAGGCAAAACAGTGAGGAAATTTAGACAAACACACAAAACTCTCAACGTTTTCATTCCTGAGTCTTTCTCACTCCTAGTTCCCACCAGGAGAGCCGCAAATCTTTATCCCACCCTGCCCACATGCACTGGGCCAGGCACAGCCAGGCTCCAGCTGTACCATCTACTCTGCTGAACTCATTTTTTTCCTGAGAAGAACTATTCTGATGTGCAAACCCCAGCTGCTCTTTAGCAGCTCACTTCTGTGTGTCTCCCTGCTAATGGAGTCTGCAGGTGCTGGGGGCGCTTACAGACGTTCACTGTTCCTCTCACACCCCACCACTGCTCTGCGGGTTCAGTGGTTATTGACCATCACTCAGTCTAGACCAGCCTATAGTAAACAAGGTGTGACTTCTGCTCACCTGGTTACTCGGTGTTTAGTTGAGCAGATGTTTCCATGCTCACAGTATGTGTTTTGTGTGTGAGTGCCTTCTTAATTTTCCTTCCAGTTCTACTCATCAAAGTAGTAAATCGGTGCTGATCAGTGAGATGCTGAACTGCTTATTTCCTTCTATACTGAATACCTACAGAAAACAGTTTTGAACCTCTCCTATGTTAAACTCTGCCTCATGATGGAACTCAGGTGTTTATTTTTCTACAGCAGTTTTTTAACTTTCTTTTCCTCTGAACAGAGACAGTGGGTCTTTATAAAAGGTGTGAAAAAATCTGAGAGCACTTTCGGAAGCAGAGCAGAAGCTACCTGTGCAGTCAGACTGAAGGAGCTTTCCCATATGTTGGGGGCTGGGTTGTCTTTCCTTTTGTTTCCTTTTAACAGTATAGAATTTTTTTCCATTCAGTTGCTAAATGACCCTTATCACTGAGTACTTAAGAAGAACAAAGGATATAGCTAAGCCTGAAGAGAGGGCCATCTATGTTTACTGTTCTGTCGGGGAGTTTTCTCTCGAAGGGGGGTGGAGGAATATCTCGAGAATTGGGGACTGGTAAAAGGCGAGGGCAGAGGATGAGCGGGACGGGGGTTTCCGAGGATGACACGGGAAGGGGCTGCTCTGCTGTTTTGGGGGAGAGAAGTTTTTCGCTGCTGCTGCTGGAGCCCTGGCTTGGAGCTGTTGTCTTCTGCCTCTTGGGTGAGCCTCTGCTTGTGAGAGCAGCCACTGAACCTGTTGCCATCTGCTCGGGTGCCCGGAATCCCTGAGCTCGCCTCTCCTTGCTGGGCTAGGAGCCGGGCGGCTGCTGACCCCCGCCCCCGCCGCTCCTTCGGCACTGCTCTGGGTTTCACTGCGCTGCAGCCCCGCTCCCCCGCCTGCCGAGACGTCCTGCCGTCCCAGTTTGCTGCTTTCAAGAATCCTGCTGGGGCACTGGGATCGACTGCTCCAAGGGGGTTTGTGAAGCAAAGCCGCCCTTCTGTTTTGTTTTCCCCTGCTGACTGAACCACCATAGCACGTGCTCCCTGCCGGCTGTGACCATCACTGCACCGAGGGGGGAAAGTGCCTTCAGGCCAGGGGGTTGGGACCGGGTTCTTGGTTCTGTTTGTTGTTAGTGCCATAAGAGTTGTTGTTTGTTTGTTTTATTATAAATACTAGTAAAGAACTGTTATTCCTACTCCCATATCTTTGCCTGAGAACCCCTTAATTTCGAAATTACAATAATTCGGAGGGGAGGGGTTCACACTCTCCATTCCAAGGGAGGCTCCTGCCTTCCCTAGCAGACACCTGTCCTTCAAACCAGGACACCATACTATTTATAAATAGATTCAGCAGGGAAAAGGATACTCTTCCCTTCTGCTCAAGTGATTTTCATTCTGTCTAAAGCAGGCTTACAAACCCACCACAAGCCCCCGAGCATTGGCAAAGACATGCTGGTTGGTGCATTCCTGACTCAAGCCTTTTAGAAACACACCTCTTTTCATGGGTAGCAGCCACTCATATTAGTTCCTCTTTTAAGAAACAAAATGAAAACACAATGGTAACACAAACATGAAAACAAACGTCCCATTATCATGGCTATGTATTAGATGTACTGACAAGTACAGAGCTCAGGAAATTAGCAACAAAGGTGCAAATCGTGAAGGCAATTACTGCACAAGGAGTGCAATGTTAGACCTTATGACATTGTGAAGGGCTGAAACAAGTTTAACCCCATCCAAAGGACAGCAGGAATAGGGAAAGGCAGCAGTAAGACCTTTCTTCTTAAACTATGCTAAAGTTTCTGTCATTTCAACAAGCTCAAAACACCTGCCAGTTCCTTCCAGAGCAGCGAGCTGACATACTGAGAACTCCGGCTAAGAGCGTGTTTTAAGGAGAATGATCCAGTTTCCTCACATATGAATGACTGACTTCGCAGGCTGTGAGATTTTCATACCATCACACTGAATCACCGACGTTTGATTTGTTCAGTAGCAACTGCAACACCAAAATGTGTTTCATCTCTCTCCTGATAACACCCAAATGTGGAATGGGTGAACATATCATCATCTACTCACTGATATAAAAACACTGGGATTTATGGAAGCAAAAAGCCAGGACTTTGGGAAGGGTTATCTACGTAAGTGCCAAATCAGCATTTAGACATATGTCTCTCTTTTCGTGATGTTAAAAAAAGAAACATTAATGCTATGCCATCACTCTTTCACCTGAGAAATAAAAAGATTATTATTAAAGTGTATATTATTAAAAAGGACTCTGCACTTTTCTTTGGAGATCATTTTACTCATGGCCTACTGAAATAATTTTATAGGAAGGGTGGGGAAGGCTGGTAATGTCCTCCTCTTATGTGTGGGTAAATCATGGTACAGACAGGTTAAGCAACTCACCCCCAAAAGGCAACGATTAGCAGATTTGTCTTCAGTTTCTACACTTTGAACAGTCACATTCCTTTCCATGTGTGTCCTCAAATAGTGTTTGCTATAGAGGAGGCAAAATTGATGACCTAGACTGTGACGACATAAATATCGCAAGGCAACAACTTCAGCTCTGTTTTTTTCCAACAACTTGTCTTCAAAATGTCTTTTCAGCCTATGCCATCATCGGTGAATGGAGAAAAAAAAGTTCCAAGATGCAGATTTTGGAAGCAATGCTTGTGATCTGGACACTTCCAAAAAGAACACTAGATTGGTGGGTTTGTTAATTTAGGAGCTGCTAAACAGGAGCAATTGTGAAGAAGCATCCTGAACATGTAACCATTTTCTCTCTCTGGAATCCTACTCGTAACACCATCATTTTTTTTGAGGACATAGTAAGCATTTCTGCTTTTTCATATAGGAAGTATAAAATACACAGAAAGAATCTTTCTACTTCAATAGGATTTTTATAAAATAGTTTTTGGTTTTAAAGGTTAAAATAAAATGAGCAACCTGCAATACCACGGTATCATTGCAGCTAAGTTCTTGGTAAACACAGTATATACTGAGATGATATCTGCTTCTTTGGATTAAATATATCTCATCCTCAGATTTATACTGGCACTTTATGGGTTCTGCAAATGACTGTCTCAGCACTGCAAAGTAATTCCACCCTGTCATATTTGTCTTTGGAAATTGTAACAAATTATGGTGATTTATAACATCAAACTCAACTCTTCCATTTTTTCCCCAGATGGGGACGTCGCTGATGGCGAGATGCTGGGCCATCCATTTAGGCTGTGTGAAGGGTGACAGTGAAACATGTTTCATCTCTCCTGCTTGACACTCTCTTTCCCTTTGAGGGGAGGCTGTCAGCATAACTCAAGCTGTCAAGGCACCTTTGTAAGGGGCCTGAAACAAATCTAAAGCTCTGCTACCTGCATGCCTACTAATGAGGTGTGACTCCCAGCCCTGCCTGGCTGGCCTCGCTGAAGCTCAGTGCCTCTGACCCCCTCGCAGTCAATAGAAGTCAAACCATCATTTGTCTTGGAGTGGGGACAGGCAGCAATCAGAGGAGGAAACTTTGGGGAAACTCCTTGTGTACTCCTGCTTTGCTCTGCTTTGTCTAGGAAAAATACATCTTGTGGCAGCACTGTGAGAGCTGAAAGAATGCCCACCTGGGGGTTAAACCAACCTTGAAATACTCTCTTAACCACTTACCTAAGGCAAGAATGTTCTGTTTGGCAAGTCAAGCATCGAGATTTTTTTCAGTAAAGTGTTTCTTCCCATAAAAAAAGATGAATAATTGTGTCCTTTGACTGAAAATTTTCTTGGTAGCTTTTAAAAACAGTATTGCAGAAGAATGCCAGGTTAATCTCAAAATAAATATATTACTGTTTCTAACATTAGAAAGGGAGAGTAAGACCTGGTTCAAGCAGCGTGAGACAGGCGTAGCTTTATTTTTGCAAATTAGTCCATGGAAGTCTTCCACTGGGAGCAGGATGATGCTGCTTACCTTTTGCAATGTCCAGACCTCTAGCCTAGGAAATGCCACTGCATTTTGAAAATCTCCATTTTGGTCAAAGAAAGCAAACCCAGGAATCCTTGCCTGCAGGGTCCTATGGAAAGGCAGGAGCAATATATGGCACAAATAGGCTAAACTAGAGCTGGCTCTCAGCCCACCTTGGGAAGATGAATTGCTCTCAGGTTAGGAGCTCAGCAAAAATTGGTATTTATTTGCCACCGATGATGGTGTTACAGGTCCCAGCTTATGGCAGAGATTACTCACAGGGCTCTGCAGAGGGAGAAGTCAGGGAGGGGAAGGGGAGGTTTTAACACCCTCCATCAGAAATATTTCCTGAGCTGCCTCTGCTTCAGTAAAATAGATTTCACACCATGTGACTGGAAAAATGGAAACCTGAGGAAGTGAAACACCCAAAATCTACCAGCCAAGTTAGATGTAAATGTGTCATGTTTTATCACAGGAGTAGCAGAGCTTCAGTCATTCCAGCTGTAGGAGAGCCCTCGTGCTTCCTGCAGTGGCTGGGAGGGTGTGTTCAGTGACTGCCAGCACCATACACAAGCAAAGGGGAAATAAACTGCTCAGGGATCTCCCAGACACTTGCACCTTCCAAGATTAAGTAAGCAAGTAAATAAATACATAGAATGACTGTCAAATGCAATCAGTCCTGAGATAATTCTTGAAAAGGTGGTTTTATTTCTCACCTGGTCATGGTTGCAGAGAATTATCATCTGACAATTTTTGTTTATTTTTACAATATCTTGATAAAATGTGTGCAGGCAAGTCTCCACATGTGTATTTATTTTTAACATGCTAAGTCTAACATGCCACATGTAACGTGGCAACAAAGGAAATAATTTCACCAAAATTACATAATGTAAAACAGATAATTGGAATACCTACATTAAATACAATTTGCATGCAACATCGCATTATACAATTGCTGATATGCTGCAGAGAGGTATTAGCTTTAAAGTAACTATGTTTAGAAAGCAATTTGCAGAATTTCTGTTCTTTTTGCTGGTTTGAAAAGCAGTGATAATATGTTTTTTGCAGCTGACAAGCGAACAAAAACCAATAATTGAATGGTACCATTTTACCCACAAGGCAAGCTGATAATTAGAGGTTTAAAAGATAGTTTGGATTTAATCTGAGCAGTGGCAGCTACTCCTTTTGGTTTTTTTCTTGTTGTTGTTTAGGGACCAAATAAAGCTGTATGTTTCGTTGTCCTGTTCCTCCCTTTGCCCTCCCTCCCTCCCTCCTCGTTCTTTTTAAGAACAATGGGAAAAACAAGGTATTTGTTATCCTGCCTCATGTCTGACATTGCCCCCCTGCAGTGCAAACATAATGAATGATTATGCACTACAGGGCAATGTCTGAAGAATGTGCATGTGAAAAAAAATATAAGAAAAAAAGGGGAAAAAAGGTTAACTTGGGTGGGGGAACTGGCAGCCATCACCTTTCCAGGGCACAGGAAGGGCTGCCCAGCCCAGCCTCTCCCTCTCTGCAGGGTGGTGAGTGGGAGGACACTGGTGGCACTTGTGCTGCCTCAGCGTGGGGCTGGCACAGCAGGGTGAAGCGATGGCTGTATGCATCTCTTGCGTGTATGCTCTCAACATCCCTAAAAGTGCTGCCAGGGAGAGGGAGGAACAGACTGAGAGCACATTTCACCCAAACCCGGGGCAGGGCACAGCTTAGTGATGGGAAGTGCCCCAAGTCACACGTGTCAGGTGTCACCCAACACCACAGTGAATTCCCAGCCCGTCTGAAGTCACCTGAAACATGCAACCTGGGCCAAAAATGAGGATACTTTTTTCAGGTCAAAAGGTGCAAGATGATGCCCCAACTATTTCATATTCTCCTTTTCCAAGAGGAATAGTTACTCTTTCAGTACAATGAACCTTTTTGAAACTGTAGGTTTTACTTATGCTGATCCATGGCTGAATTTTAAGGAGTTATATTACTGATCTCAACAGTAAAATAAAACTATTGCTCAAAAATACAGTCTATTAAACACTAATGAGTATATAAACCTATTTTATAAAATCACAGAGACTTCCTGGAGGGCTACTCAGACCAGACAAAGAGTGAAGACTATGCAGGCCATTCCCTTTCGAGCAATTTCCAATTGGTTTTATATCATGTCCAGAAGCAGAATTCTGGTTTTGCTTTTGGCTTTTAATAGTTTATTATGCCTGAAAGTGAGATCAGTTAAAGCATCCTCAGAAACCTTAGGCTTAATTGGAGGCCAATTAAGAACTTCAGCAATATGCAGATGATAGTCCTCATTATTAAACATGTTTATTCCCCAAAGAATTTACATTGAATGAAAATGTTCTCATTGCTTTTACCCTGGTTTACATTTGGGGATGTAAGCTGGAGACTAAAAAACTTCATAGCTCACTGCTCACATTACAGATTATTTATTTGCTTTTAAAAGATTTGTAAACTGGGCAGGATAGGTGAAGTTTTAAGTATCAATTATTTTTCTTGACATAAAATTAGAAACAAATCAGCTTTTTCATTTGAAGACTATATTAATACCTAATGCATAAGTCATTATTAATATTACTGTAATGAGTACCAAGTGAATTAATGATGGCTGGCTGCTTATTTTAAAATTATTCACATTTTTTATGTTTATTCTCAGCTCAGCCATTATGCCCTTTTTATAGGACATGTGCTTAAAGAGCAGTTGAATTCAACCTGTAATAGAAGCACAAGAAAAAGTCATTGGGAAAAATAGTTCACATGGGAACAATTAGCTTGCAATATTCCCTACTATTTCACCCCTTGCTTTAAATGTGTATGTCAGAGTGGACATTTTCCATTCCTCTGTTAATTGACAGAAATAGTGGCTCTTGTACTTTCAGAGGCTGCCTGCTCAGACTCCAGAGCACTCCTTTCTCTGGAGATGAAAGAAAAGAAAATCAAATGTGATTCTTCCAAATAAGAATGCAGTGTATTACCACTCAGTTATTAGGGAAGAAAAGTACTCCTCTGAAGGCCCAACATCAAGGTCTAATTCCTAGACCTACCACAGTAATGAAAGTAATGAAAGACCTACCTGAGTAATGAAAGTCACTGACAAAGTCACTTAATCTCCCCATGCCTCAGTATCCAAAGTCACACAAATGAGTCTCAAGGCTAGAGGGAACTCAAACTATGCCTCATGCTAAAAATAATAATAAATTTGACATCGAACCTGCAGCCTGATTCTCTGAGACTGTGGCAGGACTTCTGGGTGAGTGGTACATGCTGAAATTCAAGCCACTGCTTCAAGTTGTAAGAACACATTGAGGAGACAGACTTTGGGAACAGCTGCATGAAGGTCTTGTGCTAAGTTTCCTGTACTGCTCCCTTCCAACCAGCCCACAGGGTGCCTTCTCCGGGCTATGCGTAGCCTTGACTTGTTCCCCACATCTTGGAGTTCACATGGCCACTTTCACATACACTATTGTTATAAATAAACCCTGTAAATTCGTGCTAAAATATGAATAGAAATAAAGTTATAAAGATTAAAGGATGCAGCCCCCCTCCTAAAACCAGAAGTTTCAAAAAAACCCCTAAAAGCCAGTTTGACCAGGGAGGGGTTTTCACAACACCAGAGCAGCCAGAGAATCAATAGGTGGGAATTCCATCCCAGGTGGAGTCAGATTTGTATCACAGGAACATTCACACCACGACCGGACGATGATTGCCTGATCACTATCTACACCCTGGCCATCAAGGAATTATGTTTCTGGGAATTCTATTGTGAAGACAGAGGAGCCAGCTGCACCAGGAGATGGACAATTCATCACAGGATGAACCACACATCACACCCAGAAACCTCTTCTTGTCCAGCCCTGTAACCTATTCAGGGCTGAGAAGAATGGACTAGATGTTGTCATCCCACCCAGAACTGTATAAAAATCACCCTGGCTGAGGCAGTCGGGGTGAACCGGGGGAGATCTGATGCGATAGAGGTCAGATCTGTGCGCGTTCACCCAGTACCGACCCCGGGCTCGGTGCTGCTCCTCAATATTTTGGCTTATTGTGACCGATCTTTCGGCTGTATAATAAATTTCATTTCTTTATAAATTTGATTGGCAAAATTTATTTATCACACTATGAATCCCCATATGTCCAATTTTATGATACCCATCATTGTGGAAAAGAAACCTCTTGACTGAACTCTTCAGAGACGTCAGGGTCATGCTCAGCCCCGTTGGAGCCCATAGGAAAATCTAATCAGGCCAGTGTTCTGTCATGTGCTGCAGACTGGAAGCACTCCGTTTTGGGTAGCAATGGGACCACCGTGAACCACATCCAACACTGGTTTCCTTATGTCAGCAACCCAGAACTGTTCATGGAGCTTTTGCAACCCTTGCAACTGCTGTCAACAACTCCAAAAATAACAAACTACACGTGAGAGTTAGTTAAAAACCCCAAAACTAACAATGCATTTTATTATGAGGAACTGGTACACAGCTTCTTTTATATTCAATTTGTGATGGCAAGAGGTTTAGTAACATGTTGCCTACAGTCACAACCCAGAATAGACTTGCCATTTTCTCACAAGTCCTTCTCTGGAAAAGAAATCACCACGTGGGATATTATGTATGGAAGTAAAAGGATCTATAATGTATTATGTATGTAATTTTTTGTGTATAAGAATATATATAAAATATTCACACTTCTGTTGCTTGAGGGCTGGCAATATGAGAGATGCAATTCAAGGAAAAAAAAAAGAGCAGAAATAGGGCAATGCTGTAGTATTTTGTCAGTTGTTCATATTAATTTTTTTTGTCTTAAGCAGCACACTGGACCCCCTGGGGACTACCAAGCCCTGGCTTTTCTCAGCAGTTTGAATCTCTTTTTTCAGCAAGTTATTACACAGCCAGATTGTCTGACAGCACCCACAGCAACAAGTAGTTAATACTTCTCCTGCAGTCTTAATTCACCCCATTGTGTTTGGGATTGCAGGGATGGAAACGATCACACAGTGAAGTGCTGCAAAATGCAATCTCTCTCGACACAATGGGGTTGAGTTAAAGGACATGAGGCACTTAACTCTGAAACCCCTTGCTTTCATCCAAACACTCTTAGTTTAACAGCATGTTTTTGTGGTTTAGTTTCTTTTGGTTTTATTTCACGACATAGAAAAAGTTAGGTGCTCATTTGATGCACAAAAAAGTTGCTTCATGCCTTCATTTCCAGGCTGAGATGGGTTTCTATATCAAAAAAACTATATACCAAGAAAGAAAATGAGAAAAAGGAAGCTGGATTTAGTAAACTTCCCTTTTGCATGTCACTGTGGGCCCACAGAGATGGGGTCAGACAATGGGAATGAGGTGGTTCTAGATTAAAGTCCCGGCAGAACACATTAATGAAAGCTGATTTACATGTTAATAACTTGCAGCTATGATTTTCCTTTCCTAAGTGTGTTAATTTGCCTCCTTATCCCTCAGCACAGATTTTCAGATGCTACGAAGATTGGTGTTATCAGCCCTCCCAGGATGGGCAGATAACAGGTTTTTCTCTCTGTGGCTGTCAGATTATAGTGAAGCTGGCTTTTCTGTTAACAACACAGGAACGTTTATATGAAGTCAGGTTCCATACAGAATACTCTCTCAAAACAGGACAAATCATTCTTAGCTTCTATATCTATCCTTTAAGGTCTGGGCAGGTGGCCTCAGGATGGATAACTGTGAATGAATTGTAGAGGACATGGAAACATGCTCTATATGTTGACATAGAAATAGGCAACAGGTTAAAACAGCAACACCTCACAGAAAATTATTTTCTTATGCATATTTTCTGTGTCATGTCCCAAGCCATGTCCTGCCCCTAAACAGATAACCACAGCAGTAGGCACCTAGGTGTCCTTGGGAACAGGACCTGTATGTCCTTTTCTACAGAAAAATGTTTCAGCTTGCTTCAAGCACTTCTTGCATCCATGGACAGGTTTCATTTTCTGCAGAAAGGATTTTCCATACGGGAAACCCCACCTGAAATTCCCAGCCTCCCAGGTGTTCCCCGAGGCAGGCACCTTTACAGTATCTTAACCTAGAGTAACCCTTTAGGGACATAATGTATTCCTACACAATGGTGGATAGCTCGAAGGAATGCCTGTTCTAATTATTCATTACATAATAAATGTCAATTCAGTAATATAACACAAGCACTGATTTATGTTATAAATTGGCATCTGCATTTCACAAATAGTTTCATTTTAGTGGCTTATAATTGCTACATATCTGCAAGTTCTACAGTGCAAAAAATGCTGGACTGGATTCAAAATATGTTGGCATGCATGCAATTACTGAAAATGGGGAGAAAACCCAGAGCAAATATTTAACTTAGTATTTGCGGCACTGTACTGTTATCAGCCTGCACAAATGCTATAATTGTCATCTGTAAAAAGACCAAAGCAAAGTGTTCTGGAAATAGAAAATACATCTCACATGTCATGGCCTAATCCATCAGTCATTGCATTCACATGTAATCTTTGCCCAGCTGAAGTCAATGGTGTTAGTTATCAAACTGGGCTGACAGGGCTGAATGGAAGTGATAAAAAATGAAAACCTTTTAATGAGAATTTTTAGTCCCTGGGCCTGATCCTGTCAGTATTTTCTGCTGGACATGCTGCTTACTCCTGTGAGTAGCTGAGTTTGCTCTCGTTATGCCCATTTGGAAGTGCTGGCAGCACAACTCTTTTAACAAAACCCAAACGTGGCAAGCCAGAGGACGGCAGCCTTAGCAGCCCTGCCTGACGCACAGCTGCAGCCCAGCCTCCTGCAGTCATCCCTCATTGCTCAGAAACCTCCCAAGCCCAGCAGCATCTCCCTTGCTGACAGCCATGCTGAGGACATCTCCACCTGGAGGTATGCCTGGCACATTTCCTCCACAGCCAGCGTGCCCACTGCAGACGGGATGCTTGTGGGGGAGCAGCACTGCACTGTCCCACCTAAAGCTCTTCCCTGGGACACAGCGGTGTTGCCTCGCTCAAAGGATATTGGTCTGGTTGGAAGCCTTGCTGTTCGGGTAATTTATTGTAATTCCTAAACAGGAACACTTTTATGTCAAAGCAGAAATCACTCGGTGCTTATGGTTTCTTTCAGCAACTTCTCAAAGGGTGAGAGTGCCAGGGACAAGCCCAGCTGAAGCCCTTCCCACAGATGCTCTCCCGTGCTCACCTCTCCCTGGTGCACGGCTCACTGTCCCCACCTCATGCTGCTCTTCCCAAGCAGTCTGCTCTAATCACATCTCTGAGTTAAATACAACCTCTCTCCTTTCCCTGAGGGTGTGTTTCTTACCTGGACTATGGTAATGATTCAGATTACAGGACAGCCACTTTGCCAGATGACTGGCATGGCTGAACAAGGCTGTGGTGGGAGCAGAAAGCAGCAGGCAGGGTTGGCCATGTGTTGTCATCTCAGAGTGATGCTATCATGGTTTCCCTGAAGTTTTCACAACAGAGTGAAACAATGGGAATAACCTCAGCAGCGTTTTTCTCATTGGGCTTTTTAAATCTCATCCCTTTTTTCTTCTAATCTTATGGAGTAGGAAAATTGCTCCATGTAACATACAGAGGAGAAGAAGGAGGCCCTGAGAATATGTAACCCCACTGATCTTGATGTTTGATTCTTGCAGGATCCTTTTGCCCTGGTGGATACAGTAGCTCCTCCCCAGTGTAAATCGCAGCACTGTCTTGGGTTCATGTGGGCTTCTCTCCCAGTTGTTTTGGGGACTAACTGAGTAGCCTCCCCACACTAACCTGTTTGGACAGCAAACACGCTGATGAAAAGAAGATTAAAATTTGAGTGCACTTGGGAAGAAAAACTATGGAAGTTTTCCATAGGAGAGGGGTATCACTTCTTGTGAGATATATTTTAAGAGCATCCACAGGAGTATTTTTTGAAAGCCATATGCTACTTATTCACATGTGTATGACAGAACTCATATATGAGGAGTGATACAGAACACAAACGTAGGTGTTGCACATTTCATATGTGCATATGTTAGTAGCCTATTCCTGAATTTGGTTTCTGAAATGCTTCCTTACATGTACACCATTTTCAGGTTCAATATTTGGTTACCTTTGGCTTAAGAGAAATGCATTAAGTTTATGATTAATTTGTTCAAAAAGATGTGGAATCTAAAGCTTTCTTACTGGCAGAATTACAGTAGCTGCTTTTATAAGAAAATTGTGTCAAAATAGGACTATTCAAGACTACTTAATTAATCTTTGTATGAATCGGGGCACCACCAGATTGGAATACCATAAAAAGCACAAGCTCACCCTCTTCCATCTCCATTGTGCTTAATTTCCTTTCCCTGGTGATCACAAACTCATGAACTCCAGGAAACTGCAGTTCATCTGCAACCTGATAGCATTTACTTTTCTTAATTGGCAAAAAAATTGACCCTCATCCTAGCAGGACTAAAGCAGAGTGGGAATCATTTACATGATGTAACTGAGACTTACTGAAACTCCTAACACATTTACAGCAATCTCAGGGACTGTAAGGGACGAGGCTCCTGAAGCAGGAGAGAACTGGCAGCCCGCGCTGAGCAGCCCCAGCGGGCAGATCCTCAGCCCTGCGGTCAGCAGGTGATGCTCAGCTGGGGCAGCCGCCACTCCTCTGCTGTCGCTCGCAGAGAAAAAGGCCTTCCAAGGGCTTGCATGGCAAGAGTTACCGACAGGAAGAGCAAATGCGTGAGCCAACAGTCTTTTGCTTGCTCAGGATACAAAAGTAGCAGGCAATCACCCAGGGTAAGTGGGCGACTCCCATGAGAGGACACATTTTTTCTTAATTCATGACTTCTTCAGATGTAGCTATTTTTGAGCACATTTAGACTGTAATTATTGTAACCATTTAGTTACAGATTTCAGCTTTTAAATTGTCAGACCTCAGAAAAGCTTAATAAGCTACTGAAGGACATAAACTTTGTGTTTTTCCACTGGTGAAGCAAAGCAGAAGGTAGACAAATCAATGGTTTGAGCATCTCAATTATACTACTTAGCACATGAAGACAGACTTCTGTCTTCCAGAAATTGTTTCTCTAGCATTAAAATTTGAAGAAAACTTTAATCCTCCATGGAAGTTTATCATGGTGCTCTGCAGGATCTTGCTCTGCCTCTGGTCAAAGGCCCAGTACTCTCAACTCCATGGAAAATATTTAGCATGTATTTGAATACTACATTAGATGGAAAGACAAGAGAAATTACTCTTACAATCATAAGTAGAAAATAAAGTCACTGTACTAAGGACAGTGGTTTAAAATAAACAATGTAGTTTTTCAGATGAAATATTATTAACCCTTAATCGATAATAAATTACATAATGACATCCTCTGTTCCCTGCAGAGAAAACACAAGTAACTTCTCTGTGGTGAAAAACAATGCAAGAAAAAGTTTAAAGGCAGTTACTGAATGTAAAATACAGTAAATAAGTAAGGCATCACTTTAAACTGAAAACAGAAAAAACCAAAAAAACCCAAAAAAACCCAACCCCCCCCCCCAAAAAAAAAAAACCAAACCAAACCAAAAAAACCCACGTTTGGAAGAAATTTTCAGAGAAGAAAAATAAGGAATAGTCCTTCATGCCAATACAGATGTGAGTTAGAAAGAGAATATCTGATAGGAACACTTCATCACAAAAGAAGTGAGAACAAAATAGAATAAATCTTTAAAAATTTTTAAACTTTCCTCCTTTTTTCCAAGCAAGAATTATACTCAAGAATTATACCATCTTAGTATGATCATTACTCATCTGTATTTATAATGTTAAGGTACACTTCACAGATCAGTTAAACCAGCATTACTTGCACATGGAATGGCTCTGGATAGCAAAGGGACTCCATCATGAATCTGCTACTGAGATGTTCATTTAATTCAAACAGGAAAGGCAAGAGGAAAAGCCTGGCTGGCAGATTTATTGATTACATTTCACCAATGACCAGCAAAAGGCAAGCACTCTGAAAATCCCCAAAGGTGATCATTAGTACTGAGTAACTGTCACTAAACATTAGCACCATCAGCAGACTGGAACTAAAATGATGTTTTAAATGTGAAGCCTCAGAGGGGTTGCCTGTGGTCCAAAGAAAATATGGGACATCTTACATCATGGCACTTGTGTTTGAGACAAATGAAATGCTTTATATATATATAAAATACATGTAATACATATATAAATTCATGTGTATATAGAGAGACATAAAATTGGTCTAGCATAGTCAGGCAAATTGGGCAGGTCTCCCTACTATAAAACATGAAATTAATGTGTCAAGCTAATTTCACGGTCCACTTGCCTGGAGCTGATTAGGACCAAATTAAACTTGGTCCTAATCAGCCTGAGTGCTTTGCAGGTAATACAGAAATCCATGGGATATGCTTATTACTGTAAAAGGACCTGCACATTATCTGCAAAAGCAATGTAAGAACAGGTTTACCTGAATAATATGTAGTTTCACACTTTCCAATGCATTGTTAGCTCACCTGGTTTTGGTGGATTTTTATATGGAAGTCCCATGTTTTCACTGCACAGCAGAATCAGATATCAAATACATGACTTTTTATTTTTCATACTTGAATTTGATCTTATGATCCTTGACTCGGCCAAAGGGGCACTTTCTGTATCTGAGGCAATGAATTTAGATTTTACAGGAATAGAAAGTATATGAAGGGTTTTGCCACTTCCCATTAACTATCTCCCCCCCATTTTTTTATCACATCCTGTGATTCCCTTACATGTGCTTTTGCTCCATGGGAAGCAGCAGGAACAATACCTTTTGTACTGCTGGCAGACAACTGATACAGATACACTGCTGCCTTTTGTGCACTTGAAGCATTGCCTCCTCCAGGAAAAAGAGCCTATTTGAATTCCCCCTCCTTGGTCAGTCTATAGCCCTTGCTCCGAACACAATATCCCAACGGAGAAAGTTGTTTCCTGCAGTGACCCTGCACCAGCCCCTTTCATCACGGGGCCACAACAACAAAAGCATGATGCTGTTCAAGGTCCTTCCTCCCCCAGTGGTACCTGGCAGTCACAGCAGGAAACAGGAGATGTGGGAATGGGCTCTGGGAAGGCACATTCTACAAGAGCATCTAGTCACTGTGAGCCTTCTCCCACCTCGTGACTCTGCATGAACAGGAACAGAGCCACTCTGTCATGCAACACAGAGGGCTGTCTGCAGTCTGGAATCCAGTGAGCATTAAGGGTGAGAATTTCATTACCTTGACAGACTCATGTCTCCTGAAGCAAATCTCAGCACTAAAACTTGAAATTAGGTGTGTGGCTTATAAACCATTATCTTCCATACAACAGTGTCTAGAGCAACGAAAGGAGCATGAGCTTTGGGAAGGCTCAAATTCCATGGTACAGTGAAGAAAGAAAGCCAGCAGAGCGGTTTCTGCCTGCAGCATGGGATAATGCATCAGGGGATGAGAATTCAGATTTTCTGCTCTTTACTGAGGTCACTTGGGTCACTTCAGGGCCTTCTGCTTCCCTTGTCCCACCTGCTATCTTAAGGGCAGTGAGTCTGGTCATCCCTGACCTGGATGACAAGTTCTGGATGAGACTCCTGCCTGAGTGGACACTCGTGCAATCTTTCTGGTAAACTTTATGAACTTTATACACATCAAACAGGACTCTGCTAGAAATCAAGGTAACAGTGAAGGTAAGATTAGGTTCACAAAAAAGCAGTGATTTGTACTGGGAATGGAAGCAGTTCTGCCAGGTCCAGCTCAGCTGTCTCCAGCTGTCTTACGTTCTATTTTCCAATTCCAATTGTACGTCTAGGCTTCCTCCCTAGAGAGATGGATGAGAGGCAGCTTTACAAAATCCTTATTTATATGCCAGAACCTGGTTTTTCATCTTCAGAACCTATTAATTTTGTATCTGTTTCAATGAGTTAAGGTTGAAAAAAGGACCACTGGCTCAAAAAAAACCAACTCAACAAAGGTATCTCCATTTGATCATCTTTTATTCCTATGTGCCTGACAGCACCTCATCTCAGCATTTAGGTGATGTTCTTAAACTGTGACATTTTAACTCAATTTTAGAAACACATTATTTCTGAATAATGAACTCATGTTTATAAGTGGTGTAACCTTAAAGAAAAAAAAGTAACTTTTCAACACTTTTCCATGTCTTCTCCCCATATTTCCATATTGCACAATGATATTGGCAATTATTATTTAAGTCAAAAGGGAAAAGCAAAATAATTTACATCATCCATCACAGCTCCCTTGCATGAATAAATTACAATACACCATGGCAAATCAATCGTGGGGAAAAGAACAATCTGCATCAAACGCTGTATTTTTGTGCATAATCTTTTTAATATTTCCTGACCTCGTATATCAAACCAGCAGATTGAATTCTGTGAACTTTAAGTAATACAAAGCTGTTTATCCCAAAGTCCTATGGGGAAGCTCTAATCTAATCAGTTAAATTCAGGACACAGCCATAGGAATAAAGAGAACAGACCTAACTCAGCAAAAGTTACAAAACCTGTTTGCCATTCAACTTCGTTTGCAGGGTCAGTAAGGTTTTAATACAAGAATCATCTCCTAAGGTTGTATGGATGACTCTATGTGCAAGAGGACCTGGTTACTCATACTCCAACAGTGGTGTCTATTGGTTTTTCAGCAGAGCTTTGCCAAGAGACCTTTTGTTCACAGAATATTCACAGAACATTTGCAGTTGGATCCACAAGGATCATTGAGTTCAACTTTTAAGTGAATGGCCCATGCAGGGATCAAACCCACAACCTTGGTGTTGTCTGCACCATGCTCTGACCAACTGAGTTAATCTCAGGGTCACCTCTGCCTTGTTAGGAAAAAAAAAATAAGCAGCCCATCTGCTCTTCCCTTTTGGAAGAGATATTTTTGCCTTATTGTCAGTCTCAACTAACAGGACAAGGAGATGTTATCCAGGATGGACCCACTGCCTTTTTGCTGTTAGGGGCCGCCAGTGCTCCAGGGGTGGGAGAAAGGGTATGAATGAACTTGTTGTCTTCAAAAGGATAAAAACCAAGTATTCAGTCTGAATTGACTACAGGAAACACATTTCCTGTTTGTGAGGAACACCTATACAAAGAATGTACGTGTGAATCTGCAGTTCACGTCAGGGCTTCCAGAAAACTTAGTGATGCAAAAGCCTCCACAACAGTGGTCTCTCCATCACGCAGAAAGTTTGTGTGCCAAGACAGGCTTGCTCTACTGCATAAGTAGAAGCTGCACTCATCTACTCTCTGCAAATGTGCCATTCTCTAGGGAACAGATCCTAGATGGTAAAACTTCAGCAGGACTCTTGGCTGCCTTTCCTAAAGGATGCAGCATATGTCTGCCCTCCTTCTGAACAATCACTCAGTATCTTCTAGCATCTACATACCCACTCTTATTTTTGCCCACAGTAAAATCCTCCCTTATAACCTTCTGCTCCAGGGTCACAGCTCTACAGAGACTGGTATTAAGGGGATTTAAGCAGGCAGGCTGAAAAAGAAATAGACCTCAGAGTTAATTTTGATAGGTACTGCATATACCCATGGTCTATCCATGTTTCAGAGTGTTCCTGAGTGATGACAATAAACAGAGACCTAAAAGAAAAATGACCTAGTCCTGTTTCACTGATGAAAGACTGGAACATTTTAAGTGGTAACTGCTGAAAGACTTGCTCAAAATCATAAAAGAACTCTTGAGCACATAAAAATTTGAATTCAGACCACTCACACTTATGGTAAAATATTTTGGTTTAGGGCTTTGGTGGATTTCCAGAGGCAGAAAGAAACATGATTTTTCCTTCTCCCTGGGGCAAAAAAGAATTTTAAAAACTCATGAAGTCTTAGCAATAGACACAGAATTGCCTACTGTGGAGTCACAGCATTACCATTTATTAAAAAATTGTTTTTCATCTAATTTCTTTACTGTTTCTGCAAGCATGTTAAAGGCACATTATAAATGTTATACCCCTGTCTCACTTCCCAGCTCGATTTTCCTTCCTCTCATGTGAACTAAGTGTCCTAAATTTAATTTACCCCCTTACAAATTGGCTGCCCTTTCATGTCAGGAGCGAAAACGCCCACTCAGCATAGCTTGAAAGGAACCTGTCTGCGGTTGGGAGGGAAAAGTCGAGGTGCTGCTTTAACTAACTAAATTAAATACAACTGGAGCTCGGAGCAGCTGGCAGGTTTGATTTGGATGTAGGATGCTGTGAGATAGCGATAAGTGAGCGCTCAGGACCAAAGGGAATTGAAGGGCTGCACTTGGGTTTAATGGAGTCACTCTCTTCCTGCGGCGCAGCCATCAAGGACGCCGTGCTGGCACGCGGCAGGGCCTGCACCACTGACACTGCAAAAGGCCAGCTTCAAATGAGCCTTGGGCTCCAAAGGACGTGAGCATGTGGCTCTGGGGGGAGGCAGAAGGACACCCTTGGTTTGCTGTCCTGAGCCACCTCAGAGCCTGTTAAAGGAAGGGACAGCTTCTGCCAGTTCAGAGGTTCAGACCCTGCTCTGGACCATGTGGTAAGTATCTACCCACCCACACACCCAAGAGGTGGTTCAGAGAGTGCAAGAAAAATCATGTTACCTGAATGAGAAGTTTGTCTCTCTCGATTAAAGAATTCCTTAAAACTTGTAATGATAAAAATTACAGAAAACCTATTTTTCCCACCTCTCTTTTCAGCTTACTTAATAGTGCATTAGACAGCAGTTTGCACGTAGTCTGTATTGCCTTGCTCTCTTCTGGTGTTAGCGTTTCGCTTGTTCACGTAAGCTCTTCCCTGAGGAACAATGAAGATGGGAAAACATTTTTAAAGATTATGATTCAACTGTAAAACCTCTATTTGTCAGTGTCACCAACAGGCAGGTGTAATGCCTGAAAGTGTCTTTCAACTCTGCTTTCTAATGGGACTAAAAATGTAAATGAAACATTGATTTCATAATTAGTACCACAGATTTGACACTTGTCTGCCTCTGGTAACGAGAAGAACTTTCCTTACATTAGCAAAATACTGTGAAACCTCCTCAAGGAAGATGTTGCAGAAGTAAAAAGCTTTGACTGGGTGCTGTAATATGCTATGTTTCAAATGAGCTACTCAGCAAGACACCTCTGCAGGCAGAACAGGCTAAATATCCAATTTTAAGGCTTTTTATTATTTTTCTTTTAAATTTATGAATTATTCTGTATCTGAAGAATTTAAATTTTAAGTGCTGTAAGCATGGAAATATTGCTTACTAGATGCTGACATTGTTTATTAACATGAACAATCCCCCTGAATGTCACAATTTTGAACTAATATTAGAACACTGAACACTAGAGTAATTATCATGACTATGAATCTGACAAGCCCCATTTCCAAGAAACAGTCATTACAGAATCCTTGGTCTTTTGCTCAGTTCAAAGCTAATCTTTCATTTTTTTCCTCTTGTGTATATCTGGCAATCTAACTTATGTGGTAAAACAACTCACGAACATGTCAATATGTTTGTTTCCTCATGCACAGAGATGCATATATATGAATAATTTTCAGTTAATGATGTGCCAAGGAAAAAGGAGAAATTGTTTTGAATAATATTTACTAGTTCTGAGCAGAAAAAAAATGTATTGGGTTAAGTCCCACATAATTTGACTGATTATTGATTTCAAAAGGAAAAGCACCA
Organism: Picathartes gymnocephalus; assembly: GCA_013390045.1. Classification (NCBI taxonomy): domain Eukaryota; kingdom Metazoa; phylum Chordata; class Aves; order Passeriformes; family Picathartidae; genus Picathartes; species Picathartes gymnocephalus. The sequence continues at coordinate 182,908 of WEKY01011553.1, read as the reverse complement.
AGTCACATGAGATGTAGTACAGGCAAAAACCAGGAGAGATTGACAATAAAGAAAAGAAAGAAAGTATCCCTCCATGAGGACTCTCAAAGCAAAGTCAGACCTCTTCTTCACCTTTAATTTATTTTATCTGATAGTTTTTCATTTGTCCTTTCTTAGAGGTGAGGTCATTAACTACTCTGCATTACAACAGCAGCCAGTAATTGGAGCTGTAATCAAGATCCCATTGTGTCTAAAACTATTGTGGAAAGAGACACTTTCATCAAAAATGTCTTAGAAAATATCATCTGTGTGACTAGGAACTAAATGCTTCAGTTGGTATGCTTGCCTAGGTGAACAGTGCAAAAATACAGGCTTCATTTATGCAATTAGAGATAGCAATTATGCTGTGAAAGCCATGATTTTAGCAAAACTTCTCCTTGCTTTAAATTGCCAGGATTATGCCCACCACTGCACTGTAATTGGTAAAGATGAGAGACAAAAGTATTGGGCAGGTGTGATAGTTATCCCTTTGGATGCAATTATTTTAGTCTATAACAAAGACATTTTGTTATGTATGTGTAGGAAGTTCGGAAGTTTACACCGGTTCGAGAAAATGGTCTTGTTAGATATTTTATCTGTTGCACTTAGATATCAAGATATTTCTGGCTACTGATGTCATGCTATGCTCTAAAACAATGAAATTATAGCAATTTAAGTATTTCACCATAGATCTATATTAAAAAAATAGGAAGAAATGGAAGGCTGACTGACATTTCGTAGTTTATCAGGCTTTTTAGATGGCCATTATTTTTCCAACTAACTTCCCATTAGAAGTTGTCAAGACTTCCTAAGATAGAAAATATGCAATTTTCCTCTACTTTCTGTAATCATGACAAGATAAATATCCAAGGAACCTGTGCTGAAAGAGGAAAATGAAAGCAGGTGAACCTGACACTGTTCATCCAGAAACTATTTTGAAAACCTGGATACAACATCCTGACACATAAAACTAAACTCTGCCTGCAAATAAGTGACTTTGGTTCTAACTAATTTAATATGAGCAGGTGGTATTCAGGACACATCCAAAACTGCTCACATCTTTTGAAGCCTGAGGATCTCAAATTAATGTACAAGAATTTGAAAACCTGGGCATTAAGAGGGACCTTAATGAAAAATAAATTTGAGAGCTGATGCAGCAAGGGATGTTTTCTAGAAGGCTGGATCTGAAATGACTGCACGTTCAGATGCCTTTAGGTATCAAACCTGACCACTGCCATTGCTGTGTATTCAGGGCCCTGATGGTGAATTTTTAGCTGAATTACCTGTAATTTAAGAAAACTGTTTACTCTTGCCCTCTCAAGAAGTTCCCCTTTGCCAGAGGAGAAGGGAGCAGGCGCTGGTATCCTCACCATGGCAGGCATGGCCATCGCAGCACTGTGACCATCTGCCATCAAGCCAGAGAACTCTGTAATCCTTCTTTTGAAACCAAATTAAGGCCCTTGAAACCAAGACTACAGGGAGTGGGTCCTCAGGGGAGCACACAAAAGCGGCTGGGGGTCCGGCTTTGGAAGGGGATCGCTGCCCACAGCAATCATGGGGTGATGCCTTCGCCTCTTACCCTGCAGGGCACATCCACGCAGCGCTTCGAAAGGTCCACCCGCTCACACAGAACGTGGCTTGTGATGTTCAACTTCCACACTTCTGCTTTCACACCAACACTGAAGGGATCCTGAGACAGCTACCACAGACTGTCTTTTGGTCCAGAACTGTTGTTAACCAAATCTGCCAACTCAGTGATATAATCACAGACATACTGGTTAAACCTGTGTAACAACCCTTGGGGGATCTCTTATTCCACAGAACAATTGTTTTGTCTGATTATTTTTATGTTATTTAGCCTCTGAGGTATGAACCACCAAGTATTCTGCAAGAATCTCTGGAATGATTTCCTTTTTTTAAAAGCCAAATACTGTCCCACCATAGCCCCACGTGACAACCAGCAGCAGTCCATCTCTAACCATTTTCTCAGAGCTCCCACAGCAACACAGATGTGCAGGGAAGAATGATGAACTTATGGAATTAATATAGGACACAAAGTAAAATTCAGTTAATAAAGCAATATCCAGGAATGGTGCACTGTAAAACAAACCTTGTTTTCCATTAGAAATAGAACTGCAATTTTCCAAAGACACCTCCACAACTACCGTATCTTTCTTATATTGGATTAAACTTGATCACAGGAAAAGCAATCAAATACGGTTAGACTTGAAGTAGAAATTTTCTTTCTGGTGGCATTTCTCTTAATTTCTGCTGAATTACTCACTGTTTATTTTGGATAGTGTAAATGTTCCACTGAATCTTGTTCTTATCTGTGTTCTAAATATGCTTGTAAGATAACAAGCATACTTAGATTTTTTGCAGTGTCTGAACATTATTGTCAGACACAGTTATACATCAGGTGGAAATGTACTCATGTACTTTTTGTTGAGTATTGACAAAATTTATAAGCATCTGTTTGTGGTATTGAGCAGATATTCAGGTACCAGAAGTAGTTTTATAACACATAGCAATTTATATGGAATAGTTTATTTCTTTTGTTAATTCTGGAACTGTTTCACTCCCTCCATTCGGTAAGGTTTTCTGGTGGTTATCTTTAGAATCAATTATTATCTGTCATTACTATTTCAAAGGAACAGTGATACATGTTCTCACTGCAGAAATAATCAGCAGTAACAAAGCAATATCAAGTGCTACCTCTTTAATGAGCCAAGAAACATAACAATTAATTTACTGTACTTTCTTATGTCACAATAAAAATACATAAATTTTTATTTTAATAAAGTCAATCCCATTGAAACTACCTGTAAAACACATTAATAAGCATTTGATTGAATTAATTAACATTATCTGTTATTTCAATGCTCTTGATGAACTACAGACCATGAAGTCCAGCACACTTTTATAATTCTTAAAAATTAAATTAGAAAATATCAAATCATAACATTCCAATTAGAGAATTACCTGCCATTTTCCTGTTGTTTAATTATACTAATGACAAAATATCAGGAATGCCTACGTAGGCAAAGAATATGAAGACTGAAATTCTTAGAAGTTCAGAGGTGTCCAAGTTTTACAATGTAGATGTAAAATACCAAGGGCCAAACTTTGAAAAGGCATTTTGGTATCTAAAGGTGCACACCACTGAGCCGTGTCTTTTTCAGTTATGCCCCTTTGGTTCAGGGTATGTTGAACACGCAGTTTTGAAAACATGCCTATGCCATCTGCCTCTTTAGTACCCTATATTTAGTACCATATAACAGCATTATGCTTTGAAACTAAAACCCTAATGCACCATTTCCATCCCTTTTCCTCTTCCCTCGCTTCAGCAGCCATCTTACATTTTCGCACAACCCATACAAGCCTTCCGTGTGCTCAGGCAGAGATGGCCTCACCTGCCCAGATGTGTCCCAGCAGCAGCACAGGCAGGATAATGCCCACCTGGAGGGCTGGAGCTCAGCTGGGCTGTGGAATAGCACACCATCACCAGGCCACTGCCAGCCTCACAGATGCCCATGAGCAGCATGTGGAGAGCATTTTCTCAGCAGAAACCCAACACTCAGAGGTCAGGTACGAGCCAAGGGCCATGACCCACGTGCACGGCTCCAAGCAGCCCAGGCAGCCAAGACGACCCTTCCTTCCAAGCCTTCCCTCCTGCTGCCTCCCAGCACGACTGTGGGAGGGAAAATGCACAGCTCAGAGGAGTCTAAATTTGAACAGCTGAGCTCAAATGAGAGCTTTTTACCACCTCGGGGTTGCTTTATAAAACTATTTGTCTTTTTTTGTAGAAGATGAACAAAGCAACAGTGGAAAACACCAAAAATATTTCAAATTAAAACCAGTGCTTAAATAAGTTTATATCAAATTTTGTCCATTGTTCTTTCACTCTGAGACAATTTCTTTTTCATCAGAGATACATGAACCCCTGAGAAGAAAAGTATATAAAAATACTGACAGAGTAGCATTATTACCAAGTTACTTTTTTATATTAACCCTGGTGAACATGCTGCTTTGTATTTTAAGAGATTTCTCATTCATTCTGATTAATTCCTGATTACAGTCCATCAGTTTTTTTCTACGTATCTTCTGTAAATAAAATGGGAAGTATGTCTGGAATCTGGAGTCCATGCGTATTTACTTTAGTCAAGCCAAAAATATTTGCCTTAGCAGTCCAATAGCCTCTCAGAGAAATATGCCACATTCATTTACATGGTGATGAGATGGGAAAATGGATTAAGTAGTGGCTGATCCCTTTTGGATTGTGAGAAATGGCTGACCCTACAGACACCCTGAACAGTTTAGGTGCAAAGAGACTGATCCAGTGCCGCTGCTGACTGCTTAGGGGATTCTCTTGAATAATCCACCTCCACCCTGCTCATAGGTTGTACTTCACAAAAATTCATACAGACCTTGGCAGATGGGACTATCTCTCCCAGAAGGGGTTTTACTCATGAAGCCCCACATATCCTCCAAACCAACCAATGCCAGGAAGCTGTATTAGTGCAGGACACCTACTTGTTTCATCCTGATCACAAATATTTTCCTAGACCCACTGTATTAGTCTCCTTTTGGAGAAATAATCATGAGTGAATTTATGCACACAGTAGTGTAATTTCTGCCTCAGCAGCCAGTCTAGATCAAATGACAGATTTTTTTTCTTTCACTCTCAGTCACAGTGACCACACAGACCTGGTGGAACAGAGGAGCATGATGTAACCCTTTGAAACATCTGCACACCAGTTCACTAATTATCCCAAACCAGCCTTTTTCCTCTGGGACAGCAGCAATCCCATTACTATGCATTCATGGAGAAAAGAGATGTTGCCCTGAATTGGCCATAATTTTTGTTCTGTTCCTGCCCATGTTGGAGAAATGTCCCACTTCAGGTCAGAAAACTCCTGGGTGGCCTTTACTGTCTATTGTTTAGACACCTTTACCACTTGAAAACTCATTTGGTTCAAACAGATGAGTTCACAGAGCCGGCAAAAAAATTTCTACCACTCTGGGAAGCCTAAGTACTTCCATGCATGAGAGGCAAAAAAGTAGCTGATGTGTGAGGTGACATTCAAAGCACTGCTGCCTCTGCAGAACAGAATTATTATTTTCTGCTGCTGTTCTCTGCATGGGAGTTGAGGCCCCAAGCCAGGCTGCTGTCTGTGGCAGGAAAACAGAAAGAAACACGAACATGTTTTCATGCCTTATAGCTGAATACTGCAAGGCATGGCACATCTTTTTGGAGGTCATGAGCCTCCCCAGCTAGGTCAGATCAAACACCTTTGGGGTTTGCACCCCTGAGGAGAAAATATGTTTTTTTATGATAGAAATGTCAGAAGAGCTACGGCCTGTTGAAATGTTACTGCCTTGTGGGTTATTTTACAGTGACTTTAATTATGCTCCACCTTCATTTGAAAGCCTGATTAGTGCATGGTTCAGTTGAAGCCACACTGCCTGCCCAGCTGTGTGCAGACCCCTGTGTGGGGAAATTTCAGAGACATGCCAGAGACAGCAGATACTGAACTACACCAGGAGTACCTCACACCTGTACCAATTTAGAGTCCAGAACAAAAACTAATAGCCTCTTCTGCTCTTTCAGATCCTGAGATATCCTGACAAACACAACTTAGATGCTGGAAATCCTGTTCTGACTTAAAACTACTCAATTACACCAAATTTCTCATTTCTGTTGCCTTATTAAAGGTAAGAGATTTTTATCAACTGAACTGTGTCATTTCATGCATAATGAAGACTAACACAGGAATTTGAAGCAGTGGTAGATACATCATGGTGTGCTAGGAACAAAAATATGCAACTATTTGTCATTAAGGTTTAGTTGTCTTATGCCAAGGTAGGGTACGTTTTTGTTCATTAATACTGAAAAAACATTTGTTTCACCTGACTTTATCCCCAGCTTGTGCAACACTGAAGCAGAACAGAACTCTAGATTACCTTCAGTCAACCCAGCTTCCTAATATTTATGTTTTTAATGTTAAGGGCAGAATATGCCAGGACTGCTAAAAAAGGACTACAAGAAAAACAAAGTAATATATTTCCCCCTTGTTGTGACACCCAATTTCCATCAGACATCATGCACTAGGACTAGCATGATATCCATGTAGTTTCTTCTTCTTCACTCCAGACTGCACTCAGGTTATTTTTAAATGCCTGGTAACATGTTTTTGAATCATTGCTCATTTTTCACAGGTCTGCAGCTCCACGCATCCAAGTTTCCTTACAAGATGATTTTTGCATATGTTAGATACTACTTCTGTGCTGCCTGAGTTACCCGCAAACCCATTTCTTAACATCTCCATGCCTGCATTTCTTTAACTTCCCACTTCTGAGCTGTCAATAGCCATGGGGGCCTCAGTGCTCACCTGTGCCCTGTCCCGTATCATCCCAGGCCTGCAGGTCTCTGTGCCCATCCTGTTTCCATCTCTCAAGGCATTTGCTATCGTTCCAAGTCTGCATTTTTCTGTATGACGTTGCTTTGTTAGAACCACAAATACCTTATTCTACACTGCTATACAACTGCTACTTCTTATTCTATACTTCTACTATAACTGCTTGTTACTGGTATAAGGCTGTGGGTTGTACCACCAAAGAGAAGCAAATTTAAAAAAAATAGTCGCAGGTCCCTGTTCAAGTAAAGAATTTGCTGTCACAGATAAAGCAGGGAAATAAAAGCTGCAGGTTAAGTCAGTAGAAGTTCAGATGGAGTAAACCTATCAAGCCTCAGTCCTGAGGCCTAAAAATCCTCAGCACAGATCCTATGGTCTGTTTTAGCCACGGCAGTACTTGTCACAGGGCTACATGGACAGTGTCACCAAACTGTGCTGGACAGAAGGTGGCTCTGAATGGAAACGGGGAAATACCACAGGGAGATTATGAGGGGTAAACCCTGATGAGATATTTGCTTTGAGAGCATGAAGCAGAAACATGTTCTGATCAAGTGAGATGTTGTTGAGTTTATACAATGTTTTTTTAAAAATTATTTTTAGCAAGAGTGGATATTTTTATTAAGGAGAAATATTTTTTCTTAAGTATACATGGTATATAAAAGAGAGCAACTTGCATCTAGTCAATGTTAGAGAAAAGGATGTGACTGAAGTACCTTCAGTCACTTGGCCTGTTGAGTCACTCAGGTAAATACAAATCCCCTTGGTAAAAATATTTCTTGAGTAACAGTCAAGTTATGACAGCATGAAAATTTAACATGTGATCTTAACTTTTCCCCAGGTGACATCTAGTATTACGGAACTGGAATACCACACATATACTTTTAAAAATAAGCTAACATTTAAAAATTGCTTTTAGGCTAGGCTTTAGACATTTTGGACCTAGCTGGGTCCTAAAAATGCAAACTTGTCTTCTCCTTTCATGCTGACAAGCATCCTCTCCTCTATCCCAACCTATATCACTTTTGATTGTGCTTGAGTCTGCAATCCAAGACTTCGCTCCCTGTTTCTTCCCTCTCCCATCCCACATCACATCCCCATCACACTCATCCCCAAGTTCCTGCCTCTCACAAGTTCCTGTCCCAAATTAACAGCATAGGTCTTATCTTAGTCTACTTTAAAATAAGAGTGATGTGGGAGGGAGTAACCCCTCCACTCTGCAGCTGTTACCTTTTTAGGCACCCCTTTCGTGTTCAGAGGAGAGTTCTCCCCTCATAGGGATATGACCAGGTAAACTGGGTACATGCTCTGGCACCACAGAATAATCTGGTCAGGAAAATGGTCCAGATGGACTGAAAAGACCTGCAGGGTCCCAAACAATCCCTTGGTTTTTTGTTGTTTTTTTTTTTTTTTTTTTTTCCTTAATCTAAGACTGGTTCTGTCTGTATACTTTGCTATTTATGAGCAGAATCTATCTATCTTGTGCATAATACATATGAATTAAATAGCACTGCACAACTTATCACACACACAATATAGCAAAAAACCAGTGCAAAATACATTATCTTATCGATGCTCTCTCATATTACCTGCTTATCTTGTGGCTATCAGCATAGTCATCTAAGCCCTTACATGCATATCACTATGAGCAGCAAAGTCTCTGTGGAGCATCACTGATGCTTCCTTAACAACACCTTACTCCTCAGTAAAAAAAATTACCTTAATTACAGGGGAACTTCAGTTGGAGAAAAGAAACTTCTAAATTTTAGGTCCAAAACCCCATATCAACACCGAGTCCAGAAAACAATCCTGCCATGACTAAACACTGCGTAAATTCTAAATGCCAGAGTGATCTCCACTGGTGCAGATTTTTGAGAAAACAGGGGGACCTGTGTGCAATGCCTGTGTGTCAACATTTCATTTCTCTTGAAAAATTCTAAAATAAACTTAACACTTGTGTGGAGCATCAGACCAGGCAGCACTGATGAGTTTCTTCAATTAGCTGGGAGTCAGGATGGCATGGAGAATGCTGGTGCTCCAACTCCAACCCATCCAGGCAAACCACTTTTTAGAAACAGGAACCCTTGAAGTAAAGTAAGCATCTGCACATGATGGATGATCTCAAGCCTTAGGTCGTTCCATTTCACAGACACCATCAAAATGCCATCAGTCATGGCAGTTTTCAGTCATGACATCAATCAAAGCCATACTTTAGTAAATTTTAGCAGAAACAATTTGCATCTTGAATTATCCGATCTCTGCCTCTCAGTGCTTATGATACTGTCACATTTTTTCACTGAATTGCTTTGGAAAGAGCAAATGCAAAAGTTCCTGGAAGTGAAATGAAATTGTGATGGTTTATGCTTAGACAGTAGCTTCTAGCAACACTGCAAGAATTTATGGCTAAAACTTATGTTTCTATCTGGTTAAAACAGTAACTGGCAAACAATTTTCAGTTAGAGTGAATGTCCTAAGCCCTCATTCCGACAGGAAGAAAGGCTGGATTTCAGCCTTCTCTGGAAAGAACAAAATCAACCTAAGCAATTCTTCAAGTTTTATGGAGTTCACAAAAAAGAGGATTTTTCGTGCTAAGAACTAAACGGAAGCATTGCACAAGGTGAGTTATGGAAATTCTGTTTTTCCTATGTCCTGCAGACAGAATAAACAGGGACAGAGAAGACATAAAGATGAGGATTTTGTGCTGACAGTCCATAGAGACAGACTGCCTCGTGCCTTCGGCAGGACAGGCGGTTTCAGACCCTGCCCAGAAACTGGACAACCTCAGGGGCGGGGAGGCATTTGTCATTTAAGAAGGTGAAGCTTGTCTTCCTTTCTAAGCACCACAGAGGTTCAGTAGGTATCACGATCATGTGATGAGGTATCAGCAGGTCTGACCAAACTGCCAGCTAGCCCCACCTCTGTATTTTGGGGCCAATTAATTATATCTACTTTTCCAACTCAGATCCTCCTATACAAAAGGCAATGTGATATCTGGCAGTGCTGGCACAGAGCTGCTTGACTACTGTTATGGACTAAGGAATTTGTTTGAACCTTCTGTTCTTGGGGACGGAAATGTCAATTCATATCCAAAAGTAATAAAAAATAATAATAAAAAATAGGAAGTAAGTGCTCACAAATCCAATAGCATATGTTTCCATCTAACATCATTATGAATGCCTTTGGCTGTAGATTCTTTCTGGTTTATAACTTAATAAATAGCAACTTGTAGAGACAAAGCAACCACATGCAGAGCTTTAGGTAATTTGGTATGCTGCCTTTCATTTTTGTAGGTGTCTTTTAATAGTTCTTTGCAACGTATTCTGGAATATATCATTACATAAATTCCTAATTTAATGTAATTCCTGAACTAAAACACAGTCTTTTTTTAAAGTTAAACTTGATATCATATTTTCTTGAAAGCTGTCATCTTAAAAATATAGTGGTGTTTCAATTTAGCTGAGATATATTGAAAAAAAGAAGAACCCTGTGCTCAATCTTAATGTGTTTTTCAAGGTCTACTGATGTTTTCTATATTTGTTTTTAGCTTGTATAAGGAAAATGAGATAGAAAAAGAAAGTTGAGCTGGGTGAACGATTCATAAAATTAGTTTGAACTTGCCTAAACAGAAATTCTATGCATTCCAAAACTCATTTTTCTACTAAATGTTCGAGTCTGACTTTCAGCTATACTACTCCTCTTTGTCTTACCCTGTCACTCTAAAATATTATTATTCTCTGTGTTATTACAGAGAATGGAATGTTTCCTTATTAATACAGCAATTTTTCTTTCACACTACGGAAAGGAAAGCCAACAGAACCACAATGATTTGAAAGGAGTATGAGAGAGACCAGGCTTGCTTGCCTCTTGGTGGCTAAAATTACAGCATTGATGCTTGCAGATGGCAGAGAGTACTGATAACCTCAGTTCTGCTCCTCCTCCTGCACACAAGAGCCAAGCCTCACAGTTTCCAAAGAAGCCACACTCTCTTGGTACTCAACTCCCCCAAAAATTCAGGAGTCCTTTCTGAGTTCAACTCACCATTTTTAAAAATTCTCTCAACAAAGCAGTGCCACGAGCAATATGAGCTGGCAGTTTTATTACAGAAACCACAAGAAACTGCCTGTGGAGATCATTCCCACAGGAGTAATCCCTGCAGATCTGCATGGAGGTGAACCTGCCTGCACTGTTAGGCCAACATTGTCCACTTCCCAGATCTCTTTATGGGTTCTTTTATCACAGATAACATTCACTTATTTTTTTAAAGACATTTACCAAACATATAAAATTCCTCTAACACATTTCTATTCTAGGAATTGCAATTGCCTTGCCAGATTTCCTGAGGAAGATGACAGGACAAGGCCTACTGCTTTCAAACTAAAAGAATATCAATTTATAGTAGACATAAGGAAAGAAAAAAAAGAGATGATGATAGTGGTGCAACACTGAGACAGGTTGCCTGGAGGTGTCCACAGTCAGGCTGGAGGGCCCACTGAGCAACCTGGTCTCGTTGAAGCTGCCTCTGTTCATTTGGAACTAGATGATCTTTAAGGCTCCTTCCCAACCAAACTGTTCTATGATTCTGTGATATGTGTGAAAACCTTTTTTATAAGTGCTGCACCAGAGACAGCAGAGAAAATGCATATCATCGTTAATTTTAAGCAGAGAGAAATGAGAAAACACTATTGGATAAAAGAGGGTTAATAAAATTAAGCAGATTAATTAATGATATTAGTCCTCTGTAAATAAAGATAGCTGTTCAAGTGTTAAAAACTACATAAATGGAAGGAAAAGTGGCTAAGAAATCTTTTGTTCTGATCCAAATGCACAAAGAGATGAAGGAAAATGTTTCAAAGTTATAGTGAGGGATATATAATATCCTCCTACTATCCAGCAGATTCTGGACAAAGATGGGGTATTTGGATAAAGTAGTATATGAGAGCATGAAGGACACTGAGGCACGAGAATGTACAGCAAAATTATGGTAGTGTTTTCTTCCAGTGTTGATTGATCTTGCCAGTAATTTCTAAAATCATTCTGAAAATTTAAAATAATGGCAGCAGCAGGCAGGGGGACTGCTTGAAACAAAGCCAAGGACCCAAATCAAAGCCTTTGGCAGCTCACTGGACACCTCAGCCTTACTTTGAACAGCTCGAGGACAAACATTTCTGATGCAAACCTTTTCACAGTAACTTGTCTCTCCTGATATTTTGGTATTTAATGAAGAACATTCAGACTTAGTGGAAGGGAAGTGTTCCAGGCTTTCCAGCACTGTTTGTTAAAAATAGAAGAATACACACTTCGTTTGAATCCTGAGGCCTGGACTAGAGATGTTTACTAAACTGTCTCAGATGAGAATTTTATCCTAACTAGTTTGCAAGTTTTCCACCAAAGACCATCTGCTAAAGGCAGCACAAAGCATTCATGGCACGATCAGGGAGAATGACAAGCACATTGGTAATTCATCACTGACAAAGTGGTGACGGCTCTGGTCCTACACTCTAACCACATTTCCAAAAGGAAACAGGTGGACATAAACCAGCAAAGAGCCTGGAAACAAGCCCTGGGAAGGATCACATGCACTGTCCAGCCCTCAAGCTACCAAGTTACCCAGGGTAACAACATGGCAATGGTTCTGCAGAAGGACTAGAGCCAACTTTAAACAACGATGGGTAAGTCCACTTGCTCAGTCTCCAAGAGACTCCCTCCACACATGCAACCTGCCAGCAGATTTAACAAGCTAAAAGTAAACCTGACTCGTGGTATGGTATTGGTGAAAGCCCCGAGTCAGTCTATCCCTTTGCTGTCATCAGCAAACAGTAAAAAACAAAAGAAATGCAACGTGACAGTGGAGGCCCTTCAGGTTTGTGTTCTCGCTCTCCAAAACCCTTAGGAAAAGACAATCATCTGACATGCAAGCACTCAACACTTCATGCTAAGAACCTATCTCAAAAATTATTTTAGTCAAAGGTGATTTCTGCCCTCTTTCCTACTGGTAAAATGTCAAGCATGTCTGCTCCCAGAAAGTGATGAGCATGAGTGTGTAAGAGAGAGAGAAAGACAGAATGAGAGAAAGAAAGAGAGATCTAGAAAAGATGGGGCAACTTCATTTGTTCTCATTAACTGAGGAAGATGTAGTCTCCCCTGGGATATTACTGGGAAAACGGTAACCTCAGAGCAGCAAGAAAGCCTTAGTTCTGCTGTGACTAACACTGGGCACCTGGCCAAGCTGCCACTTCTTGTCCAAGTGAGCCTGGATCTGCATATCCATGCCCTGAAGAGAAGCTGAACTCCACCTGCATTCCTGAGGAGAACTTTGGTTATGCAAGACCTTTCTTTCTTTATAAAATACAGAGAAAATACAAGCTCTGAATCTTGGAATGACTGAAGTCTTCTGACTATAAGTACATGCATGGCATCTTCCTCCAGCCTTGTGTCTGCTCCAGTCTGGTCTGTGTATGTCCCTTTCTGAGTTATGGCACTTCAGAACAGATATAGTGAATATTCACTGAATATGCACTGGAGTTGACATGAAGTTATTCAGATAATTAGTTGCCAGATCACTTTCTTAGCACAGGGTGAATACTAAAATACACAGTCTGCAGAAATTTGAAGTAAAACCCTGCAGTTTGCTAGCAGTAAAGCTCTTGACAAATGCTCAATGCTTCCCCTTAAACACCAATAATGTTTCACTGAAGCTTTTGGTACCTAGATGGACAGGAAAGGAATTTCTTTAAAACAGAAAATAGAATTTCTTTAAAATAAAAATTATGATACTTATTAGCTAGCAAGACTCAAGAAATCAATCCTGCTCTCTCAAAGTCATGACTTCTCAATACAAAAAAATGAAACCTTTTAAATAATATTGATTGCTGTTGTTAAACTGTGAAAGAACAGATTATCTATTCATGCAAATAAGGAGGAAAATAATGTCCAGATTCAGAAGAATTATACAAAGAACAATTCTGCCCTACTGTAAGAGATTACAAAGAATATGTCATTTATATGCTTTCTGCAGAAAAAAAATCAAGCTATGTGCTACATCATGAAGACTGTATGACAGCAACTTCTTTGTCAAAAATATACCAGGGACCGCTGTGGGGCTTAGATTGCCTGACATTTTCCTCTAGAACTCAGACAGCATTGCACCCTTGAAAATGAACCTAGATTAGGGTGACTGACTTGTCCTCCAGCAGATAAAGGTTGAAGAAACCAGACTTTGGGAAACCTGGAGAATGTCACAGGGTTCAGTAAGTGAAATGCTCTGTACAAGGCAGGATTAAACACTGGGAGGTGGCTGGCTGGGTAACAGCCCTGCTGGAGAGGACCTAGGACAGTGGTGGACACTGAGTTGCAAATAATTTGCAAATAAAGCAAAATGTACTCGAGGCTTCCTGAAGAGGAATTTGGGGAATTGGTGTCTTAGGCCAGGATCAATTGTTACTGCCCACCACCACTTTTTGCTGGTGAAGCTTAACACAGGAACACTGTGCCCAGGTTTCTGCCCCCTGCTCAGGAGTGGCCCTGGAGAGAGCCCAGCTCAGGGCTGCACAGAAGCTCCAGGGCCCAGATCACGGGACACTGACACCTGAGATTGCTTGCTCTGCAGAAGGGAAGGCTCAGGGGTGATCTTGTAGCACCCTATGACTCACTGAAGGGGATTTACAAAGGTGACAGAGCCAAATTCTCCATGATAGGAAAACCAGACAGGACAAGGCTATGACAATGACATTCTTGGCGACACATCCATGCTGACCTAGTCCAGAGCTGGCCACACGTTTGTTTTGACTCTAGGTTGGACTGAAGGCCTCATGAGGCTTGTTCCAACCACATTTTTAAAAATTCTCCAAGTACAATATCCTAACATAATAATTTTCTAATGTATGCAGAAGAATGGTAAAGTGAGAACCTTCTGCCATAGTCAGATGCAGCTTCATCATTAAGGTAGTTACTTCAGTCGCCTAACTTGACTTTTTTATTTGGGAATAGTTAAGTATGATTTATTCTGGCATATTAATACTGCTCAATGAGGAAAACTGAGAATATTTTCCACTCATATGTTAGGCCATTATTTTGAAAATTCTGACGTAAAACATTCTCAAGAAATCCTGAAATAATCAGATTCTTTTTAGAAATTCAGTTGCACTAAATATTCCCCAAATCTCTTCTAAATTATGGCACAGAAAGATAATGACAGGAATTTTTATAGCTCTAGTGTGAAGGCAAGTAAAATTAAGTGGTTTGAATCGATACATTGAAACATGAAAGATCCATTCCAAAAACATGAACATTAAAAACTTACAAGAATAGCTGTTAGTGTGGTCCACAAGGTTTTCAAATGACTAATTAAACACAAAAAACCTCAGAACTATTAAATGCAAATATCATAAATGTTCTTCTTTTCACTTACATGACATATACTCATCCTATTGGTCTTGCCTCCTTGCTCCTGAATTCTCAGTTATGGAGAACACCAAAAATGTTTCTGCTGATACTTACATGAAATTCAGAACTCCATTGACTACTTAGCTACATTTTTCCTATTTTGAATTTGGATTTCCTGAGACACACCTAGATTTTTTTTTTTTTTTTTAAATCAGTCACAGTTCAAAAGAGTACTTAATAATGAAATAAAATTATTTGGTTAAATTAGAGTAATTTTGATTGAAAACCAGAATAATAGCGGAACCAATTTGGCTATGACTTTCCCATATTTCTTAGACCATCAAGTTAGGGAAAAAGACAGCATTTTGTGAGGTGACAAATTATTCTGCTAATTAAAACAATATGACTGGGGAGTACTCAACAACTGGGCAAATGCTCCCAAAAATAGAGTTTGCAAATTTTTCTATAAATTTAAATGCTGTTAGCACAACATTTCTGATGAATTTGAAAAATATGCCTTTATACTTAAGGGAGTACCACTTCACTCTAACTCATAACTGTTTGCCATCCAGATTTAAATTAATATGCTATAAATAGAGCAATGAGCTTCCCTAGCAGGGCAGGAGGGGATTTCAGTCTTCCTGAACTAGTGGTTCATTGTGATTTGCCATGAAAACACCACCATGTCCTTTCTTGTCAGCCAGAATTTTTCATAAGACTGTTGTCATTTACATCACATACATAAAAGTCAGTCAGTTCATTCTGGAAACAAATTGTGCTGCTATGCATACACCAAAGATGGAAGCTAGTGATCAGTTAGTAAGGCACAGCCCTCTGCACAGGAGCCTTTTGCAAAGTAAAAATGAATTAATTATAATCTCAGAAAATGTCTCTTTCAGGAAGGGGTTCAGTGGAAAGCTTTCAGGGTCAGCACAGTTCTTCTCTTCTTTCTCTGGGAAAGCTCCACGCACTGCTCCTGCTCCTCACGCCACTTCCACTGCACAGATGACCTCGGTCTGTTCTTTCTGAGTGCACAGCCCTCACTGCCCTGTTAGGGCAGTGCTCACGAGGGTCTTAATGAGCTCAGAGATACATTTTTACTCTGCTGTTTCAGTGTGTGTCTGAACACACACAGGGCAGAAATTGTCTGGCTCTGCCCTGGCAAGTGGGTGTTTAAAACAGATTATTCAACCATCTATCCAATTAAACCAGAAAATCCCAAGAACAAAACCCGAAATTGCTAATCCAGTAGAGTTACTCACACAATGGCAAAGAGATCTGGAGAAGTACCAAGGACAAACTAAAATGAAGAGTCTGTAAACCCCCGAAGGAGAGGAGCTTGTCAGTTATCCCAACTGGTTACATTTCCCGCAGTGCTGCAATATCTGCAGTGAAATGCTAGATGTAGGATCAAAAAAAACCTTAACTGATGGATCTTTGATGAAGTAAAGTCTTTCAGACTTTGATGATGGGGGAGAAGAGAGCAAGACAAGGGAGACAAATGCCAGTTCCATTACTCAGTAAGATGTAATCCAGCTCATGGAGCAAAACTGGGAAAGACGTCGATAGGACATGCCTGTCAGTCCTGTTGGTAGGAATGGAGATGTTAAAGCTGGTTCAGGAGAGAAGAGATAAAATAGAACGGCAAAAAGAGTAGCAAAATAAATAATTTAACTCATTGGCAAAAAGGTTTTCTCAATATCACATTTCCAGTCTTTGAACTATTTTGGCAATACCTTCTTTGGCTTATGTGTTACTTGTCAGACAGAGAACTTATCTCCATGGCAACACATTATATTAAATGCAGGAAGCAGAATCTATCTATCTATCTGTCTATCTATCTATCTATCTACCTATCATCTATCTATCTCAGCATCTAAGCTTATTTAAGCACAATAAATGTTAACCCATTGTAAGAGGGGAATGGAGACCTGTACTGAAGCATTTGTTCAAGGACAATAAAATACACTAGTAGATACCAACTGAAAGTGGAATATTACCTATATTTAAGAGGTAGAAAACAGTATCCAGAAAGATTTTTAAATAGGAACAGCTTTCTATGTAAGGGAAGATCTGCAGGTCTGATCAGTGCTCTAAAAGTAATGTGTAATAGAGCAATGAGATGCTGAGACACCTGGTGTCTCTCAGAAGGTAGGATGGGAGGAAAAGAACTTTTCTGAAATTGAGACCAGGCAGAGGGGTGAAACATACAGTGAATAATTAAAATAATAGTGATCACAGGGACTGAGATTAGCAGCTGAATACTGCTGGTAGTGGCTGACTTTGACTCAGACTCAATTAACTATGACTGAAGGACATTTAGCACTTACAGGAATGGGCACATAAATCAGGTGAAACCTGGGAAAACTACACCAAGGCAGCTCTAGAAAGAATAGCACATATGCAGTAAACTCAAAAGAGCTCTGAGATCGATGGCCTCTGGTTTTATGCAATCATACAAAAGAGTCCTCAGCTGGACAATTTCTGTACACTAATCAAGTCATTTACCCAACACCTTTTTTCTTTTCTCTGTTATTCCTTTCAGTGGAAACCACTATGTATAGCTCAAGAAATGCTTCAGCAGCTAGTGAAGAGATTGTTCAGAGCAGTAGTGCTCTGCCCTCATGACCATTGTCAAAGACACAGGACTGAGCTCCACACACCTCTGGGGCCACTCCTGGTTCTTCACAGCAAAAATAGTACTCACAAAACTGTCTCTTTCATTTACAAGACCAGTATTTCTCGTGTATATGTTCCCTTTCATACTACAAAGGAGGTTTCCTCTGTGCTGTGTTCATCAAAAGATCAGTTCAAATGTTACTATGACGAGCTGCTTGCCAACAGCTGCAGTTACAGACACTCTTTGCTACTGCAAGTGAGTATTCCCCATTCAGATGAGCATTTGTGACTTGTGCTTGGTGAGCCAAAACCCAGCTTCTTATGTTGCTCTCAACTCACAGCAGACAGGTGTGAGCTGTGTGTGCTACAGAGGCTGCTAAATACTTTAGACTTCCAGGTTCATTCAATTAGCATTTGGGATAAGGTTAGAAGCAGCTCTTAACCCATCCAAACTCTTTTGCACAACTATGATACCCAAGAAACATGAAAATTAATTAAAAACTTTCTCTGTCCACTTGGTTCATTTTCACATGCTTCATTAATGAAATATCTTTAGGCTTCCTACCCACAGTGAGCATCAGGAGATACATGAAAGTACAAAAATGAATGAACAGGGGCTTGTTCAAAAGAGTTCACTCTTGTTAAAAGTTAACTGACAAGGAAAGCAAAGAGAATAAATGGAACAAAGGCCTGAAAGACAAGTGAAGCACACTTCATCTGTTCTTGCATTTTACAAACTGGTGGTGGGATCCCAGTCACAGGGAAAATCTTATTTATATTAGTCCTCTAGAGAGATTCCATGCCATTTTCTGGTGGGAAACACAGAATGTTAATGTGAAACATAACAGAAAGGAACAGGTGAGGTACTTCACTGACTTTTAGTCAGCTGAAAGCTGATGTGTCCCACTGTGGTATGGGGAAAACAGTTTTGCAGACAGCAACCTTGGAGCCTCAGTTACAGTCCTGTTCCAGGAGTTGGAGTTCTCCCAAAGCTGTGCTGTGCTTGCCCTTGCTTGTGGCCCACAGCAGCAGCAGCAGCAGCAGCAGCAGCAGCAGCAGCAGCAGCTCTGAGATGGGTCCTCCCTGGTGTGTTTCTTACCAGCCGCACTCTGATGCTGGAAGATGCAGCTCGAACGGAGCCTGAGCAGTTTCCTGTCACTCACACATACGTTTTAATGTTTGTGCATCCCTCTGGTACAGTGATACGTGCTTGTGAGCTGGGTGTTTCACCTCAGATCCTGCTGCCCAGGACTCACAGTGGCTATAAAAGGGTAGGCTGAAGTCAGAATGAACCAATTATGCCAGAGTAATTTTCAGGAATAAGGAGAACATTCAGTTCTGTAGTTATCACTCCAATTAATAATGGCTGCAACAGAAAACCTACTCATCAGATTAAATCAGTACTATCTTAAGACCCTTTTGGTCCTTAAATGCAGCCAGCATTACATAATATGTCCCTCCATAGACACAATTCTATTCAGGAAAAATACAACCTCTCTTTCCTTTAAATCAAAATAATCATGCAATCGCTTTGCCAAAGCTCACTCTTATTAGACAGGAGCAACACAAGAGTTACAGCTACTATATTTTCTCTGTCTGTCTATAACAGTTGCATGAAATTCATCTGTCTGAACAAGAAAATTTTGACATTGGGGTCTCAGAAATATAAGTCATCAGATACTACTGTCATCTTTTCAGTATCACTGTAATTTATTTAGGAATCTTTACATGGCCATATAAATACTTACAGTAGTCTGCAGACTGGTGGAACAACACTGCTTTTCTCAGCTTTTCATAGGTATTTCTCTATGGTATAAGCCGTAACAGTCAGGAGACACTGTATCCCTGAAAGGTCTTGCCTAAAGGACAGCGTTTTGATGGAGCAGGGAGGTGAGACGACACTTTTTTTTTTCCTATTGTCTTCTTTCAGCTTCTAATTTGTTAAAGGAAAAATGCCAATGTTCTTCAAAAGTTCCAAGATAATTTCTTCCTATTTTAAAACCAGCTATATGACACTTCAAAGGAGTTCTCTAAAGCTGATCACCTGCAGGAAGTGACAGCAGAGAACTAATGAGATGCACTTTTTTTTTTTTTTTTAAGGAGGTAGAATTCACCATTGCTTGAGGATTTTTGCAACAGTTTAGCCTCATCTCTTCAGACAGACTAATTCTTTTTCCTCACTACCCAGTAAAGCAGAACAAAAGGTACATTTTTTTAAGCATATCCAGAACTGCAGTTCAGGTCCAGTTGGTCAGCAGAACAGGGGACAGAGAAAAGATATTCCAATCTAATGTGTTACTATAATAATGAGATTCTAATAAAACAGTAAAATATAAACACACCTAATTATAACCACTTTAAAACAGTGCTAGGTTGCATACAACATCAGTAATCATTAAATATAAGGATGTGACCTTATGGATGACCATGCCAGCCTATGACCTATGTGTTTCTTTAAGAGCCTCAAGCTTTAAAAACTATGATACATCAACATGGGTATCTTAGAGAATTCAAATCAGAACGCAGAAGGACTCATGCCTAGAAAATATCCATTTTTGTGTGTCTGCTATGGAACACATACTAACCTGCACAACAGGTGCTGTGCAAGCAGTGTAACAGTGCAGCTCTTTTAGCATACACAGTTCACTCATGTTCGCATAGCAGACAACATTACAGGGATAACTACTGGCACGGACATTTGTGAGAGTTCACTTGATGTATTTTTGGGGTGAGATACGAGAATAAATAGCTATGCAGCAATCCCTACCTCTAAATATCCATAAGATGTTCTATGGCAGGGTGATTTGCAAAGAAAATTAAGAGATGCTACATATACATAGTACAGATTTTTTTAAAAAAATATGTGTGTGGATAATTTCTCTTTTTTTCCCCAAACTGCTTTTACTTCAGTATTTTCCAAATAATATTTCTTCATTGACCTAGAACAAAACTTTGGAATAATTTTGTAGTCCATAAATAAAGACTGAAGTCTGTTCACCTTGCTTCTAAAAAGCTTTATTTACAACCAGTGTAACATCTCGAGGTCATTCCGTGAGAAATCATGTGAGCTTGTCATTCTTTTTTTTTTTTCAAGAAAACCCCCAATCCTACATATTGGTAGGTTTTTGTTTGGTTGGTTGGGTTTTTATGTACATTTGGAATTTCAAAATTGACTGTGCCCCTAACTCTTCCCTGGAATACATTTTCAGGAGAGAAGTTCAAATATTTTCCATAGAAACACAGACTCATTAAGATTAGAAAAGACCTTTAAGATCATCAAGCCGGAAATCAACCCTTAAAAACACTTTGTGCTTTTAAAAAAATCCCACTCTAGTGGAATGTGTCCCTGCCCATGGCAAGGGGCTTGGAACTCGATGATCTTTAAAATCTCTTCCAACTCAAACCATTCTACAATTCCATGATAAAAGTACTCTACAGATAGTGATATTGCCATTATACAACATCATTAAATACCACCATACAGCCATTAGAAAGACAATTGTAGTATTCTTGAAAGTGTTCAGCCACCTAAAGGAGGGTTGCTACTACAATGCATTAGCCATTAATTAATCTAAACTCTTATTTTGAAGAACAGCACACGAACATTGCCACCACACTGACAGAGAGCAGTACCTGTCAGAAGAACATGTCAGTATTGTGTTTCTCCCCCTCATAAAAAAAAGAGTAAATTGGTGAGTTTAATGGAAAATAGTGTGTTAATTTCTACAAAGTACTTCCGCCAGTGCCCTAAGAAAAACCACTGCTTTGGGTCCCTATTCATACAGCAGCAAAGCCAAAATCCTTCAACACAAATTGGCACAGAAACAGGGCTCCCTGAGATGTGAGAGAAAAAGCAGGCAGAAGTGAAAAGTTCTCACCCAACACTCACCTCTTCCACAACTCTGTTTCAGAGAAGTTTCTCTGCCCTTCGAGGTTCAACATGCCAGGCTCAGGCAGGGCCAGAGGTAATGTCCTGTGGAACCAGCATGGGAAGCTCACTCCTGAGCAGTTCTGCCTCTTTGCAGTGGCCACTCTGCCAGACAGGTCCTCCCTCTTGGGAGCAGAGGACTTGCTCCTTCATTTCTCCCAATCAGATTACTGGGAGACATCCAAAGCCCTGCCACCTTTGGGCTGGGTGGCTCAGGTGTCCCTCACGACAGTGGGCAAGGACATCACCTATCACCTTGCATGACCCTACCCAGTCCAGACCCAAAATGAGCACCAGCAGGAGCATCCAGCCTGTCACTGTGGCTTGGATGGTGCTTGGTGCCGCCGGCGCTGTCAGTCGTGCACCACGGGGAGGGGAAAGCATGGAAAAAGGTTTTGTTAAGAGTCTTGCACAAAGAAGCACAACCCCTTTCTTTAACAAATGTGTTACACTTTCAGAAAAATCACTAGATTTCTCCAGTCAAACTAGATTAATTTTCCTTTAAAGCTATTCTAGTTTGCTCAAGGCATCTTCAGCACCCTGTGTAAATGAATTAGAAATGACAGTTTCTCCAGTAAGGGGATAGGTGACCATGTTCCTTTCTTGTACAGCACATACTTTGTGAGAACAAAGAATAAAAGCCAGCATGTTATCTGTATGCATGTTATTTAAATGGCTCTCTCCCTTTGCTTTGTGAGAGTTTAACATTCCCAGTGATGTGTGGAGAAAGACTTTGAAACATAAAAATGGGGCTACAGATAACATAAAATTACTTCTCAGCAACAAATCCACACGTCAGCTGGTCTATAGATGTGCTAAGTAAAGCACAGTGGAATTTTGCAAACAAATTTACAGCATGTCAAAAGCTTCAGTGAGAAAGCAGATTGAGCAATGCTCTGTAATAATGGTACCTGTCCAAGGGAGCTCTGACTGTGTTGCAGGACATCTACTGCTGCACAAGGACACAAATCTTAGCACCTTAAATCAGACAGACAGTTATGTGTTCAACAAAATTTTCCTGGCTACCATATTCTTGTAATTCTGTGACCTTTTTTATGCCTTTGAGAGAGATCGAGCAATTAAACCAGACTTAAGAAGTCTTAACAGGGTGGAACGTTTTTTCCTAGGTAAAGGAGGCTTCTGCTTACTTCGGAACATTAAATAAATACTTAGTCTTAATTCCAAATTTATTTAATTTTGGACTGCATGGGATAAAGCATCCCCTGTGTCTCATCTTCTGATACACAATATAATGCATTATAGGCTCTCCCTCGGCAACTACAAGACAAGCTAATAACATGGCCAGATATCCTGGACTGATGGGCCTCCCCCAGGACCAGGGCATGCAAGAAGGAGCGCACAAGGCAATGACAGGAGAATTGTTGCAGAGTGCTGTGAGGCTGAGATGTGAATCAAGTTATCAGGCAGGCTCTGGGCTGGCAAAGCAGGCTGAGAAACAATTTTCAATTTTGTTCCTTTCAAACCAAGTGAAGGAGAACAGCTTCTGCTAAGAGCTAAACAAACTTCTGGAAAGTATTTATGTGCCCGGTTTGAGGTTTACCAGCCCCTGTTCTAATCAAGGGATTTGGGTTTCATGTGGCTGATGCTTTAGTTACGGAGTTACTCATTGCAGAAAGCCGTTGCCTTGGTAGCTGGGTGACCCAGGGGGTTAATAAAGTGCATTTCCACCCCAGAGATCCGTGATTCATGCTTGGCTTAACAGACAGCAGTAAATTAGTTTGGTGGTCTCAAACTAGCCCACAGACTCACTGTAAAATCCCAGCATCATTTTAAAGGAATTTATCATAGCTGGGATTTTCTATTCATAAGAGAGCTAAGACTGGAATAATAGGGTTATGTTTCAGGGCAGGATGAGAGGTCATTAAGTAATCCTAGTATATTACTAAGTAATGTAAGTTTAAATACATGTGCATAAAATGTCTGGAATTAAAAAAAAAAAAAATTAATTCCATTACGAGTTTAACTTTTGACCAAATAGTTGCAAGGAAAAAGAGGAAAAAAAAGCCTTTCCCACAGAGTGTTGAAGACAGTGCTATTCCACCATGCATGCAGGGAAAGCTACAGCTCTCCAGGAACAATAGTGGAAAATGAAGTCCTTTAGAAGTGTTTGAAGCAGTTGTTTTTAGATTTAGTCCTATAAAGATAATTAACTCGTTCATGCCAAGATGTGAGATGGTTTTTGAATATTTCTGTCAATGACAGTCCTTAAATGCTTGTCTCCTCAAGAGGCTGCAGGTTTAAAACGCACTGTGAACTGTTTACCATTATCCCCCAGATATACCACCTTCTGAGGGCAACGTGTACTTTAGTCTCAGGTTCCTTAGGCCTCTTAACACTGTGCATCACGCCAGAAGCAAAAACTGTAGAAAAGCTTTTCACAGATAATTTTGAGACAATTCCAGAACAATGTCAGTATCCTGACAGAAACAGTGCTTTTGCCTCTCTTGGGGGAAGTACATCTCATACACTTCACATTTGATTTTCTGCTCTCCAGTGGGGCAGAAAGAAGGTAGGACTATGTTTTGCCTCTGCCCATAGCTCTGGCTAGATCACAAACTGATGTAAATCAGCATCATTCTGCTGTGGTCTTTACCTTCCAGGTGAGCATCTGAATCTTTGCTTACTCCCCCAGCCAGTGAGAAGTGAAGTCCAGAGCTGTCAGAGGGCCATCACTGGGCAGGTTTATTGAAAAATCCAACAGACTGTAGTACATTTTCTCTTTATAAAGTATAAACAGCCCACATGTTTATGGATGACAGTGGTACTGGGTAGGAGGTAAGAGGGAGAGATGTGGGGAGCGACAAGTAGACTGTAAATTAAAATTAACTGCATCAGAAACTTGAAGGAAAGATACAAGTTGGGTGCTGTGCGTAGAAAATATCTTATTGCAGTCAAGCCTGACCCTGTTCCTTGAAAAGCATTTCTCTGATTTGTTCAGGTCACAAGTGGGATGGAAATGAGCCTCCGTACTGCTTCTTCACACATCCGGATTTAATAGACTTTTTTCCACTGATAAAAGACCACTAATGAGTTCATTTTCAAGCTATTAAATTGGCTAGAATAGCTAGTTCTGCTGATGATTGCACAGAGACCTGACGGTCACAGTGGGTTTTGTCTTTGGCTGTTAACCATTTGCTGTCTCACTGTTTCAACACGAATGTTTAAGTAGGTAAGGAAGGGAAACCAAGCAAAAGAAACCTTGCCCTGTCCCTTGCTTCCCACTCATCTCTTTGCTCTACCCTTTCCATTTTGTGGCTCTGTGTGTTCCTCAGGTGCCTTTAAACACAAATACTTCCTTCCCAGAGAGCTGTCATACCAGCAACACCTTGTGATCCAAACAATTAGGAGCACATTCACAACATGAGACTTTGGTTTTGGATGAGAGAAAAATCAGTATTCTCCGTTGTTCACTGAAATGTTTTAATTCAGAGTATGACAGTTCCTTCACCAGATATCATACCCATTTTTTGACTGGTCTGGAGCCTGTGTCCTTACAAAATGCCTACATTGGCTGCCCAAAGTTACACACTGCAGCCTGAAGCCTTAAGGGAACAACTTATTTCTTTAGCCATACAAATGATTGCAATTAAGGTAATGCTAAGTGATTTCTCTTTTGGTTTAGATACATATCACTTGCAGTATCATGCAGTCCATCAGATTTTTACAGGCAAACAATTAACTGCACAGCTGCTTGATGCTGTAACCTCTGTCCCCAGTGCTTGGAAAGCAGGAACAGGTTTGTCTGACACCTGACAGCACCATCTCTTTCTGTTCAGAGAAACTGTTAATGTAATTGTGTGACATACATTA
The DNA here is from genome assembly GCA_013390045.1 of Picathartes gymnocephalus. Classification (NCBI taxonomy): domain Eukaryota; kingdom Metazoa; phylum Chordata; class Aves; order Passeriformes; family Picathartidae; genus Picathartes; species Picathartes gymnocephalus. Next base: position 157,717 of record WEKY01011553.1, on the reverse strand, counting down.
GATGTGGATTTGTCCTCAATGTTTAATATCCAGTGTTTAGTATCTCCAGTCCAAGGAGAAGAGAAATAGCAGCCAAAGAGGGAAAGGCAGTGATATCATGTAACATTTTGGTAAGGAACAGATTCAAAGACATCTTTGGAGAGAAACAGCAAAACATATGAAAATGTAAGGTATCCCACCACTGTCTTCACAAAATTTGCTCCCAAGGACGGGTGTATCAAGTGTTGATCATTCTGTCAGAGCTTAACCACTAAGACACAGTCTACACTTCTTAAAAGGGGAAATTTTTGAAGCTTTTTTTTTTTTAATAGTCTGGCTGCAGTCACACTGTGTCTATCCACAGCATCCCTTGAAAGGGGACTGCAATCAATCACCTCATCCAGAATGGAATTGCCACACGAGTGATGTGTCAGTGTCACGGGCTGTTTGTTTGGCTGTACACAACCACGCAGCCCGCAGAGCAGCCACAGCCTGGAGCATTCCCTACAAAACAGAGGAAGTATTTAAAACCAACCTCGTGTCAATTAAAATCTTCACTCAGAGATTCAATTCATTCTGTTAAAAGTATCAGAAGGCAACTTCCCCCTAATGGAAACATTACTTACCTCTTCAAAGACTTAAATCTAGTATCTCTTGTTGGAACAGAGTTGTGCAAGTTTAAATTTATCTACAGGCAAAAAAATCTCGTCTTGTAAATATTTGTAACTGCATCTCAGGAGAATGATATTTGAAGCTCAATATCTAGTCAGCACCAAAATGATGGTGATCTTATTATGAACATGGCAACAAGAAGTCACAAAACTTTAAGTGTAATTATGTTCATGACTACTTCATATATGCTAAATTTTTGTGATGCCTAATTTCAAACATCAAGAATCTGCTGATATTTCTGTTCAGTTAAGTCCTAATCTTTATGTGATGATGCAAGTTACTTGTGGATAATTAGCTGAAACTAAAACGTAGACTTGAATAAGTTGACACAGAAAGAGTTTCTTTCATTTCAAAGAAAGGTGAAAAACACCTCTGAACCAAAAGCATTGTATTTAAGAAGCTTCAGTAGACAAGAAAAAATGTTGATTGGAAGAAAAGCCGGCCACAAACTGGAGAGCTGAGAAAAAAAGAGTAAAAATCAAGATGCACTACTTTTTCCTCACTTCTCAATGCACACCTAAAGACCCTGCTTCTGAAGAACCTTTGTCAAAGATCGGAGCATCCATTTAACTCTCCACAAATAGTAATTTTCTAAGTTATGCAGGCTCACCTCACAAAAGCCACTTCTGCTGTGACCTATTTACTCAAGATGCAAAGCAGGGCCCCCTGCCCACTGCTCTCAGAGCTCTCAGAGCTGACAGCCTTGTGCTCCGAGCGAGCTGGGTTTGGCTTTCCTGCCAAAAAAGCAGTTGCAGTGTGAAAGCAGTTGCAGGAAAGAGTCTGGATCAGGCTGGAGCAGACAGCAATGTCTGTCCTGCTGAGGCGAGTCCTGAGTACTACAGTATTTCGCGATGAATCTCAGCCACGAGGCGAGCACTGTTCAACAGAGGTAAAACACACAGCTGCTTCTCTAACGCTTATTAAAGAACAGGTTTGGCACAGAGAGGGTTTTAATCAGAGAACCTGTTCTAGACAGAGAACAGTCTGAGTAAACCTCAGGTAAGTTGCACTGGAGGAGCTTTTAAAGGTAACCAATTAAAATTGCGTTCTATATGGACATTTCCAAAGTGAATTAAGTTAAATCCAGTGAAGACCTCTTTTACTTTGAATAAGGGAGTTACATCATATGGTTTAACAATGCAGTTTAAATAACACTTTGAGGCAATTTGAACTCAAATTTTGTAGTGAGTGCTGTATAGGCAAAACATAAATTGCAGTTCTAGCAGTGCACTGTAGCAATGAAATCTGTAACAGGTGAGCAAGATTGCTGTCTCCATGACTATATTGCTTAGGTTTTCTGAATAAATCCTAAATGGTATGTAGTACTATTTTTAGCAATCCAATGCAAAAGATACTATTTAAAGTAACGGTCAGGACTGGTGTCTTGCCTTACTGCAGAGGTCAAGAAATGTGGCCAAACGCTGTAGACTTCAACTTGTGACCACCAAACTGAAGGCAAGGTAAAATTCAGGAAAGAAACTGGAAAAGGTCACTGACCAAGAAAGATGTAACTATCAAAGCAGTGTGGCTATTGCAACTCGCCTCAGCTATTCTGAGACAGACAAAACGCTCACCATCAAGCAGCCATCAATACACATTGCACTAACAGTCCTGTCTGGCAGCCTCAATTCCCAGCCCTTGTGTTACAGGTGAATAATTCATCTCCTCTCACCAGTCAGATTGTACCTTGACTCTAAGCCAATTCATAACAAATGCTATTATAAAATCACAAAAACCTCAGGTTAATCTAATGTTTAACAAGATAGATAACCAAGGGCTGATGCAAAATTTTCTATTTTCCTCTGGACTTTAGAAGGATTCACAGCTTTCACAGCTCTTTTTTTTGACATACAGGTGTTGCTGAACAGTAACTGAGCTGGATTATTCTTGATGCACAACAGGGCATGATTCTTTTTAAAAATGAAATACAAGGAAACCTTAGAAATTTCATTTGCATGTAATCAGCATCCGTTTCTCACAAATGCAATACCCAGTCAACCGGAAGAAAAATGACTTTTAAAAGCAGGTGTTCTTTCTAATTATTGTTGATTTGAGCAAGTTATTAATGGTTACATGCACCCAGGTTTACACTAATGTAACCTTCCTTGCCTGTCAGCAGATTCCTGATAGAGAAGAGTACCTTTTGGTCTAGTCCCCAAAACTGGAGTTTAGCAACAAATAGTTCAAATCAGCTGGCCCTGCTCTTCTATGAATAGCATGTTATACCTCACCATACAAAGCTAATAGGGGAGGGAGGGAGCCATATGAACAGAACAGCAATGGTTAAATGTGCACAGAGAACTCTGAAATATTCCAGTTGTTTATTTCTCCAGGCTTACAAATTTGATTACCATGGAGCACAGAGCTATTAAAAATGTGACCTTTTATACTGTATGACTTGGCAAAAAGCCAAATAATAACTTTGTTTGATTTGGGTCATATGATAGAGTGCCTATTCAGCTGGAAATAAAATTACTTTTCTTTACAGGAAATTATACCTGGAAGACTAAATGTCCATCATGAACACAACACACATATGGAGTCATTAATTCAGACTCATGGCAGTCACTCTCAGAGAAGTAAAGGGACAATGTTTTTAGGTGTAGCAGAAAAAGACACAGACTTCTAATGCTTGTCTGGCATTTGCTCTGTGATTGGAACAAGTGAAATAAGTGCTGATAATAAGTGATAAGGTAGAAAAAAACCCAGGTTGTATAACTAGTATGGCACTGATACTTCACAACTCCTTGTCTTGAACAAGCAGTTCTGTTTTTATGCTTCTTGATATGCAAACAAAGGGAAAATATGAATCCTATGCTCACCTTAAATAGATAGACATTTGATCTGACAAAATCTCTCATTAGTGCTTCCACTAATACCGATGACCAAACTAATAGATTTCAGTCCAGTAGAGAGCCAAATGAAGAAAATATGCATAGAAGAAAAAATGTTTGGACAGCCCTCTTGTTTCCAGGAGTGCTACACAGAATTCCATGCAAAAAAAAATCCCAAGAAGACAGAAAATGGTAGGTGATAGGAAAGAAAATGATCATTTCAGCTTCCAGGTATCTTTGGCATTAAAGATGTCTTCTAATTTAATTAGACTAGAATAACACTTGACAAATATCATCCTTGAAAAAAAAAATCCTCCGTAATTAAATTTTCCCTTTACTCAAAACACTTTGATTAATCATTTGGCTGACTTCTATTGGTTTTGCTGATTATTTGTTTATTTATTTGTTTATGGGGGCACAGAGGATTTTCAAAATAATATTTTTCTGTGAAAACCATATTTCAGTAGACTGAAATTTCAGTCTTCTCCACTGGTTGTTTTTTATTCTGCTTGTTTATTGTCATATAGTACTTTCCCCACGAATTATTTCCTTTGTTTCACATTTGCAAAAAAAAAAAAAAAGAACATTCTAATCAGAAAGATGTTATTAAAAGAAACTCACTGGAATATGCAGGACTACTGAAAAATCATGAATACAAGACAATTAAGAAACTGAAGTAAGGACTTTCTACTTCTGTGGAAAGTCATGTAGACTTTGTAATTACCACCCATGCTCTGAAGTTTTATGTCTTGTCTGAAAATTGAATTTCCAGTGAGTTGCATTTTTCTATTTAGCTGTGAAAATCAGACACAAGGGAATCACATTTCACTTAAAGCAAGGCATTAGGAGAGCAATGGCTATCTATCACTCTCCAAAGCACTATGGAGGAATGGCTTGAAAGAGAAATTACAATGAAAAAAAACAAAAAACAAAACCCAAGCATTCTTTAGAAAGAAATATTGTAAATCTTATTTCTTGCTTTGTTTTCTTGACTTTTCTTATGAAATGGCTTCAGGATGTAGGAGTTACCTCAGAAAGTTAGACAAAAGCTGCACATCATATAATATCCTACTGAAAACAACTGTTCATATCATACACTCCAGTTTTGAGGAAGTCCAGCTGAGTAATTCTGGCCACATGGGAGTTTTCCTTTCCATTCCCTCAGTTTAATACTGGTTTTTTGCCCAAACCTCAGAAATTGACATCCTTTTCAGTTTAAGAACACTCACTTCATGTGCTCCAAAATTAATAAATTAAACACTCAACACTTCAGTGCAGGTTTTCACTTTCTTTCTGCAGTATCAGGTCAGGTATGGAATCCAACTAAGCCTTCACCTTAGGCAACTTTTGACGTTCCTATGTTCCATAAGCTTACTGTGAACTCTTAAAAAGAAGTAGAGGCAGCAATAAGAAAGGGTTCTGACTCCATAGCTGTGTCTCCATCTACAAAGGAGTTTTGAGAGCCCAGCCTCAAAGTCTGTCTCAAAAAACCCTTCCATCCATGTCAACAATCATTATTCATCTTTTTGACCTATATCTTTTTTTGGCATTCAATTTTGAACTTAAAGCAGACTTTTGTACACAGGAGGAGATATGCGTGGTCTAGGAATGGATACCTAGCACCCTTGAGTTTAAAAGTCACTATTTCCTCTGTTACCTTTCTTGGGGAGAAAGACTGCAAGTTGTGTTTGAATTGAGTTTGGAGAGATACAGTTCTAAATATTGAAATCCTCTTTACTCATGCATGAAGAGCTTCAGGTTGGACTGAAAGAGTGCTGCAACACGAGAAACTCCTGTGCCCTTTCACTTGCTCTGAACTCACTTCAGGGTTAAGAGACCAGTCACTTGTCAAGTGTCAAACAGCCATTAGTGTGGCCTGATCAAGTGCAGCATGATAGCAGAAAAAACAGAGAAGGCAAAGAATGAATTTTATACAAATTATAAACTCACTGCTATGCATACAGCCCTGATTATTGCTTAACTTAAGCAAAACTGTACAAAGAAAGGTTGTTTTTAGGTTGTTTAAAGGTATCCTGTATCTTACATTGGCACTTATTTGCCACTTTGGGACTGCATTTATATTGTACGTTGTCTGCTGGGAAGATTAGAGGGATGAACGGCTCCTGCTCCTCTATGATACTGCCTTCCTCGGAGAACAACAGCCACTAACTGCACAACAGAATGATAGCACACATATTAAGAACTGCAAGTCTCAAAGCATTCCTTCCGCTTTCTTCTGCTTGTGGTGAAGAGTTACTCTTAACATATACATTGTGAAAGATCGAGAGGGGACCTCATCAGTGCTCTGTAACATTGCAGAGCATAAATCCAAAGCTCTATGGGTAGTATCCACGATTAATTGCACTCAGTCGACATTAGACTCTGTCATTATCAGCTACTTGCTGCTCAGCACTTGCTATGCTGTTAATTACTGTTGTGTGGCTCTAAGGGATGTTTTCAAAACATTTCGAATTTTGCTACTGTAATAGCACAGGAAAGAAATCAATAAGTAGCTTTTTAGCAGTGGAGAGACAAACAGATATTTTTATTAATGTTTTGAATAATTTTGCTTTATTTGAGACTGGATAAGCTATCACTGATCACAGCTGTGCTTCCAAGGCAGCACTGGCATTTGTCATCTTATCTAGACTTCACTAAAACTTTGTTTTTCATCAACCCACACATACAGCAATACCTTCTGGCACATAAGGAAAGCGAGAAGAGTAAAAGGGTTGCACTTGCATTCCCAGTTTCTTGCAATGGATATTTTAATCAAATTTTTGCTACCATATCCCTTGTAACTTGGGCAAAAACCCAACCCACTCCACCCCACATTATTTTTTATTATTATTATGGTGATGGACATGGAACTCATGGATCTTTTTACAGAACAGAAAATACTGGTACCAAACTAGAAAAAAAGCTGACATAAGGTGTGCCACTCGCTCTATATTATGCTATTATTTCAAAGCTAACATTAACTTTATCAAAAAACACACAACATATCTTTTTTCTGCTGATGTTCTTATGTTTGTAATGGTCAGCCTTAAAAGTTTTATCCATGGTGCAGTCAAGGGGAAAACAGGCAGGATCAGTGCTACGTGCAACAATGGTAATAGGCTGCTATGCCCTGTAGTAATCTGTATCAGTAATTATCTCTGATAATTAAAAGCAAGATTAAATTTAGGTAACAGTGCTAATAACAGAAAGAATCTAAAAAAGGGAAAAATATATTTCTTAATACTTTTAAATCTGCTTCTCCTGAAATTTTGCACAACACAATTTCTTTAATTCTGATCTGCACGAAACATTGAAATATGCTCTCTTCTGATTCAGAATTAAAGAAATTTCTGACATGCCAACATTTCTAGAGTTAGGACCTTTATTTAAACCAAGTGGAACAGATCCAATAGCTGAAAGAAATAGACTGCACACTGAGATTGCTGAAATATATACATTGGTGTGGGAGAGCTGGAAGAACCAATGCTGGAATATGAAGGATGCACAAAATCTGACTTTCTGGTGCTTGCTTTATTCTGGTATGCTATCAACAGATCCTTCTGACCACAAACTGCATCCTGGACCAGGAAATCCGTCACGATCAAATTTACAGCCCCACTGGGCTCTCTCCAGGAAAAGACTTTAGAGATTTTCAGTCAGTTTGGATCTGTCAGGTGTATGCGAAGGCACTGAGTACCATTAATTACCAAATTACTGTCTAAATTGGTGAAACTTGTGTTTCATTTTTATCCCTTGGATTCTGATTTATAAAACTTCAGTCAGCTCCACATGGGAAGAGCTGCAACTAGACCTAAACTGCAAACATTTAAAAATAAATAAAGTGCATAAATGATCCACTCAATAAAAACATCAAGAGACCTTGCAAATCAACTGCTATCAGCTAATGCTATTATCTAAACGAGATGTAGTGCCTGAGAGCATCTGCATATGCATCCCTATGCCTGTACAATGAGATTACACATACAAGGGATGTGTACCTACATGCAGAGGAGCCTAAAGCCATTCAGAGGCATCGGTTTTACAAGCCCACATTTGTGGAACAGAGATCTGGATTATGCATGTCTGAGCCATCAGTGAGACAGAGAAATTGCATGTCTATTACCATCCTGTTGAGAAATGGGAGAATGAGCTTGGGAGAGACCAAGTGCACAGTGTGCCAGAGGCCAGATGATTAATATATTTTCTCAGTATTAGCATCAACAATGTGCTGCCTCAGAGGAAGTCACGGTTAAAGAGTATCCACTAACTTGATGCAATGCTCAATAGAATATTAGAATAAATAGGATAAAAAATTACCTTCATATCATGCAGGAAGACTTCTTGATCTAACATGTCTCTTATTGCTTTGCTGGGCTAATTTCAGGCTTCCTTTATTATATTCATGAAAAATCAATTATGTGACAGAAAGAGTGAGAGACCTAAGAGGCATCCACCTCTGTGCCCAGCATCATCAGTGCTTGGAAATGGATGCCAGGCAAGTTCTAATTACGAATAAAGCACAAATTTGCAACAGTGAGGCTGATAACCACTGGAAAAAATTATTAAAGGAAGTGATGGGGTTTCTATCTTTGTGTCACTTCCAAGCAACTGTAGAGGCCTTGCTGGAAAGCATGTATTGGCTGAGCACACATCACAAAGCTCAACAGAGTCAATGGGATCTAACAGTTCATAACAGACTGGTCAGACTGGACAGAACAATTCTCCCCCTGGAATTAATTTTCATGCATCTGTTAGCACAAGGAAACGACCAACTCAGTCAGGAAGAAGATGAAGAAGACAAAGCTCCCTTCCTAAATTTGAGACTGCAACTGTGTAACAGTGTTTGGCAGATTTACCCCTAAACAAATATGAGAGGAATGTAAAAAGTAATGAAAAGGAATACATTTGCCTTACACCTAAAGCATAAATTCCTGTTACCAATCTACTGGACATATTGGAAAATGTAGCAGCCTAAAAGGAGGTTGTAGTTGGGCAGCCTGTTATTATTTTAGCTCTTTTAGCCCCTATAAATTTGATAAAATATTAATAAAAAGTAGACATTTACTTTTACTCTCCTAGGAAATAATGAAGAGTTAGTGAAGAAACTAAGTACTGTGAGGTATTCTTGATGGACCTTCAACCACATCGTGAGTTAGAGCAAAAGCAGTGTGGCCAGCAGATCAGAGGAGATGATCCTGTCCTGCTCTGCTCTGGTGACGCCCCACCTGGAGCACTGCATCCAGCTCTGGGGTGCCCAGCACAGCAAGGACACGGAGCTGTTGGAGCCAGTCCACAGGAGGCCACCGAGGTGATCAGAGGGATGGAGCACCTCTCCTACAAGTAGAGGCTGAGAGAACGGGGATTGTTCAGCCTGGAGAAGAGAAGGCTTCGGGGTGACCTCCTTGTGGCCTTCCAGCGCCTGAAGGGAGTCTGTGAAAAAGCTGGAGAGGGGCGATTTACAAGAGCATGCAGTTACAGCACAAGGGGGAATGGTTTCAGACTGAGAGTAGGTTTAGATTAGATATTAGGAAAAAATTCCTTAGTGAATTACTGGTGAGCACTGGAAGAGGCTGCCCAGAGAAGTTGTGGATGCCCCATCCCTGGAAGTGTTCAAGGTCAAGTTGGAGAGGGGGGAGGGCTCTGAGCAACCTGGTCCAGTGAGAAGTGCCCCTGTCCATAGCAGGGGGGCTGGAATGAGATGATCGTTAAGGTCCCTCCTAACCCAAGTAATTTTATGATTCTATGTTTCTATGATATAACACAGCAGAGCTTAAAGCAGTCTGTCTTGTGAGAGAAACTATGTTTTGGAACTGAACCAATTCCCTCAGGTTTGAGCGTGTTTCTTTCACAGAGATGAGCAGTTTTAAGCAAGACACCAATCACTACACATCTCTACCTGTAAACAAGACAGCGCTTATGTTTTCAAAGTCTGCTATACTGTCTTTCAAGCAAATAGCTCTCATATCTCTTCCTCCATTTAGATCTGAGAGATTAATTAAGCTCATCAGCAGTTGATTAATGCAGGTAGAAAACCTGTGGCTTCCTCCAATTACATTTCAATGATGTGGTACTCCTAGATATATTTATTCAGCTTTTAAGAAATACATCTGTAAGAATGATCTAGGCAATTGTTTTGTCAGATTAAAATACATTATAAAATCATTAGTGAATGAAACCAGCAGCACATTATGTGTAGCCATCTGGAAAAGATGCTACAGAACAGACCAAAATTTCTTCTGGTATGAGAAGGGATCCCGGTTCAAATGCACTTGCACTTCACTAATATCTGGTCAGTTATTTTATTACTGTGGAAGCAAGGAGTTGCTAAGCTATGGAAAAGGGATGTGGAAGTGGAAAAATGTTTATTACAAAGCACACCCTATGACCTACTCTTCACCTGGGGTAAAACTGTAGACTTATGCCCTACTGGTGCACTACAGGAAACTATTGCTCCTGACTCTCTTTGCATCTCTGACAGTTTCATCTACTGATGAATAAATACACTGGTCTCAATGGGTAAAATCCCAGCATAGGAAGTATGCTAGAAAGTATCAGAAGATAAACCAGGCTTTGGTTTTGACTTTAGGTTGGTTTTTTTTTTT
>WEKY01011553.1:96956-147614 GCA_013390045.1 Picathartes gymnocephalus | reverse complement strand
TTTTTTTTTTTTTTTTAATTTGTGGAGGGGTGGAGGAAATGGTTTCAAACATAGAAAATGCACTTTAGAATTCCACTAAGACAAGACAGCAACCTCTCAAGGTAAGAACATCTTGACCCTTAAAAAAATGATCCCAGACATGGAAATCAAAACAAAACAGGAATGTTCCTCAGCTTGAGAAACATTCATTCCCTTTAATTTCCTTTGCTAATTACAAATCCCATTGCAAAAACTCCATCGAAGTGAGAATTGGAATTGGAAGCTTCTGATTGGGGGGTGCTCTAGAATTACGTTCCTGAGTTTGGAGGAACCACATTTCCCATCAGTTTTTTGAGCTACCTATATGTATGGATGAACACAGGGTTTCCTGAATCTGGGAGTACAATTCCCACAAGTTTCTGTACTGCCTGGACTCTGAGCTCCTCAGCGTGCCCAAGGAAACACACCTGGAGCCAGCCAGGCTCAGGCAGTGACAGGATGGCCCCTGTTTGCTCAGAGCACTCCTCAGTGTGGCCCTGCCTCAGCCACACCTGTGGCTGCTCCAGCCTAGGAGAGGACAAAGAGCACGAAGGTCACACAGAAGATCAGCTCCTCTCTTTATTAAATCTTTGACTCTCTAATGTACTTTGGTTATGTCTCTATTAAGTCACACATAAATCCACTTCTTAATGCACTGAAAGCTATGCAGAGGCTTAAAACTACATAAAAGAAACAGGATAATTACATTACAAAAATATTACATCAACATGCCTTGTCGTATAATTCTGACCTTCCCTAATGTCTTGATTTTCCTTTTTTTTTTTTTTTGCATGATCCCTGACTTCTAAACTCTTGCATCTTCATTTGTTAAAGAAAGTTACACATATATGAACAGTTAAACAGTTACTGCCATATTCAACTACAGTGTTTAATTGCTGTTCACAGTTATACATTATATAGTAGAAACACACATAAACTGTACATCGAGGATATCTCCTCAATTAATTTATATTCAATCCTGTACCTGGGATTAATTCTGTGCTTATTTTATCAATTATTCTTTTTGCATCAAAGACCTAGGTGTTACCATTACTGTTGCCAGTTTAATTTTTCTAATTGATATGGTTTTGCTGAACCCATTTAATTGAATTTGTTTCATTAACAGTGGAACTGATACTGATATATGGAAGGAATATGGTTTAAATAAATGAGCAAATATTCACCACTTTTATTCAACCTGATATGGCTTTTCACTGAAATCAGTAGTCACTTCTCAAAACAAATGCATTTTAATTCCTTCCGATTTATTTCCCCTTCTATTTACTACTTCTTTGTCACAGTTGGATGCATTTAAGTAAACCAATTGGTATTTATAGGAGCCAATTTTCATTTAAATCCTTGAAAGATAGTTTAAACATTTCTTTAGCACCCACTGCTCATTAACTGAAACTAACACATTTCTGAAATGCAGTAGACTTGTTATTGATACTACTACAGGATCTTATTTTAATGGTATTCTCATTTTCCTCTTTCTCCCAGTAATTTAAACAGATCAATTCTGTAAACAGGACAGATTGGCTTAAGGTTTATATGCAAACTTAAACTCTCCACACACACTCTCTCACACTTTCACCAAGCTGGTTCTTCCTCTTCTCTGATGCTTGTGTGCTCCGTTGGTCCAGGAATCTCCAAAACAGCAGCCAGAGCTCAGGGACCACTAAAATGATCCTCAGTGACGATGTGGATGTAGACAGCAACTCCGTGTGAAGTTTACATCCACCAACACTTGGTTTTTGGTTTGTAGTGTCAACAGGACAGCAACTTCAGGAATTCAGCATTAAAGTCAGGGGTGGAGCCACTTTCCCTGGAGGTAATAGATCAGCACAGCACATCCTGTGCTCCTACAGAAGTACTAAATTGCAGAGCTTAGGTAAGAAATGTTTGCTTTTAAAACCCAAAGAATCACAAAGCTGTTTTGAAAATCTGGATTGAAGACAACAATCCCTTACAGCAGTGCTGCCCTGATCTGAATGGTGCAGTTTGGGCCCAGTACAATTGAGTGCCACGCTGTCTGTTCAGGACAGCTCAGCTGTCCCAGTGATGTGATCCAGTATTGCAGCCTAAATATTTGGGCTTTTTATGAAAGCAACTTCTCGTAAGTTACTGGCAACTGTAGTTAAAAACCGACTGCAGTGGAGTTCCCCATGTATGATTTCCAAGTGATGAACAGGTTTTCATGTAGAGTTTGGTGTATAGTCAGGGCAGGACACACACTGTCCTGATATCCCAGTTTCTTTTCAAAGCATCCTAAGTGCATTCTTTTTATTCTGGTTTTATCTGGCCATCTCTTAATGCTTTGTAACATTGCTTTGTTACCAAACGTTGCATACAAATACCATGCACACAAAGGTGGCTACTGTTCTGTGATGTTTCTATTGAAATTTGTTCTATAATCTCTTTGCACAGCAGAAATATATAAATTAATAAAATTTTCTGTCACATACTTGAAGCTGGTTAACAAAGATTCCAGAATTCACCTCACTTTCATGGATCAATTATAAGATCTTTCTGCTTGCAGCACTAGGCACTTAACAACACTTTTGGTACAGAGTAACAATATGTCCCCTCCTTCTTCTATTCATTAATCTGGAAGTCAGACCCATCTCTTCTAGGATTTCATATGGAGAGACAATCTTCCTTGAAGTGTATGTACAGCTGCTATTAATAGTAGACTTTAGTATGATAAAGAAAGAGCACATCCAGTAGAGCTTTGCTAATGTTCAAGGTGATTTGAAATTGAAGTCCAAATCCACAGAGATGCCTTGTTCCGCCGACTTTCACAATGACAGAAAAGTTCCCTGACTTCCTGACACTTATTTACTCTCTGAAGCCATCAAGAAAACAGCCAAAGTTATACGCTGATTTTGCTGCATTACCTGGAAGGTGATTTCTGTATGGATTCCATCTGTATAAAGGTAGAATTCTACCTGTGTGCCTTCGTTCAGGTGAAAGAGAAGCCCAAGAGAACAGTAACAGGATCTATGAGGAACCCTTCCTTAATTTTCACAGTGTTTTGTTTCACTTTCTTCTGCCCTTTTGACTTACAGATTAAATCAGAAATCCAGAAACTGGCAGTCTTTATTTCCCTCTTGCTGCGCCCAAGATCTTGTCATCTTTTCTAAACTGCTTGCCAGTTGGTTCACCCTTGGGCATTGGTGACTTTCTGACTCCCTCAGGCATTAGATGGATTTTGTTGGGGTGATGTTAGGATCGTACACATTCCTTGCAAAATATACAGGTAATCTATGTCACAGTCTTTCTCAGCTTATTTTTCCTACTGATGAGAAGTTCCTGTAGCTCCTGACATCAAGCCATCAAGAACCGTGTTCTAGGTGTACTTGGCCACTGTTGACCCAAAGGAGCAAGGGAGACCACAGCAGAGCACACAATATTATTCAAGACAAATAGCTCCAAGCAGATAGAATTAGCATTGTGCCCATCATATATGAGAAGCAGGGAAGGGCAGACAGATTAAACTCACAGGGAAGGCTCAGTTTATAAAAAAAGCACAGGGTCATAAAATATTCCCCCGTGTCCTTCCACAAAGAAATTATTTCAGATAGCAAATTCCCTTGCAGCTTGTAAAAGCTTTACAAGTAGTCCAACGCCCCTGCAGCCAAGCTGTGAGTGATGTGCCCATATATCAGGTACCAAGGGCAGCAGATGAAGGAACTGGGCTGGAGCACACCTGTAGAGCATACTGACCCCACGGCTGAGAATCTGCTCTTCTGACTTCGGCACAGGAGGAGCCAAACCTGCCCCCTCACAAACAACCTGAGCATTGTCTTGTACTCTCGTAAATGCATCAAATTTCCATGTTTCTGCTTCTTAACGAGACACTTCACTAAAATGGGAAGTTAATGATTTATTAGTTTAAATAATTTATTTTACAACAGAATTAATTTGCCAGCCATGTTGCACACTTTATATGGGGAGCAAATCCTTTCAAAGTGCCTCAGTAATCTCATTAGCATGTTCCTTTTCTTTATGCCATGTTTCAACAGTTAGTACATATGCCTGGACCTCAAAGCATCTCTGCCTTTTGTTAGATGAGGAGAAGATGGTTAATTTGTGTGTGTGAGAAATGGAAGATGTTTAGGAATCATCTCGGTGTCACGCTTTGATAAAAAGCTCGGCAAAGGTTTCAAATGAACACACACGACTGGAGCTGGTTTTCAAGCTGGCAGCTTCAAAGAAGATGCAGGACTGTACAGCAATAATGGCCATTAAATTACCTTCTCTCCAACAGTGTGGATCATTTGGAGCCAGGTCATAAACAGAATAGAGGAATCTTAGCTTTCCACTCCTTGCTATACAGGCACTTTGAGACAGCAGAAGACTCTTCACAAGTTTCATTAGCTGGCATTACCATCCTCAAAGGACGATGTTAAACTTGAAATTAAACATAAAAAATGAACAGATTTCTAAAAATTTTTAATGGCAAGAATGATGTACTCTATTGCAATTGAGGAAAGCAGCTTAAAACAAGCTTAGAAAATATCAAAAAAGTCCAACATTTTTGAATTTATTGTAATTTTCTAAGTATTCATGTTGGCAAAGTGTTCATGTAAAATCAGTAATGCTGTTTAGATATATCCAAATTAAAAAGCAAATTTAATAGTGGTCTACCCAAAAGCTGTAATAAACTAAAGCTAAAGGTCTTGTACTCATCTTCTACCTGCTCTTTATATTTAAAATCTGAATGCAGACAGATGCCGGCTACCTTTTTAAAATTTGATTTTATTTTAGTTTTGTAATTACAAATACCTGTAATTTTATTTAATACCATGAATGCATTTTATTAAAACCATTTGAATTGGTGTGTTTTGTCTGTGACACTTTAAGCAGACATTTAAAACCTTGTCTAATCAACACGTGGCATTCCAAACCTCAGTAGGATGATCTTCGGTGAATGTGACAGGAAATATTGCAAGGTTACTGATTTGTAATTTAAATTTTAGTAGCATCTAGGGGCCCTGTAAAAGATTGCAGCTGGCCAAACTAAGCACTGAGAATATATATGCCGTAAGACAGTACACAAAGCTTACAGTTTAAATATTTAGGGCAATATTTTAGGGAAACTGAAAATGCTGAGGAGGGATGACATAAACCTCAAGGAATTTTTCAGTTTTCCTGAGACCCAGGTCAGTAATTTAACTCTGGCCATCTTTCATTTCCCTTTAATATAAGATTTGTGTTGTATACTGTGCACAGGATATGTTGTAACTTTGTGCTGTGGTATGGTTATTGCTATTCCTTAAGCCTCCACAACACGCAGAGTCTTAAAATACACAGAAATAAAGTCCTTACACTGAATGGATAGTCCTCTAACAAAGAAACAAATGAAAGACTTAGAAAATCAGAGGAACTAATTCCTGCATGCACTACTTTTGTTCTCTCTAATGTATCTCGTTTGAAGCAGCCACTTTGTGTAGCCCTCCCTGTGCAATTTTATGCAAATTTAATGATCTGTGTTACATGTTATTAGCAATCTGCCATGGCCATAACCCTATCCTGGATGCAGTAACAATCAAAAGTTTTACTTCTGATGACAGAAATGATGCAGAACATGTCACAGGCTGCCCTCAAATTATTCTGGAAGATGGGGAAAAGATACAGATAGCTGTTGTGGCTGCAGCCTGCTTAAACAAAAAGCAAAAGGCTGGTTCTGTGCCTCTTTCTTCCTATAGCAGCATCTCAGCATTCCCTCCCCGAGCCTCTTAGCTGTCCCTGCAAGGACATCAGAAAAGGGAGATGAGCAGGGGGAGAGGATGACCCAGCTGCCTCGTCACTGGGCACCAGAGCCGCCTCTGGCAGCCAAAGGACAGCCACCCATGACCTGTCCACAGCTCCTGCAGATGAGTGGGAGTTGAGAGGGGCACAGAGCAGGAGCAGGCTGGCAGGTGTGCTGTGCTTGGCAACCTTCACCCATCCTGAGGAGGGATCTGAGGAAGGACGTGGCAGTGGGGAACTGCCACCAGCACAGCTGCTAAATGCAGCCGGGGCAGGGAGAGCGACTCCCTTGACGGGCAAACGTCACCAAATGAAAACATTTACATAAAAGCTGGAGGCATCGCTGGAAATGTCCCACTGTACACAAAGCAGGCTGTTGGAGGGACATCAGTGAGACTGGCAGGACTTTGCTGTTAGGAGCTGAAGAGCACCTGAGACTTGAGGCCACTGGAGGAGCAAGGACCACCAGGTGTCACCCAGCCCTGGGACCATTGGCGTAAGAGGCACCACATTCCATGGCAGGGGCAGACGTGGGCAGAGCTGCTTCCAGCTCACAGCAGCTCAGCTCCCTGGCACAGGACACGGGTCCCTTTAACAGCTATCAGGGAGCTATCCCTATCACCAATCTGCTGCCAAGGGATCACACAGCTTCTGCTTTGAATTCCATGTGTGCTCAGCAGGGCCAACACTGGATGGTGAACTCTGCCAGCTGATTAAGTTGGTTTCATTATCTGGTTGCCAGTGTCAGGCATGAGAGAAAATTAGCTAATTTCCAGGGTTTCTAGTGAGTGACTAACGCTTGGAAAAAGAGCAATGTGAGGTTAATTTATCATCCGATTTTAAAAAGGTGCAAGTTTAAATACTAATAATGTGAAACGGGAAATCTGACATAAAGACCCAGCAAATCAGCAATGTGTAAGTAAAGGAAATTAAATGCAGCCATTACAGGCAGCGAGGCATCTTTGAATAGGCTCGAAATACAGATAAATGGTGTTCAAAGAAACACCCCAGAAGATGTTGAGTTTGGCAAAGGCAGTGACAAGGTTTGAATGAAGTGCAACCAAATACAGATGGTGTAATCGCAATTTCATCTCAACTAATGATGTGAACAGTCTAACACTAGTCCATGCAGTGGCACCAGGTCTTTTGTTCACTAAAGCACATTTAAATAGGGAAATGGAGGGAAGGGAGATTTGTCTGAACTATTTGCATAATAAGGAGTGTGTGGCTGTAGACTGCATTCATTATCCAGAGGAAAGGATCTAAGCATCCTCCAAAATCTGGTTTTCTTGCAATGGTGGGACAAACAAACGTGCTGAGTAGAAAATTTTTATCTCTTAGATCATACTGGTGCAGTAGGGATGCAATTCACAGCCCATTGCTCTTACAATTAATAATAGTGAGCACAGGAGGGACAAAGCACCCTGTTCAGTGCTGCCTCTTTGCCCACCATGAGCAGCATCACTGCCATCGCCCCTCAAATATGGATTGAGAATATATATGAGATAGCTTCCCAGCTGCTCCCTCCGTGGTCCCCGGTGTGGCAAGCCTGGTGAGGATACATGAAATGGGACACGAAATGCTCCATGTGGCAGTGGGAAGGAGAGGCAAAGAAATAGGAAGCTATGAAAGTTTTAGTTCCTTTTCAAGCTCCCCAGGGAAACAATGCTATTCCTTATTTAGCACTTAATACTTCTTGTAAAACTCGGCCTCCCCCACTTCCGAGTTAGGAAGGCACATGCTTTATTTCAGTCACGTCTTCCTGGAGTCTAAGAAGACTTTCTGAGGCAACTCCCTTATGAGGTCGACTTGATAAAAACACCCACTGCTGAAGGATCTGGCTAGTGCAGGTCACTTAAGCTCTTGCACTGCTCTGGAGTCAAATCCGTACTATTGAAGTCAACAGGAATTTTGCCATTTGACTTCAAAAGATCAGGATTTCATTTTAGATCATGAAAACTCCCCCTAGCAATAGTCACTATGGCATTAGAACATTAAATAATAATTGGATTTTTATTCACCAGTCTCAAAATGTAAATCTTTATAGAGGGTTTCCTACTTGTCCAAAAATCACAGCACAAGCCGTAGTTGTATAAAATAACTTCCAGATATAAGTACTGGTGGTATGAGAGACACAAACAGGAAAAGCCTGAACAGATCACAACAGCCTCTTCCTACATTCTGTCCAGCATTCACTGTGATTTTTAAACTTTCAAGCCTGAAGACAATTACACTTGTGCAGAGATACATGTCGTATTTTCTAAGCTAGAAGCAGAGAATCTGAAAATCCAGGAAGCAGAAGCTGCAACAAGTAATATAACAAGAACTATCACTTGTTACTGCAGGGTTCCCACGCTGTGAGGATAAATTATCAAACTCCTGGGATAAAACAAGTGTATCTCAAGTATAATTTTTAAATGCAGGGAGAGTTTCCCCAGGGCTTTTCTCTGGCTGCAGCAGCATTGGCAAATGTGCCAAGTAACCTGCCAGTGATTTAGTGGGCTGGAAGCTGCACTCCATCATAGTACCTCACCTGCCATTACCATCAGGTTTTTGCTGTCCTTGGCATCCTCATTACAGCAGAGAATTATTCACTTGCTAGTATGGCACACAAAACCCACACTGTTTTTAGCCACCCACATCTTTCACAGCAAGTTTACATCAAGATTTCAGGGATGAGGGAAAGAGAGGAGGAAAAAGAAACCCCATTTCCTTTCTCACACTGCCGTGCCTGCCCAGTCCCACGCGGTGCCACAGGTCAGCGCGAGCAGTGACACAGAAAGGCACTGGATGCTGCTTGTGCTGTCACTCCAGCTTTGTCCTTTCCTGGAGAGCACTGTGCTGAATGGACAGATGATGATCACAGTGGTATGAATGCAATTTTTCTTGTCTTCGGTGCCTCGACTCAATGGGATTTTGCAGACACAGTCATGGCCTCTATCTTTCACAATGACTCAGAAGCATTTTAAATTATTTTCCTCATGAAAGTGAGTCTTTTGTTGGCAGCTGGAAATCTCTGCCACAGACTTTTTACATTTTTAGAGTCTAACTTTCTGACAGGAAGAGATCTAATATGCCATGTGATGAAAAGTGCATTCAAGGCCCTTACTAACAGCACTGTGCAAATATCATCTCAAGCTATGCCCTGAGTAAAACTGCCTGGCTCATTTCTTGCTCTCTTCCCCAACTCTCCGCTGCCCCAGCACCCCCACTCCCCTCCCCCTGCCCCCTTGCCAGCCTGGTGATCTACAAGTCCAAAAAGTTTTTTGAGTACATAAAAGCTGTCCTCAGACAGTTGCAGTCAATATGGAAATATCTAATTTAGCACATTCAAATCACCCTCTTAGTTGGAGGAAAATTAGCAGATCTTTACATCCAAAAGAGCCATTAGATCATCAACCTAATGGACAGGTCATGAAAGGGAACCTTTCAGATTACTTTCTTTCTTTTCAAAACAGCAATCAAAACTTGCAGTTTTCCCTCCAGTCCACCAAAAGTCATGATACATTGAAGTAGCACACCTGAAAATTCAAATTTCCTGCCTTGATACAGAAAGCCCAGCACAGACAGTAATATTGAAAGTTTCTATGTGTTGTATTACAAGTCCATCGCCGAAATAAATGAACCATGTAGGCAGGAGTTTTGTTCAGCTTCTGCTGCAGACTTTCTAGACCATAACACAGACAGCACAGATAAAGTCCTAGATAACAGAATTGTTAGTACACTAATATCTAATGGAAAAATGCCAGTGGTGTCTATTTCCCCATCAATACTATCCATGGACAGTTGCCTAGAAGGAGATGGCAGATAGAATGGAAAATTCTAAATGGGAAAAAAACCAAATCCAAAAATTATATTTGGTTGATATAATGACTCCTCCAAACAGAGAAGTCTCTTTTATTCAGGTGTCCTCACTCTGTTTCAGCTATGTCAGTAATGATGCTTCTGCCAACAAAACACTTTCTGTTGAACCTCCTGGTGATCCTGGGGATGTTCTGGTGTCCTCTGACGCTACAGCACATGGAAGTACTGGGCAAGGAGTGCTGGACTCCAAAGGACTCAAACCACAGAAGCAAGTCAAACACACATTGACAGTGTTTAGATCCCAAAAATCTGTATTAAATTCAGGGTTTGGTTCAGCCCTGTCTTTAGGGGAGGGAAAGCAAGAGGGATGTGCCCCATGACTCACGGGGCTACAGCAGACTGTGTTCACATGGTAAGAGTCAGTTAGCCAGGCTCTGTGCATTTGTGCTCTGTAGTTTAATTTGGATAGTTCAAATCATTCCTGACACTAAGAATATTTCTAAATATAATGTCACAGTGCCCTTGGGTTTGACAGCTCTTTTTGGTGCTGATAGCTTCTGAGAAGTTAAAGTGCGTGCAAATTGTAATAGCTATATCCCACATGTGCAGAAGTGTATTTGTGATTCAATAAGCCATAATGTTCTTGATAAAAACATAGAATCATACATTGAAAATATAGTGAAAAATGGACCCTCAAACAACTCCTCTGTATGAAAAGTTCTGCAAATCATTCTGCTGTGAATGTTTCTGTCACTTTATGCTATTACTCTATAAGGTTACATTGTGCAGAATACACCATCTTTAATTTTCAAATTATATAACTAATTATTATTTCTGCTGGGAAAAAAATTTTGTACTCTTCAAAAATAACAAATCAGAACTATCACTACTGCAAACACATCGGAGGGGCATATTGGGATTTTTCTTTATCATTGTCTTTAATATTTTTTTTAAAGGGTTGAAAGTTTATTTCAGAGATCTGACATTACATTTAGTAAAATGTATTATAACTGACTACTACTGGATTGGAAAGTGTAGACGTAAATCACAACCCAGTCTTATCTTTCTAGTAGCTACATCAAATCTGTTAACAATTGAGAAGCCATTAAAATGCTAATGAGTGTGAAGGATGATCTATGTTTCACACTCCAACTTCTATTTTTAAAAAGGCAAAACATACATGAAAATCTCAACAGTTCTCTCCTGCTGAAAGAAATATGAAAGACTGTTTTGCTTTTAAAATTATGACATTGCTGTTAGACTTGTCTGTAAGATAAATTGTTACATTACTGCCAGCATGATTACAAAAAAGCTTTAGGGCCCAAGTTATACAAGAAAAAGTCTTAACTAATTCCCTTTAATTTGCTTTCAAATACTAAACAGCATTAAAGAGCAGTGAATTGGACTGCCCAAGCTGTATCAAACATTAAGAAAGATGCAAACTTCAGATAGATGCCATTCACTCGACCTTCTGGAAAGCAAACCTCTTCGTAAGGGTCCTAAGTGAAAACCTCTCAAAGTAAGCCCTGTAAAATTTATTATTTCTGAAAATGTTTTCACATGCAGAAGATCTGCTGCAGCTCACATGCCCTTCCTAGATGGTGTCCTTAGAGTTAAAAGTGAAAAAGATCCTTCAAAGTTACCTGAATTCTTTTAAAAGAGGTATCAGTGCTTTCCCAGTTTTCAAGCAGGGTTTTTTTTGTTTTGATTTGTTTTGGTTTTGTTTGTTTGTTTTTCTTCACTAGTACACACACACTAATAAACTCTGCTCAGGCTTTGGTGAAAGTGCCACATTTTCAGATGTGCTCAGGTGCAATCGTGTGTGTGTATCTGGCACTAAATTTGGGAGCTTGCTGGTCCCTGAGTAGCAGCACATGCATCATACTAATGTAATCCTGCCATCTCCTGTATCCCCTTAATCAGCAAGCAGCTGTGTTTCACTTGCTTCCAGAAATATCACCATCTTGAATACCTCAAACAACATGGAAAACCCCACACTCTTACGGAGGTTAAAACAAAGAGGGTGAGGGGAACACGTTACAAGCAGCTCTCTCTGCTGTTCCCTTTATTGTTGCTTAATGTTGTTTATTGCAGCACCATCTTTCTTTTGCAGCATAATTAAAAAAGATAAATAACCATACAGTCTCCCACAAAGATAAACTGATAGTTTGAACCTTTTCCAGCTGGACTGCCTTTTTCTAACATATAAGAGTAAAGAAACCTTTGATACCTTTATTCTCATTCTTCATAAGAAAAATATCCTTTTCATCTACTTTGGGGTTCCCTGAAGTAATTCAGTACTTTGCTCTGGGTCACGGTAAAGCAATCTATTGTTCTGCTGCCATTTTTGCCTTTCATTGCCTGTTGGGGCAGTTGCTTTATTCCCCACCTTTTTGGGCATCCAGGCTGTTCTGTCTCTTGGGCATCTGCCCTGCTTGCCTCTTCTTTAACTCAGAGGAGCAGTTCCCGTGGAAAACTCCTTCTTGGAAAGCCTCTCTTGCACCATCCAAGCTGGATGTGGCTGTTGCAGCTCATGGAGCTCCATGCCATAGCTTCAGGCTGCTCTCATCTTCCTGGCCTCCTTTCTACGTGTCCTTTTTACCAGAGCAAAAATGATGGCACATCAGTTCTGTTCCACGTTCTGCAAACTACATGAGGCACTCATGTGCTTTTTCAGTAGCAAGAAGGCTGAGCTGTTCTAGTAGCATTTTATTTATTATCAAGTATTTGTAGCATAGAAGTACCAAGACAAATTCAAATCTAGACACTTGAGCTGGAATACAAGGAACAAGAGCAAGACTGTCACTTGTTCCACATGGTGTTGACAAGTGAGACAGACGAGTGAGGAGAAATCTGATCAGTAGGAGTCAAAAATACCACTTAATACTAGTCAAGTGCAGATAAAACCAGGAAGGTATTTCCACTTTACCCACTGCCTCCTCCACTTTTGTCAACATAGCAGAATTCACAAGGCAGCGAGAAACACAATGAGCTTTCAAAAAAGATTTGGCTGAAGGCAGCAGATGATCACGAAGCTATTACATTGCAGAACATTTTTGTTACTATCCTTTTAGCTCACTCAATATACATGTTCAGAATTACGTCTGGAAGAGACAACCTGGATTAGTGACTTTGTTTTAAGAATAGATAATCTCTTGGTAAATATTTGCACTGTGTGAGTTAGCTTTGCTGGCAAAATTGTCTTGACAGTTTATCAGGCTGAGCACAAGACTGACTTGCTGATTCTTTCGGGATGTTGCTAAAAATGATACAAACTAATGATGCTTGTACTTGCATATGAAGCAAAATTAATTACAGGGGCAACTAGACTGGCAGAATTTCTGTGAACTGCATTAATTCCTAGGTTTGAAACTGCAGACCGAGCCTCTGAACTTGCATGTGTGAATTTTAAATCATGTGTCTATCCATTGTAAGAATTATAGAAAGAAATTAGTATCCATGAACTATGAATACATGTCTGTGCATACAGACAAGGTGAGAAGAGCAGCAATACCCAATTTCACAGAATCATAGAATAGTTTGGGTTGGAAGGGACCTTCACAGATCATCTAGTCCAACCTCTTGCCATGGGCAGGGACACCTTTCACTAGATCAGGTTGCTCAAGCTCAATTTATGGTATTCAAACAGCACTTTTGCTCTGCAATGAATAGCCCATGTAAAAATCATACCACAAAAATAACTTACACTGATAAAATGATGGTGTATACCACCAGACACAGGAAAGCAATTTAAAAATACAAATAGTTTTTAATATTAAGACAACACAAGGACTGTTTGCCCATCAGATTACTTTGAACAATCAATTCAGCTTTCATTCTTAAATATTAAGAAAGTTCTTAAACATTAGTTCCTTTCAGTCTCTGTATTGTCTCAATTTTTTTCTTCTTAAGGTATAGACAGATGCTTGACATATACAAAGCTTAGTGACTTACTGACTTACAGATTTCTTTAAGCTATGGTGCCTCCTCTGAGGCTACTCAGACTCTTCAAGCGTTACTGACTGTGAGTGCCAAGACCTGTCACATCAGGAGGGATGCTGGAGCTGAGTAATGAAGCTGGATCTACTCCCTGTATTCAACAATTAGCACAACTAAGAGAAGGCAGCTGGTGACAGCAGTACCGAGGCACCCATCTGCTGCCCTGATGGACTCTCTAGAGAGGGACACTCCTGACCTGGCCTTTGTACCAGGAGTGCCACCCTGAGACTACCAGGCCTCACACTGTCCACTGACTGTCACCACTGCAGTTGTTCCACGTGGGCTGACACAGCCAGCAGCCGTCTGGGGACTATCAGGGAGGATTACAGAGCCCAAAGTAAGCAACAGTAAGGGACTCTGGAGCCCAGGTAGTTTTTCATCCATCCTCCCAGTCTAAGGAAAGGGGTTTGAAAGGGCCAGTCAAATCTGGTGATTCAGCAAATGGTTACAGGACCGGTGCCACAGCCAGAGGTTTGGCTACTGAGACCATGGGACTTGCTTTGAGAAACTTGGTCTAAGGGGGGCTGATGGGAAAAGCATCTCAGGTCCTGGGCTTGCCCAGGTGGGGAACAGAGCTTTAAACTAAAGTTCCTGGGGGAGGAGAACCTCAGTTTATCCCACTCCTACCAGTCTGATGGCAGTGTCAGCCATAGATACCCAGAGTTTGGAGAGGGACCACAGGTCAGCAGGAGAGCACCTGATATGAGCCCGTAAAAAAAGAGCTGGTAAAATATTTGACGTACTAAGTGCTTTTGGGGTTTTGGATGGGCAGTGGGTTGTACTAGATTAAGTGCCACATAAATACTAGTGGATAGGCACAGTGAGATACAACTTTTGCTGGCATCTTCTCCCAGGCCTTCTCAAATATTAAAGTGGTGGTTTTAACATCTTTTAACACTAATACCAACAGTAACGCCAGACCGAGAAGAAAATATTGATTTCAGCTTTCAAGGCAGTTACCCTTAGCATTCTGAATTTTCTTCCTTCCCTAGCTGAATTAACCCATACTTTTGTCAGCTTACCTTACAGACTGGTTACAGTTGTATGAAGTCTCTGCAGTGCTTTTCTTTATTTGCAGCTCCATCGCTGGGTAGCATTTTGTAGAATGAGGATTTCTTAAAAATAGCAAGTTCCTCCTATCCAAAAGGGAAATTCTTTTGTTTCTCAACACAGCAGGAGTGAAATTTGTATCTGAAGCATATATGCTCCTGAGCAGAAACTAACAGAAAACATTCTTACCCTACTGTTTTATTAGGATGACATAGAAGAGGGGACGCTGAGAAAAAGAGAGGAAAAAATCTATTTGCTATATTTGGGTTGGCTGACAATGGCATGACTGACTTGGCTTTCAGGGGCTCTGCCTGAATTTCTCTGCCGAGGTTATCTGAAGGATACTGTGCAACAGTCTCATTTCTCCTCAGTGTGCCAAGGTGAACCACACAAATGCCTCCAACAGCTCTCAGCTATTCTCATGTGAGACAGATTGCTGAGCTTCTGTTTGGCTTTAGAGATGTTCGCGTGCCAGTCACTGGGCCACGGGATGACAAATTACCTCTCTGCCAATATGAGAGCTGGGACAGTTCTCTCCACAGCCTCCACCAGATGGGCCTAATTAAACTATTAGCCAATGAGTGAGGTCTGATGGCTCCATTAGGAATCCTCCTGTGCTTAAATAAACAGCTCAAAATAAATAGTTTTCTCAATTACAGCTTTTATCACGTCCTCTTCTGGCATATTGATTAGCAGAGTGCCTCCTCTGTCTACTTTTTCCTAATGAGAGAGGGCCTTCTTGACACTATGCAAGGGTTTTAAAAGGTTATAATGGCATCAACCAGTTTGCTCTGAGGAGTTAAACCCCTTCCCACACCTCTCCCAAAGCACCACTTTACAGAACTTTAATGGTAAAGGTTTGTTCTCTCTTACGATTTGCAGCTTCACCCCGACTGGAGGGTTTGCTGCCCTGATGGGCTGGAGCCTGTCGGTGCCACAGAACCACCCCTGCAGCCTACACTGCCTCCAGATCTCCTCAAATAGTGGTCTCACATCCCATGCTTGCAAGAGGGACAACTCCTTCTTTTTTTGTAGCTACTTCCTAGAACTTATTTCTCCCACCTTTACCTTTATCCTTCCCCCCTCTCTACTTTTTCCTGAAATTACTTTTTTTCCTCTTGACTCAGTTGTGACATGATGTTATCTTATCTAGAAATCTTTACTTGAGGTTTTAAACTACCTCTTCCCCTCTCTTCTCCCATTTCAAAAATCTCCCTGTGAAAGGCCCTGCCTATTCATTCCTTGATTTCTCCCTGATTCTTAGTTTCCCAAGGACATCTTCACTTTCTCCCATTCCTGCCCAATCAGTGTAAGGAGGATGAGCTCCACAGTGAATGCTAGTCGTGATTAAATACTTTTTTTTTGACTCATTCTCAGAGGAGAATTGCTGTTTCGGGGGTGGGTGTTGGTACCACAGGAGAAAAATTCGATACTTCACCCATTAATAGCACTCCTTGGCAGCAGTGTTTGACTATTTGAAACAAGCATCCAGGATTTTACATCAAACAAGCAACAGACCGACTCTTCAATATACTTCATCTCAAGCATCGTATTATTCATGTAACTAATTAGGACTGTTTGAGCCCCAAAATAGTAAGATGCTAGCACCACAGCTTCATGTATTTAATTAATACTCATTTCGTTAAGACACTGTCTAATTGTTCCAGAAAGAAACCAGCATTTACACTTTAAAGTTTTAAAACAGATTGGGTTGTGAACCCAAAACTGTCACTGAAAGGAAAAGAAAAATTCAGTCATTAACTCTGTGTGAGAAAGCAGGATATTTCAGAGGCAGATCCTGGGACAACCTGTACCAGCCAAGGACCTGTTCTTTGGTGACTTTATGCAAAACTCCTAGATAGCTAAATTCTTCACTATTCAAGTGAAATTACTGCAATGTCACCATCAACTCCTGAGACTTTTATTGAGATCACGCCTTAAATAGGCCATTTTCTTTACATTGCTATTGCAATGGAGTGAATTCTGAGTAAGTCCCTCACCTCATTCATTCTCTTGCACCTTTTGGGAAAGCAGATGAGTTCAGAAAGTGACTGAAGTAACAGATATGTGGAGGTAGAGGTATCACTGGAATGAAAGATTTCAGTAACTTTGCGTCTAGATTTTCTTTTGAGCTCCTGGGGGAAGTCTGCAAGGTGAGACTATTTTGGAGAGGGGTGCTTTCTGCACATTCCTCTTGGTGCTTCACCAAGTTAGGGACGTGTCTTGCCTCCATTACAAGTGAGGACCTCAGAGATGAAAGACTCATGTGGAAAGGGGTGTGTTTGGATGGCTGCAGAGGATTAAAGAAGGGAGATTTTTAAAAGGTATGCAAGAACCTGCATTTTTTTTCCTTTCTTTCTTTTTATTGTTATCATGTTGTAAAGGGCTCCTGGTTCTTCCACCAGATGAATCATCAGTGGAAAGAATGAGACAATTCAGAAACACAATACAAAGGAAGCAAGTATCTGATGAAAGTACATGACTTGATGCAAGAAGCCCCCATGAAATAAAACCAACAAAATGCCTGTGTTAGGGAAGAAGATACTTCTTCTTTGAGGCAGAGAGCTTTCTCAGTCAAAATCAGGTCTATTTGCATTTAAAAGCTAGCCTTGTTTCCTTTACAGAGTGCATGTGATTAAATATCTTCACAGAAATTATCTAAGAACACATCCTTTCAACCCAAATCAACTGGAACCATGTTTTCTCAGGCTGCCCCACCAATTTATCTTCACCCTGGCGTTGGCAGGCAACTTTTTAGCAGCCATCTCCTTCCATACCCACGCCCCTTCCTCTCTTGCTGAGCACTCCAACCCCCTCACTGCCTTGCAGCCACCCAGCCTTCTCCGTGGCAGGAGGGGCAGTAACATTCCGTGGGTAATGCTCACACAGGAAATTCAATCAGAAAGGCCCTTTGGCACAACCTGTGAGGAAGGGCAGATTAATGGAAAGAGCCAGGAAATTCCCACCTGCTTCAGCAAGACCTCTGTAATGCTTCTCTTCACACACTACCCCAGTTCTGACTGGGACATGCAGAATTCTACTGGGAAAGCTACACAGGTTTCATAAGTGACCACACAGACGCTGGAATGACATATTTTCTTTTTTCTTGGTTCAATTGAAAGACCTGAGGTTATGTTCAGTGCTGAGACTCTGTTGATTGGAGTTGTATGGTTATTGGTTTTCTTTAGGTCCTAGTCCATAAAAAACAAAACCCATAAAGCCTAACAACAGCAAAAGAGCCCAGACCACGCATGTGTTTGGCACATCTCATTTAATTGCATGTCTGAGCTAACACGGGCACATCGTTTAAACTTCAAGTATTGGAATTGTCACATTGTAAAATTTCACTGAAGTCCCACTTCTCTGCCTGAAGTGCCATAATGTTACCCAAGTGGGGAAAAGGGTTCTTCTGAGACTGATTTTTCAGACACTGTAGTTCTGTTCAACTGAATTCACTCAAGTAGTGGTTAACATAAACACTGTGGAGAGTATGACATGTCAAATTAGCAGCTTTGCAAATCTCTTGTTAATTGTCAGCCTAATTAAAAAATTGCTAATTATAATGTTTATAACTTCAAATAACTGCTCAGCTATAAAGCATTGGCTGTCAGGTGTAAACAGGGGGACTGAAGGAAAAAAAATCAATCGACATCTGTTAATTTATCAGAGGCAGTACACTAAATTGAAAAATGGATTGCCTAATGCACTGTAAATCTGCATTACGATAAAAGACCAATTCATTTCAACACCTGTTTAATAAATGATAATGGCCATCTTTAGTGGCTAGCCCTAGGGCTTCTTCTGCCAATCAGACTTAGAATCCTGCTTTTACTACCATCAGACAAGAAATTGATTGAGCCATGTTAAGAGGTATATAATATCTCCTCCCTTCTTTATGATGATTAAAAGGAATAGTCTTTACAGAAAATTTTTGTTTGAAAATTTCCTGGATTTTCTCATGCCATAAAGAGAAAATCTACTTCATCCTTCTAAGGTTATTTTAGACAGACTTAAATGCACTGATCAACTAGAAAAAAAATCAAGGGTCAGGTCCAATTATTCCCATCTATTGACTTTCTTTAGTGAGAGCTACAGAACTGAAAGTCAGTACTTTTGTATTTTTTTCCTTAAACATTTACGTTGATCAGACACATGATGAGCTCCTGGAGCTTACAGGCTAGTAAGTATTACTAACAACCATCAGTGTTTCCAAACCGCCATCTTCCAGAACACCATTTAGCTCAAAGAGCTGCAAAGATTCAGAGAGTGGCTGCTCAAGTCCTCAAAGACAGATAGCACTAAAGGCTGTATTTTTACAGTTGTATGTTTTTCAGGGAACTGCAGACTACTTCTAATGGCTAACAGGAGCTCTTTTTTTTGGGATAAGGAGGGGAATCTAAGTAGCTGGTTGTCATTTCCTCTGTGAAAACCTGGATTGCCCTCGACAAAGTCTGGATGGAGAAGATACATGTCTCAGGAAAGAGTCAGGTATAACTGAAGATGAAATTTCATCACTGTGACTAGGTTTTGCTTCCTTAAATTCTTATTCCCCTTTCCACTCCAAGATTAAAACATGTTTTTACTTCCCATTAGTTTTATAATGCATTTTTTATGATTTTACAATTATGGCTTCATCTAAGAGCTTCAGACAGTGTTAGGACGAGTACAAAGGAAAAAAAAAAGCTAGTCCTTTACCCAGGCAAGTAATGGTGAAATCAGAGTGGACCCAAGGAGAGAGGGCCAAAAGGAAAAAAAAAAAATATTCAAAACCAAAGTCTACAACCAAACCATAAATGAGTGTAAATCAGATCCTGACTTACGTGTCTATACATCAGATTATGCTGTCCATTTCAACACTCAGCATATTTTCGCAAGTATTATATTATGACAATTATTCTGGTAGTTAACACTTTTCCTCAAAGAGAGACTCCTCCTCGTAAAATAAAATGCAAAGTCAAAGGCTTTACAGTACAGAGGAGGGGAGAACTGGTAGGAGAGAAGCAGGATGCCCACAGAAACTGCTGCTTTGTAACACACACACACTCAAAGCTTGTAGTCATGAACCTCAGGCTGGACAAAGGTGTCCAGGCACTGTCAGTTTGCTCTACCTGTAAGCCTGTTGTAAATAGGAAGCTGTAGTAGCCTGTATTCCATATTTTTTGTGTTTAGAGTTCAGCCATAATTTTTATTTCGGTTTCTTCATGTCAAAGTGAAGGACAAAATTATGGTTATTTATGGAATCAGCATTAGTAATTGCTAATGTGTAAGCAATAAACATACATATATAATAATAACCTTATCCACTCCAGAATAAACAAAAACATTTTTTCATGTCATGTCCTGAATTTCCATTTCATATATATGTACAGTCAGAAACTTCCTTCATTAACTTGTAGGGATGCAGCTGTTTTCTTAAGTCAATTATTAACTACCTTAGTGTTCAAAATCTCTAAGGAAAGTTGTTTTGGAAAATTTTGCATCTTCCAAAAGATGATTCCCATAACACACAATTTTTTACAGCCCCACATACCTTAAAACCCCTTTCTTTTGCCTGGCAGACTTTCATTACTCTTTCTGCTTTCTCCTCTTAACCCCCCATGTGGGCATTAAGAGGAGAAGTTTCAGCTGGGGTAGAGTTAATTTTCTTACAGGAACTGGTATTGGGCTGTGTTTTGGATTGGTGCTGAGCACTGGGTTGATAATACAGAGATGTTTTTGTTATTGCTGAGCAGGGCTCACACAGAGCCAAGGCCTTTTCTGCTTCTGGCACGGCCACAGTGGTCAGGAGGCTGGGGGTGCCTGGGAGGGTGGCAGGGAACACAGCCAGGACAGGTGACCCCGACTGACCAAAGGGAGATTCCAGACCATGTGACATCATGCTCAGAATATAAAGTGGGGAGAAGAAGGAGGAGAGGGGGGCATATTTGGAGTGATGGGGTTTGTCTTCCCCAGTCACCCTTATGTGGGATGGGGCCCTGCTCTCCTGGGAATGGCTGAACACCTGCCCGTGGGAAACAGTGAATTAATTCCTTGTTTAGCTTTCTTTGGGTGTGGCTTTTGCCTTCCCTATTAAACTGTCCTTATTTCAACTCATGAGTTTTCCAGCTTTTACCCTCCTGATTCTCTCCCCGATCCCGCTGGTGTGGGAGTGAATGAGCCGCTGTGTGGGGCTGGGTGGATCACTGGGGTTAAACCACGACACCCCAGAAGTAAAATATTATTTTTTCCCTGTTGCAAACAAATGTTAGGTCTTTGGCACACCTAAACACACACCTTTTAAGGCAAACCCATTAAAATTAATGTAACAGCATGTACATCCATCTGGTGTACATAAGTCAGCCATAAGCGAGTCCTTTGATGGATTTAGTCTGCTTTGTACATCTCATGAATTCAAATAGTTAAAAATGTTGTGACCTTTATGCCCAGTATTGTGCATAATTTTCAAGATGACAGAAATGCAAGTTATCTATTTTTCTGAACTTCTATTTGAAGCATACCCTAGCAAGCAAACTTGGAAAGTGTTTTTGTAAAATACTATTTTAATCCATTTAAAAGTGAAGGAAAATTTAATTTGATCTCACAGATGACACTGTTATGATCTAAAATTCCACACTAAATAGCCCCCCAAAATTACATTAAAAGCACAAACAACAGAAGACCAAGGTAATAGCTAATTTATTTCCTGGCTTAAATAAACTAAACTCTGATGCCTGAAATGAAATCACTGAATGTGTTGTGTAGCTACTTAAAAAAAAAATATATATATATAGATATGGAAATGTGTCTTAAGTTTTACCCAGAATGTCTATATTGTAAGGTAGCAGCAGCACAGTCATATACTTTAGGAAACAAATTAATTCAGTTGACAGTGACAGTGACAAGGAAAGTAATTTTACATTTGGACAATGAAGACCAAGCAATTTTTTTACCTACACTGATAAACAGCAAATTGGTTCCAGAGCTAAATTTCAAAGAAAATACTACAAGTATTGTAGGATATCTGACACCTAAATCATCCCTCAGAATAATAACAAGAAATAATCACTGCAGGTACATTAGACAAATAAGAAACAGGATGCAGGTCATACTATATGAATAATGCTACACTGTGTTATAACCATTTTTGCAGGTGGTAATCATGATTTTGGAAACTTTGGCTCCTTTAGAAAATAAAATGAATAACACTCTACCAATGAATATTCAGAGAGGAAAGTGATTTAGTTTTCTGTAGGACCTAAAAGGATAACTCACCATGATATTTTCATTTAATTTTAATTGGGAAGAAAAAAAAAGCTTGGAAAAATACCAAATACAGTGGACATCAGTACTTTACTGTAAAATTTCAAAACGTAGTTTTGTGTGAGACAAGGGGCAATATTGGTCAAGGCAGACCACTACATAATACGATTGAACAAAAATAAGGTTATTAAAATATTTTAAAAGGGGAAGAAAAAGAGCATGTTTAGATTTTTTAACTTGTAAGATCAGTGCATCATTCCTGACTGATCAGTATCTCTGATAATGCATAATGTCCCTGAGAGCTGCATCTCCCAGTTTTTCTCATTTTTGGCTTTTTTATTTATTTATCTAAACATTGTCCTCATAACTCTTAAAGATGTAACAAGAGTTTCTCTGTCATTGTGACATACAATCAACCTTTTTCTTAATGTGTCAAGGCCCTCTGGTATTTTATTTTAATATGTATATCATGTATCTACTAAAACAGCGTGTAGCTACCATAAACATGTATCTCTCTATACACATATGCATATTGCTTTGAGGATATATTCCACATAGAAGAATATATATCCACACATAAATATAGTTAATTGCATCATGATAATTTAGTCTGTTATTGATTAAAAAATCAAATGTAAAGAGGCACATTTATTCTTATAACTTTTTTTTTCCTTCATCTTAATGTTAAAGGAGTGTTGAATACATCAGCTAGGGATATTATCCTGTTAGCCACCACATTTAGATAACTCATTTGCAATATCCAATTATCCACTATGTTAATGCCACACATCTGTGTGCAAACCCTGCCAATGAGATCACATTCACATTCAAAAAACACACTAGGCTCCTACTACTGCAAAATAAATCCCCATCAATCCATCCAGTATATTCAGTCAGTTGGTCTTTACACAGGAAAAGAAGAGTACAAACATCACAAAGTCAGGCTTATTCACTTGAAGCATAAAATAAAACCCCCTGCAGTTTTTTTTTTGCCAATTTCCTGAATCCTCTGTACAGAAAGCAGAATTAAACATTTTGTATTCATTCTTCACCTTCCTATTTGATGTTCTGTACAAAACCTGAAGGTTAGAACTTTAAAAGATAAATGTTACTAACCTGTGTACATCATCACTTAGAGGTCAAAATAATGTTCAAGAATAAACTGGAAAAAGCAGAAGTGAGGAGTATATGGGGAAAGAGAAAATCTTTCTGTTGTTAGTCTGTTAATGATAAGAGAAAGAAGTGATTTCTTTCGGAATATTATAAAATAAAAAGGGGAGACATTACAGAAATTCTTACATAACTGAATAGTCATATTTGATAAATTTCCTCTTTTTGCAATCAACTGCATGCTTAACTTTAAGCAGGTACTTTGCACATCAGTTTCACTGAAGTTAAAGTGAAAGGAGCAGTGAATTTAAAGGGACTAGAAAAACGCATGAAATCAGACATTTGTGTTTCATTATATGCATCCAAGGAGTAAAATACTATCTTGAATTTTGGACTGGGGATAAGAATCAAGACTGAAATTGAAAGCTAAGAAAAAAGTTCCCAGTGAAACAATGAGGGTCAGTAAACATAAAATACCAAATAAATCAGAAAATATGAATAAAGAACACAGGAGAGTAACAGACAGAATATAGATAAAGGAAGTTCCGATCAAGTACAGCTGAGGCACTTCTTGCCTAGACAGGCAAAAGGAGAGCAGTCCTGTATGTCCTGTTGCAGGTCACACCACCAGTGCTACACAGCCTGACAGGTCTCCTGCTGCTCCCTAATACACCTGACAGGGCTTTCCCAGGCTTTCAGTGTCAGCATCTTAGAATTAGGACAGGTAATAAACCTTGCTCTTAGTTGTCCACTTTATGCTATCAACCTCAAACCACCCTAAGTCACAAGACAGGACAGTACTGAACCCAATCTCAAGTCACTTCAGATGCAGCCAAGCCCGTGAAGGCTGATGTACCTCGCCAGATGTTTGCTGCTTGTGGATACTGTTAAAGGCCTGAGCAGAAAAACTCAAGCGTATTTGCTGCAGTTTGGGACAGAGAGAAAGTTCTCTCACGGTACTGTTAGATATTGTTATGAAAATGGCTGAACACAGGAATGTAAACATCTGTGCAGCTGTGCACTTCCATAAAGAGGTTGGACTTTTGTTGTTATCCCTAATTAACCAGTAGTTTTAAGAGGGTGTTAATGTTCTTAACCAATAATATGATACTTGAGTCCGTGTGTTATAAAAGACACAGGATTTTTGAATAAAGGCAGTTGGATTCCTTAAACTGAGCGTGTCCGTTCCTGATCTTCATGCCGTGTTCCAGGAGAGAACAACGACAGCTGGTTGGAGCTCACAGCTTGTCTACAGTGAACAAAATGCAGGTATTTGAGTACATAACAATTAGCAAGGCTACCCGAAGTCTCCAATCTTCCCTCAGGGAGTTTTCTAGTTCATGTCCTCTCTTCACCCAAATAAAAAAGAGATGATATGCTGGAACCCACAAGATTCTGTGTAGACCTGTGCTCAGTTCCATGACTGGTTTATTAGATAAGTCAGAAGAAAAAAATAACCACAATGGGGTTTTTTTGTGTGTCCTCTCTACAGCAAAGAAGAACATTATTGCTTTTTAAAAAAATTTGTTTGCTGAAGAAAGCACACAACCATGAATACAGTAAAATATGTAACCCATTATAGGAAGAAAAGTTTAGTACAAATATAGGTTCTTCTGAAAAAAAAAGAAAATGTAGCCGAAACAATCTACTGATTTTTTTTTTCAGGGGAGTAATCATTCAAAATAATACACTTAACTATTTTTAAATTCCTTTCTTTCTCTTTCTTTGCTTATCCTTTACCTTTTTTCCCCACCTAACACATAGAATTATCATATATTGGTAAGTATTTTGGAGGACTCAACCCACATTTTTGTATAACTTATTTATTTAATTACCTTTTGATCAGATTCCTTTGCAGATCCCTGATAAGAAAATTTTGTCAAAGCAGGATGCTTACCATCATGAAGGACATAGGAAGCTGCTTGCCTGACCTTTTAGAGGAGCATTCACTCTGGTCTCACAAAGCACTTTCAAGAAACCCAAGGACTTCAACAAAAATAGTCACAAATATTCATTTTCAACTCCTGCAGAATGCCATGTTACTAACTGAAAGTCGATTTTACCAGTGTTTACTGTATATACCCTGATATCAGAGGAGTGTTGGCTTACGACTGTTGAGATTAGGAAAGATAAAGGGCAAAATTATTTGGCAAATCAGCACAGATCCTCTGCCTCCACTACTCCCAGTGAAATCAAGGCTTGCTTATTCCATCACATAAACATATCCACAGACAACAAATACCCCAGATCTGTTTCTGTGAAGTCCACAAACCTTGTTTTCACCTGAGAGCGGACCAAACTCTACAGTATGGGAAATGTAGAAGAATGAAAATTAACAACTCGAGAAGTGAGGACAGGCATCATATTCTTGCAAGTATCAAAGAAAACTTGGACATGAGGAAAGTGATGAGGGGTAATTCATAGGCACAAACACATTTCACCTCTCTTTCCAAGTAAAAATAAATGTTATCTGAGCTCAGTCGCTGTGTATCTGATCAAAAATGCTGTGAATGGAAGCTGTGTAAAACTGAAGGGGTTTGATGTACAGGGGGAACCAGGCAGTTTTGAGTGTTGTGAGCTGTAAATAACCTGTGACCAGGTGTTTTAGTGAAATAGTCACATTTTTCTTCACATTTACATAAAGACATCCAGTTTGTTCTGACTGCCCTAAGAAACAACAGCATTTCCATCATATGGCTCACAGCCTGCTTCCTCAAATCCTGCGAGGTGAACTGCTGTGGGTTAAGGGGTGAATAATTATGTGGGCCATGGAGTAACAATGCAAAAAAAGGAATCGTGCAAAGGAGATTACTGCTTAAATATAATTACAGAATTATTAAAATGCAAGCTCCAGGTGGAAATTGCCATAACTGTTATTTTACTGATGCTGTCAGAGTACAGTCAGAGCAATCAGAGCATTGACACAACAGGCTGGAAGGCTTCTTATTATGCAAAAGGTCAAAGTTTCCCTTAGATTATGTCTACTCTGTGAATCATTGACTTTTATAGACCGAGGTGTTTAGAAAAAAGTCCCATGAAATTTATGGCAGCATAATGTTCTGGTTATAGTCTGTAACCTTATTTTAAAAGAAAATATAGTTCATTAAGTATAATATTCAGACTATATCATATATTATTGTTTTTCATTTAAATGGTACCATAAATGTGCACTGGGCTTTAGAGCCTGGTTTGAAAAATTGCCATGAAAAATTTATACCTTAAAGACTTGCTCCTTGAAATACCTACTCAAGTGACTAACACAACTGGAAGTCTGACAGATATCAAAGGAGTTCTCATACAAGTAAGGACTTTAAGGCAAAAATCCTACATCTTTAGGAGTTGCTAAGGGACAGCGTGGAGTGGAAAAGGTTTTTTTATTTTGGCTGTGTTTTTCCTTTTTGCTGCCTTTTGACCTGAAGGTCACATGATCCTGTCTTCCCATAGCTTTCCCAGCTTTCTGCTCTTAAACCCTTCTTGTCCAGCTCATTCATCTCTCCTCTTAGGATCATACTCTGAGGATCTTATCTCCATTTTCTTCATATAATTTTCTGGATATACTTTCATGGTTTAGTCTGTTTCTCTGTATTTCCTATATCCTTATTTCTGAGCTCACTCCATCTGTACAACTCAGCTTCTCATTTTACCTCTCTGAAATCTCCACCTGAAGGCCTCACTGCTTAAACTTGGCATGCTTAGCCTGAAAATCTTCTGAAATCTTCTGAATACAAAGAAAATTTCATAAGAAATAAGTATGAACCATGTAGTGAATATTTTTTGCCACACAGCACAGAAAAAAATAGTTTCGTTTTCGAAATAAAAGTTCCTTATCTAGCATTTAGCACATGAGTTTAAAAAAAATTTTTTTTCATATGTCTGAGGCTGAGTCTGTGCACTTCAAGGCAGACTTAAGGGATTCTAAGCATGCATCAGAATCAGGCACTATAGTGTGAATGATTTGGCTGGATTTTCACAACTAGTTTTTTTAGTATTAAAGTGCTAAAGCAGTTTAAGTACATTTGTGCAAATGAGCCTTGGCAGTTATTCTGGGTAACTTAATGTACTGAAAATTAAATGATTTGCAATAATGCGTGGTTGCAGTTAAGACACATTCTCCTTTCGCCCCCTGCCCCCCACCCCATTTTCTTTTAATAAGCAAATAATATATTACTTTGGTACTGGAAGTAGGAAAAGAGAACTCAAACTAAATTATACAATTTTAGGAGACTGAACACAGTCGATATCTTATTGGTCTTAGAATAACTCTACCGCCACAGTAACCTTTCCTTCTTATTTAATGTGTTACTGATAGCAAGGAGCTAAGGATGTCATTTTACATATTTTTTCTTTATTCTTACTTTTAAAGCTCAACAAACAATTACACATTTGCATAATTCAATTACAGTTTGAAAAAAACATCTGCCCGGCAAGACACTCACCTACCCCTTAAAACTAAAACATTACGTGCCAAGCAACTCCAATCCCCACTGATTAACAATAGCATATTCCAAATTTATAGGGTCTATTACAAGCCATCTGAAGAGCAGCCACTGTGCCAAATCTCCCTCACTCCCTCTCCAGGGAATCCTTTCTCAGATGCTCTTTTCACATCAAGTAAACAACACTTTATGTCTTTTGCACAGATAGCAGATAATTACCATATGGTTAAAAACATGCTTGCTTCATTCGCTTTCCCACTGTAAACTTCCTTCATTATGACAGCTAAGGAGCACCTAGGGAGGTAAACTCTATAATTTAGCCTCCTATAGGCTTAGTGGTTTAAAAGGTCAGTGTCTATTACAATAAAGTTAGTAGCAAGTGTAAGCGACTTCGCAGGAAATAATTTTTTATTCCAGCAGGACCAAAGGGAGTAACTGGTGCAGGAATGAGAGTCAGTATATTTTCTTTTTGCAGCTAGTACAGTTACAAATACATGCTCAGGAATAGTGCAGCAGTGTAGAACAAGTAGGAAATATTTGGAAAGGTAAGAAGCTAAAAGAGGACTCTTTGTTGGTTCCCTTGGTGGTTTCCTACCCTGCTGTTCACTGCATAGTATGGAGCTATCCCTGGAAAAAGGAAACTGGACCAAGCCTTTGCATGGTAACTACACAAGAATGTGAGCCTTCAAACCCTGCCTGTCAGAACCCTGGACTCACAGATCCCATGCTCATAATGCAGCAGACAAGAGTTGAATCTCAAAAGTGCTAAGTAAACCAGATTCCAAGAGATCTGTCAGAGTCCCAGGGAGGCTCAGAAGCTGCGTTCCTGTGGAGCTGCTTTACAGGTAAGCTAACTATGATTTCTCCCAAGCTGAATGATCAATTTCACCAGGCTCCCTCTCTATTGTGGTTGTCTCATCTCCACACTGAAAGGCTGCTTGGCAAATGCTTGGGAACTTGTGACCTCTCCAAGATTAATTCTTTGTGGTCTGGCTATTTACTTAGGAGTGCAGGCAACAGACAAACCCAAAGAGAGAAGGAGCTTCAAGTATGTTGCATCCTTTTGGTACAACTTCTATTGCTTCTATTCCACAGTTCCTGGAACACAAAAGCCTCAAGGACAAGGAGGGCAGAAGAGGATCCTGATTCCTTTCGAATTTTATGCCCTGAGCTTTCTAAGAACCATTTTTTTTACCATCATCACCAACATTTCTTTGAAATGCAATTTCATTTATCTTTAAATTTTTTTTATGCTTATTATATCTTTATTATTGGTT
Source organism: Picathartes gymnocephalus (assembly GCA_013390045.1). Classification (NCBI taxonomy): domain Eukaryota; kingdom Metazoa; phylum Chordata; class Aves; order Passeriformes; family Picathartidae; genus Picathartes; species Picathartes gymnocephalus. The sequence goes on along the minus strand of WEKY01011553.1, from coordinate 118,927 downwards.
GAGGTGGGAAAAAAATTTTCTTGTACACTTGAAGTTCTAAGTACTAAACTTTAATGAACCTGACATTACTAAATACCTAATCCCAGTCATTCCCACTTTATGAGAGCCTAGCATATTATATACTGCATGCATTTTATATAAGCCTAGTGAAAGTAGTGAAGACAGATGATGATTTTGAATACTTTCATTTTAGATATTTGGATGATCACTTTTTTATCACTTCTGTTTAGCTCCTTTTCTTTTCCTTCCTTATTGATTACCATTTCATACTGTGACAAAGCAAAGAGCCTTCTAGGAAGAAACAGATAACCACATCAAGGGCTATAAAGAGATACTCAGCATCTAATACGAAGAGCCAGAAGATTCAGAATTTGGGTTACAGCTCCCTCACAGTCTGGATGCACTCAATATATGGAGTGGATTCAGACTATCCAAAAGCACCTGTATAAATTGAAATATGTTAAATTAAACAAGAACAAAAGTGGTAGAAGTGAAAAAAGAAGCCAGAGGATTAGAATAGCATAATTTATACCAATAAGAGGGAGGCCAAGGCAGGTCAATGTCCATAATGTCAAATGCTGGGCAAGCAAAGGGGCAAAGACAGTGACAAAGTGGAGCAGTCAGAGCAGTGCAGCTGCTGCAAAGGCAAGTCCAGTGATAACACTGACTAATAGTTACTAATGTATTTCAAAGACAGAAGTGAGAATGATGATTCACCTGTTATAGACATATCATCCATCAGTGAAAATTGCCCTCTGCAATGGACATTCTGTCAGCATTCCATCTCCTCCTACTGCTCAGCTTGGGGAGGGGGCAAGACAGAGCAAGAAAGGGGGGAAGAAAAAGCAAAATTCAGCACTCTAGAAAGGAAAAGAAACAGTTTTTTGATTGAGATAAATTAAAGTTTGGTATCTGTCTGTATGGCCCATAGGCTAAAGCAGCACAATAGAGTAAATGAGGGTGAACTTCCCAAGATATCCCTGTATGTCTTGAGAAAGTCCCAACATTTTAAAAGCCCTACTGCAAAATTTCTCCTTTTCCATTCGTCTGGGCCACTGTGTTCTCCATGAAGTTCAAAGGGCTTTCCAGAACTCTTCTATGGGTCACAGGGTAAGAACAGAGGACATTAGGGGTTATGTCTCATACAGAATGTGAGTAATGGTCCGATACATTTCTGAGCCCTTTAGAGTCTCCTGTTTTATCTACACCTTCATCACTTGAAACCCCAAATGAGCACTTTCCTAATGGCAGGACCCATGTTAGTGATGCTTGATTAAAAATACTCTGTTTATCCCATTCAGTAATTTGAACATTTTTTATTTCCTAAACAGAACATTTATTGTGCACCTAAGTGAACTTATGCTGCCATTTATAGATTTAAAAAGGAAGGATTTTCTCCTGGAAACACAAAGCTTACTGTTTGAACAGCATTAGAGAGCAATTTGGGCAGCTGGTGCCCATCTTATTTGTTTTATAGATAAGTCACCTTTCATATGAAAAAAAGAGCACCTGTGGTTTTATCTACACAGAACGAGTTAAACAAATAGCAGTATAGTATTAGAACTGACTGCTTGCTGAGTTACTTAGGAAATAATCTTCATACTTTATTATTATCATTTATATTGCATTATAATGCAAGAAATCTGTCATGATAGCATTAAATAATGCAAAACAGAAAAGCTAGGCCTGTGTCTGAGGTCTTGTGCAGTCAGACCATGGCTGTCAAGCTCACAGACTTGTTAGAGAGCTAGGAAACTCATGCCTGGAAAACTTCCTCCCCAGAGAAGGTAAGAAGAATGTAAGAACAAGATTCACTCCTAAATGCAGGACAATTTTGCTGCACACCGTATCAGAAAACTAGAGCAGAAAAATCTCTCACTTTCAATTTTTATCTGTCCATTAATAATGTTCAACAGGACAGACTTCATATAAAAACATCCTTTGTGTCACTTAATAAAAGGCCTCTGGATGAGGTAAGATCAGAGGGACTATTACAATTAAGTACAGGTCTCCTGCTGTAACAGAAAAAGCAAAAGTGAAACAGAGACATTTACTCTGATGTGGAAGAAACTGAACATTTAGCTATAAGTTCTTTGCTTTAGCCTTATACATGACTAATACAAATGGAGAAATCAAAAGCATGCTGGCACAATCACTTGACAAGTTAGGCTGGTAATGTTAGGTTAACAGTTGAACACAGTGAAGTTTAAGAGTGTTTTCCAAGCAGGTTTTGTGATTCTATGACATGCACTACTGCACCATTCTTGGCCTGTGGTGACTTCTAGAAGAGACTCAGCATTTCCTTTGGTTGTTAACTATACAAGTAACAGTATGGCATATTTATTTTGGCAACAAATCAGTTTCTGACTGCCCAGCTCCCCCATTCCCAGTGCCCCCCACCACAGGCAACCCAACCCTTCCACTCCATGCAGAGGGTTCAGTGACTCTTTCTCAGCATCTTGGATGAGTGTCTTAATGCTCCCCCACAGATGCTGGAGGTCAAGTTACTCTGAGACTCAGATTTGTTGGTAGGATAAAATAAATAGAGAGAAAAACATTCTGCCCTTTTGGCAGCAGCCAGGTGCCAACAGGTTTGATGGGTGATGGAGGTGTAACACACAAACTGGTGAATCTGGAGAATAATCATTCCAGAAGGTGTAGTCTTATGTAAAACTGTTTATGTGGTTGATAGGCAATAGGAACAGAAAAAGTAAGTAGGAAAGGAGAAAAAGAGTTCTCTCAGCCATAAACTTGTTAGTGATGACCAGTATGACAGGTTTTGCAAGCCTGAATTAATCTGAATTAAGTGTGCAGAGAACTGACTCACATTTCACTCCCAAATGAAAAAGACAAGTTTTTTCATCTGCTGAGTGCATGCACCCAGACCGCATCAGAACTAAGAAACAAACTTCACAGTAACTGACATTGTTGTAGTCACAGATGCCAGCTCTAAGTTCTTCAAGCCTTAATATTTATTTATTTACTGCTCTCTGAGCTTTTTGCAAGCTAGCTTAAGTTTTTATTAAATATGGCAAGAAGAGATAGAAAATAAAATTTTGAATCAGCAAAAAATCAATGGCATGTTGCCATGTCATTAAACTTCGCAGGTTTTATACCTATCAAAATATTTTTTACTGGATACTTGCTGCCTGTGATGACATTTTAAATTATTGAGGCCTAATGGAGTTCTTTAAATAATTGATTTAAGACTGTATTAGGCACAGCCAGGACCAAAAGATGCAAACATATGAAAAAATATATGGGGACTTTGACAACAGTGAAATGAAATTAATGGTAAAATTTGAGTTAATCAATTGAGTAAAATGATAGGAAGGTTGCATAAGAGAGTTGAATTGAAGCACTTTCTCAGCAATCTGTTTTTGCAGTGCAGCTGCTACATGTTTGTGTAATAACAGAGCTGATGAGGAGCTCATTTGTATGAAACTGAAAGCAAGTTAATGTTGTTTGGGTTATGACAGGAGTCTGCAGCTAATGCACAGAGTGCCTCCACTGCTTTACTGCAACAGGCTAGAACCTCTCACAGCTATTAATGAGGCTTTTGGCAGAGCACTACAGGCCTTTTTGGCAAGGTATTGGAAAGGTCAAAGGCTACACTTCTTTCTCCAGCCTTCTGCTTTTCCTACAGCTTCTTTGGAAAGAGCAGGGTACGGTGGAAATACAACACTGTGTCAAATCTCTCAGGTTTCTCCATCGCCTGGGGCAGCCACACTGCCTCTGGCAGTGCAGGAATGGCTGAGTAAACTCAGCAAGGCAATGGAAGAGGCCATCACTTGCTTTAGTTTAGTTTGATGTTGCTTTACCAGGGCTTCATGCAGCACTCCCTGCAGCACAAAGGCCAGGTAGGTGTTCAGGAAACAATCTGTGTTTTTATTGGCTTTGGCCATCAGGAATGTTTGCATTCACCCCACCCATGTGCTGCATCCCACATTCAATGTGGTGGGTGTTAATGCAGTATCACTGCAGTCACAGATGGGTTCAATTTATTCTTAAACTAGTTATCACAGGTGGCAGCCCAAGTCTTTGGAGCAGAACAGAGCTCAGACACAAAAATCCAACCAACCAACCAAACGAAGGGTAAATCTGCCTGAGTTCATGGCTGTGTTAAAGTATGGTGTTATCAGGACCATGCTGCTAGGAATACTCAACAAAACCCCAACAACTCCTCTTGGATACATCTGGATAAGCTGTAGGTGTCATGGGAAGCAAGGATGCAGACATAGCCTTAGCTTGGATGGAGCAGAATGAAGAGCTTGTTTTCTCAGCTGAAAACATACGAATTTAACAAAAGCAACTCTATTTACAAATATGGAAATACCTGGAAGTGTTTGGTTTAAAACTTTAAAATTTTGCACTAGTCTTATGAATGGCAAAAAACTATTTTATTCTCCATACCACATTCTGTTTCAGTAACCAAATCACTGTTTCTTGACAGAAACATATTTTTCCAGTTTTTCAATTCACCATAAATGTCATAATGTGTGCCTCTTTGAAAATAAACACTTTTTTCCCTCAAATTTGAAAGCATAAATGGACTAAAAGTAATTGCAAGCCATGATTTATCAGTAATACCCAATAAATCCTGTTCGCAACTTGCAAATACTTCAGCATAGAAAACACTATACTTTTAAAAAGAAAAGGTTAAAAAATGTTTCCTTAGATTAACATGGGCTCTCTGAGTTAACAATGTGTGTGTCCAGAAACCTCAGTCCAACATAGCTTGTTAAAAATGTACGTATTTTAGATTCACAGTGTGCCATTTATTTTAACAGGTCCATGCATGTAGTCAAGTAAAAATAAAGCACATTATGGCACCTATGGATGCAGGTATACAGCGGTCACAGTCAACTCTCTGCATCTAATCTAAGATTTTTGGCAAGAACAAAACATTTATTCCAGTCCAACAGATTTAAAAAAATAATTTCAAGGTAAGGAGAACTTGTAATCAGCAACGGAATGCTGAGCAGCCAGGTCACAAGGATAATTGGATACAGGGCCATGTACAGGAGACCAGGTCCCCTGACACTATGAGCTGCAGAAGAGAAGCTGCAGCACTTTGAGCTGCTCTTGCTCTGTGGGAAAATGACTTCTTTGGGCCTTGCCAGCTGGATGGATTGTTAAACTCTGGAGCTGATATAAAAAAGCAAATAGATGTATTATTTTTCTTCACTCGCTGTGTTGTGGTATTAAATAACGGGAATCATGAGAGCAGTAACTTCCAAAGTAAATAGGATTTTGCCTATGAATATATGCAAACCTACTACACGGTAGCATAACAGTAAATAATAGCAAAACGTGGTAAAATAGTAAAGTAAAAAAAAAGTTGAAATATCTTAATGGTGAAACTAGAGAGTTAGAGCTTCTTTTTAAAAATTACGGTATTATGGGTAACCGCAGCACTGACATAAATCAATACAATCCACTGACCCCACAGAGGTTACTGTTCCTCTGTGATCCCATCAACTCCTCACCTAAATCCTCGTGGCCCCAAGAACAACGGAAGGGAAGCAGCTGTCTTCCCTGCCCATGCAGCCCATGCAAGGCTGGGGCTGTCACTGTGGCAGAGGGACAGAGCTGCTTCAGTGAGGGGCACCCTGCAGCTCCCAGAGGATGTGGTGCACGGGGAGACCCCTCACCCTGCACTGGGTTTCTGTGCTGGCATCTGGGGCCCCACATGGGGCAATAAGGATGCCCCCATGCCCATGACGATGGAAGGGCAAGGAGAGTGGATACCTCAGACGAAAGCGGAACAACCCCACATGCTGGCTTCAGCTTGCAGGCAAAAGGAGAGCGGTTCACAATGTGATACCTATTTTGTTTTGTTTTGTTTTGTTTTGTTTTGTTCTGGCCTCACATGCAGAACTCAGGGTGTGCTCACAAAATGCTTTGCTGGTAAATAAAGAATTGAACAGTCAATTATAGATGTTAATCATCATTACACCTTTATCAAAGGTAACTTACAGGAAAATTGTAATTGCAAGTACCTACCTTTCAGTGAACACACTAGCTTAAGCAAGACTGTGTATATATTAAATTATACATGTTCCAAAGGATTGAACAGATTCATGCCCACCAGTGGTCACTGAACACAGCTGTTCAGGTGTAACTTCTAATTCTGGCCCTCCCATAACCTTCTAGCATTAAACACAGAGGAAGGAACGATTTGTTGCATACCCTGTACACTGTTTAACCCCCTCCTAAATATGTGACCTGCTGCCAATTGTTATTGGAGGCTGAAAGCCATCTGGCTCCTATCTCTGAGCTAATACAGCAAGTATTGCTCTGGACTGCAGAATCTAAATCCCAGTCCTGAGACCAATGGCCAAGGAATGAGCAAATAAAATATTTTAATTGTGATTTCACAGTGAAAAGTGTTTGGTGATCCTGAAATTCCTAATGTTCACCAATTTGAACAACACGGATCCACAGTGACATTTGCATAAGGAAGTTCTCATACTGAAAGCTCAGGATTTGGGGGCCAAATTAAATGAGTTTTATTTGTTTCTTGTATAATCTCTAGCTAATTATGAACATTTCTTGCAAGGTGCCAGGCAGTAATGATCACTGGGTAATACAGAAACTATAGACAGGTCTCAATATGGTCTCAATAATCCAAGATCTGTATCCACATAAAAATGTCCTTGCTCGAATTCAGCCTCAAGGCTTATACATTCCCTTGAACTAAAATAGCTACTCTGTTATTTACTGCATTACTTAAATAAACTGCTTCCCTATATTTAGAGAGCCTCATAAATGGCATAGTTTGCTGTGCAATGTACGAGCTTGTGTGCCGAATCATACATCACCACACTTTACCAGACGTCAGAATTTAAAGCAGATCGCAGCTCTTTCTTTGGGAGACAGAAGGAAAACTGGCAGCTCATGCCACAGCAAGCTGAACTACTGTTTGTTCTGATTCATTTCACTGTGACTGCGTCAACCTGTTGGTTATAAAACCTCAAGATAATTATCTAGGCTGGGATCTTTTGGGTTTTGATCCTCTCTCCCAAGCTTCTTTAAAATTATTATTTCCAAAACTAAGGGTTTATTGTCCCCTGTTCTTTAAAGAGGATACAACAGATCTAGAAGTTCAAACCACGTAAGGTCTCACACAAACCCATCTGGGGTCAGCGGGAGTTACAGAGAAATGCCGTGTTTAAAAGTTAAGTATGCAAGGACAATTCATCTCTGTCATGACAGCAGATCCTTTGCATGACCACAGATGTCTGGGGGAAAGGCAGGGGGAAGCAAAGCTGAAGAAACAGATCTCATTATCAAATGTTTTGAAGGGATCAGTATTTGAAATACTGTTGACTAACCTCAGATACATGCAACTTGGGAGTTAATGCTGTGCAGGCACAAGTACATCACGCCTTAGATGATGCCTTCTCAGCCAGTGCTGCAGAAACTGAACCTGTATGTTGCCTTCAGGCTACAGAGAATTAATTCATCAGTGAGCTGCCAACCTGGAGCAAGTTGCAATGCTGGTGTACAATTCTGTGTATCCTTCAAGACCATAACATGTGAGATATATGCCAAATGGCAGAATCAAAGAATGAACCACAGAATCAGAGGATGGTTTGGGTTGGAAGGGACTTGAATGACCATCTCATTCCAACCCCCCTGCCATGGGTGGGGACACCTTCCACTATCCCAGGTTGCTCAAAGACCCATCCAACCTGGCCTTGAACACTTCAGGGATGGGGCATCCACAGCTTCTCTGGGCAACCTGTGCCAGGGCCTCACCACCCCCACAGTGAGTAATTACTTCCCAATATTTAAACTGAATCCACTCTCAGTTTAAAACTGTTATCCCTCATCCTGTCATTCTGCTCCCTGATAAAGAATCCCTACCCGCCTCTTCTGTAGGCTCCCTCTAAGTACTGGAACGTTGTATAAATCTCTTTGGAGCCTTCTCTTCGCCAGGCTGAACAACCCCAACTCAGCCTGTCCTCACACAGGAGATACTCAGGCTCCCTGATCATGTTCGTGACCCTCTTCTGGGTTTGCCTGAGCAGGTCTGCATCTTACTTTTGCTGGGGCTCCAGAGCTGAACATAGTACTGCTGGTGGGATCTCATGAAAGCAGAGTGGAGGGACAGAATCACCTCCCTTGACCTGCTTTGCTGGCCATGCTTCTTTTGATGCAGACCAGGTTGTGGTTGGGCATCTCCTTGAAATCATGTATAAATATTGTTATTTGAAGAATGACTCACATACTAAACTGAGAGACTGGATTGAGAGAACTCTATGGAATTCTCTGTTCCTTTTGACAAACAAGAACCTCAAACTGAAAATACAATCTAGATGAGTGTAAAATAAAGCAATTCCTTCAGAAGTGAGAGTAAAAACTTGGGATTTTGCTTCAAAACTGAACTCAAAGAATTTTTAAAGCAGAAAGTTGTACTGAGGGGTAAAATTAAAATGATTACTTCGCTTATTGTCAAATAGATTCAAATGCCTTTTGCAGTACCACTAATAGGGTCTAATACCACTTGTACTCCTCCAGAGACTGCCTTTTCCCATTTTACAAAAGAATCTAGTCAGCTTCTAGTTCATCCAAAATTCTGCCATCCCCCAACATGTGAAATATCATTTCTGCTTTCCACAGTACCTCGTATAAAGTACATGAACTACCTTGAACCATGTCTTAGGTCATCCACAGGTGACTTCTACCTAGGGATTGGTCTTATTCTACAACAAAGCTGCCCTGTAGGAAATTACGCCACTCGTTCTTTTCAACATCTGCCTGTGGCTTTCCGTGTTTCATAGCAAATGACAGACTAAGAGAAGTGTTCTCATTGGTTTCCTGACCACTCACAGCCTAGAGCACCTGAACTGAATTTAGCACTGTGTGATATGCACAGAGGGCCCTGTAGTTTTCCACTTACTAGAGTATGACCTCTTGAAATAACTCATTTCTCCTACCTTCTGTTAATTATAAGGCTTCCAGTTGCTACTACAGTATTTTGCTTGGGGACAGAGAAGATATATCCTTAGCTCAGCATGCAATGGGGAATTTGACTTAGTTAAATGTAAAAGAATGGGAGTATTTTTCTCTTAGTTTAGTAAAAAAATAGCAAAGTCCAAGGTATGTCATGTCTCTATGGGTTCAGACTGAATCTAAGGCATGTCCTGAAACAGTGTTTAGAGGTCAAATATTTAAAATACCTTAAGATCTCCTTATGCTAACCTCTTTTTTTGGTTGATTTTGTTACTGCTGATGTGTTTTCTTTCTTTTTATAGAAAAAGCAATCACCTAGGGTGGTTTATTAAATAAGGGCAATGAAGAGATGAGGAAGACACCAAAAGGCTTCCCACATCCTGCAGCAATTCCAGATTATAACCCAAACAGAGCTTGTGATCTGAGACTAGGACCATTCACAAGACTCTGGTAAGAGTCTAAAACAAATGCACTAAAAAGTAATGGTTCCTCAAATGCTGTAATGATGGATGCAGAATTTTAACATGAACTAGTTTGACGTACACATATTAAAACAGTCTCTTTCAAGTCTTATTAAGAAACGGCTAGGAAAAAATGAGTGACTTAAGGTGCAGGATATGAAGGAAATCTGTGTGCTTTTTTTTGTGTGAAGCTGAACAACTTTTTCACCTTTTCTGAAGTGTTTTGAAAGTTTTTACTCTTTCAGGAAAGATGTGAAAGCATAGTCTATGCCTTAAATAAAAGTTGAAAAGCAAACAAAAGGAATCAGAATCCAAATTCCTTCTGTTCTCATTCACCACTTTCCAAGGCCCTGTATGAGAAATATTAAAGTAATTGTTTCTTAACTACATGAAAAATTGCAGTAATATTAAAAACTGCAAAAGGCAAATTAAAGAAATGCAATGGGATTTATGTGTGTCCAAGTGTATGTATGTTTACGTACTTCTTTGATCTGCTTCAATAAACAGTCTTATGCTGGTAGTAGCAGATAAAATAACATTCTCCCTGTCTTTATCTTATAATCACCACCCAGCACTCCTCCGGCCACTAATGATCCCCCCAGGCAAGCACCTGGCCATGGAAATGAATAGGAACCAAAACAACAGGTCACAGCTAAAGCAGAACTGCAGAGGCCAGAGGAGAGCATGGCATTGTCAACTACCTGATAAACACTTCAAGAGTTAAATGGAAATCATGGCAGGATTGCAAGAAGCCCATTGGCAGCATCTCCAGAGTGTTTAATAGTTGATCTGAAGCTAAACAAGCACACAAGATATATTTTTTCTCATGTTCCAGTTCATTTGTACTTTAGTCATTTAGAAATGGGAGTTTCAAAACCAGGGTGTAAGTAGACATTATTTAACAAATTTTATAAGAACATCCCCATGAGGTAGGGCTTTACTTTCTGTAATGTTTCTTTATCCATTTTTCTTTTTATAATTTCTTTTCTGATATCCTCTTCCAGTAATGGTCAACCAGCCATTCACTTTTATTAGTAAAGCTAAAATGAATGACACTAATGTGAACTGCATAAAACCTACATTGACCTACTTTTATTAAATGAAGGAGAATTGGCCTGATAGATTGTCCATTTTACTCTTCCACTGAAAATTACTGGTATTTCCTTTCCATGATCTATATATACAGGTTATGCTTAACTCTGTTTGAAAGCAACACAAATATAATACACAATATGTTCTTATTCACTCTCTGTTCTGAATTACCAGCAATTCAACAAATAGACAAAATAGGTGGTTCCAAAACCTGGAAAGGGAAAGAAAAAAATGGAACAAGGCAGCAGATCACCAGCTTGACACAATTAAATGGAACCTAGGAAGTCAGTATAACCCAATGGCATTTTTTAAGAGAATGAATTACCCTCAGGCATTTCTCTGCTCAGGTAATTTTTGCATGTTTCTCTTCTTCACGCTGTCCAATTTTAGAGGTCCAGTCCTGGCTGAACTGCTGAGCATTCCTCTCTAGCATTGGTTTTAGCAGAATAGAAATGCCCTTTAACCATCCCACTACGGTTTGCCAAGAATCACAGAGTTAGGCCAAGTAATTAACTGCTGTCTGACAAGACCTAATGTCACAGGAGTAGCCTTTGGAAGTTGACCTGCAGGTTGCCCACTCAGCTTCCACAATGCCTAAAACTAACACTTAATGCCATAGGAATATTGCCATTTCTTTTACAGCAGCAACCAGGAGATCCCAAATCAGATCAGGATCACATCATCCCAGCCATAATTTAATGATCCCTAAAGGGCTCACAGAACTAAGAGATTAGAAATAACAGTGACGACAGTTACTCTGGCTGTCCTGCCCCAGTGCAGAGGGGAGGCAGGCGGATTGCCAGTGTCTCAAAAACAACTGCAGCAGAGCCAGAAATCAAGCTCGGGGTTCTTGAGTTTAACAAGATCATATTTCAAATGAGCTTTGCAAGCAAACACAAGACACGTATGCAACTACCCAACTGGTTCTCCTACATTTCTTAAGATGAAATTTAAGAGCAAAATGACAAAAGACCAGTTCTGAAAAATCTGCCCTAAAAAATCCAGTCTGAGGTACCAAGAAAAATCAACACTCACTACCTACAGCTACACGCTTTGGGTGGGGTGGGAAAGTCAAGCTAGTGTTCACAGATGATTATTTTTTAATAGTTCTGGCCTCAAAGCAGCAGCTCACATTCCCAATATTATAGAGAAGGAGGAAAGCAGAAAAATATCAATCACTCAACAGAGGCTTGTCAGAGAGTGGGTATTTTTCTTTTGCAGCATTTTCTTCTCAGCAGCTGCCCACATACAGGAGATATCTCAGGTGTCCATCAGAATACTCTTCGGCATTCTCTTCACTGTTGGTGCTTGAGCTTAATTTATTTGTCAAGTGCTCATTTGGGAGTAGGACTGGTTGGGAGGAACAGGGAGAAGAAATGTGTTCGTTTCATCATGATACTGGCCCATCTCCCTGCTTTCTGTCAGCCTGCAAATATTTACATCAGACCTGCTGGATTTCTGCATCTTTTAGGATTTTTTTGCAATTAATTCAGTCTCAATATTCTCCTCATTTCCATACTTTTCAAATGTCATTTCATCTCTTTTGATCTGCTTCCATTTCTCTTCTCCCTTCTCCCTCTTTGCTTTCATGCTCTTTCTGAATTTTGAAATGGATTTTGTTGGTTGATATAGGCATTTGAATTGCTTTCAGAGACTGGGCCTTGGAAACATAGTGTAGCAGCTTGCTTAATCACATTTCTCACCTAGAGCCTGTATAAAAAGGGTGATGCATAGGGTGTGAGGTTGCAAAGCTACTACTGAAGATGAGCTAACGGACCCTGGCCAGCCTTAATGAGAGTTTCTAAGCCAAACCTTTTCCTCCTCTGACCATGAGTGTGTCAGCCTATCAGTTTTATAACAGCTGTCAACCTCCTCTGACTAGTTTGTCTTCATCTTTCCTATTTTATGTGTTGACACAGCACCAAAAGAGTAATTTCCCTGCAGCCAAGGGGTCCTTCACTCTGCAGGCAGAACAAAAAGTGTCTCTTCTAGAGGGCACCTGACCCTGCTCCAGGAGGGGCCATGTGTGGCATGAACCACTGCAACCCTTGACACCCTGCACCTTCGGGATATGGCAATCTGGCACTTCAAAATATACATGCTTTTGTATGTCCATATATATCTATACACACCCACCCCACCCCCCAAAAAACAAACCAACATTAAAAAACAAAACAAAACACCCACAACATTAAAAAAAAACCAAAAAACCCCAACCAAACAAAAAAAAAACCAAACCAAACCAAACCAAAAAAAACCAGAAGAACAAACCAGAAACAAAACCACCCCCCCAGAAAAAAAAACCAGAACAAAACATAAACCTACACTAAAAACAAAGCTCCTCAGACCATCACCGCTATAAATCCATTGCTGAAGTGTTGGCACCCAACATGAATTGCCAAAGAGGGCAGAGTGAAACAACTTCTTTTTCTATTTCAAACTAGTAGAGGAAGGCTTATCAATTGTATATGTGTTTCCCAGTGGAAAGCTTCCAACCAGCTGTGCCACATGTAAATCAAAACCTGCTTACTTAATAACAAAGGCTTTTTTCCATCAGGATGGACGGATAAATTGCTTTCTGCCTGAGGATAAAGAGGACCGGGCTTTAGGTGTGTAAAAAATGGTAAATACTTCTCTTCTGCTTTTGTTCTTTCCCAGCCAAAAGCATCTTAAGAGAGCCATCTGTTTCACTGCCACAGAAAGAAAAAAAAAATTAGGGTTACCAGGCTGCCTGTGCTTATTCATCCAATTTTACTTTGAGTTAAATGTTGGAAAACTGTCCCCATTTGGAAAGGTTTTAGTTCTGCCACTGGCTACGATAAAGGCTGGTTTTCTATCCACTGCTTGGCTTGTCTGTCTCTGGGGTTTTTATTTCAGCTAGAATTGCAGAAGAAATTACACTATTCTAGTGTAAAATGAATGGGATTTGCTCATTTTAGTTTATTATCTTCATCTGTTTCTCTCCACTAAAGAAGAGAGGAAAGTCCCACTCATCCTCCTGCCCTTCCCTCACCCCCAGAGAAAGTGGCAATTGTACCATTAAGCCTGGAGTGCTTTACATATGCAAACAAAAACACAGTGCTTACAGGAAAGATCTTTTCTATCCATATGTTCATCTCCTTTCCTTTACCTAAACCAGACGATTACCTCAGCAGCTCAGCTGTGTTATTGAGACATTTTAGCGTGAAATTTGTTTTTCCTCACTGAACTTTAAGCGGAATTTCAAGTGCCAAGTCTCCAAAGCCAAGTGGGGCTATTAAGAGATAATTACTAATTATGCTAATTTGAGAAGTTGTGCTATTTCTTTCCCTGGTCATTTTATCTGCAGCTCTCCTGAGAGAACAGTCCCCATTCAATGTTAATAACCTTTCCAGGCTAAGCATTCAATGGAGGACAGTGTGTCCTAAACCCAGGAATATTTTACGGTTAATCTAGATATGTGCCTGTAAATTAGAAAGAGAAGCAAGTTGCACTAATGCTAATGACTTATGTTATTAATTTTTTGCAGTAGCAGAAATATCTGATTCCTCTCCATTCATATATTGATATAGCTGATGGTTTTATTTTAAATGGAGTCCTCAGTGACTTGAAATATTCAGTAAGCCAACAATATTTCTCAGTGATCATTTTCTAATCCTACCTATTGCAAGCTCCCATAATAATAGATAAAAACAAAGAAGATATTTGATTTGCATTTTCTAAATGTCTCTTTTATTTCTGCCTTATTTATGTAATGGTATGAAACAGATCTTTTCCAAACTCTATATACCTTTCTTTTCTTTTTGAAGACAGTGGTTATTGGATTGATTACATTAGTCTGCAGAGTATGCTGACAGAAGAAGAGACTTATTTCTTTAAAGAAAATAATGACTTTAGATTTTATATGATGTATTAATTCTATCCCTGTTTGGTGGCAATATATAGATATTTTACACTTTTTATAATTTGTGGAGTGGCAGTAATCAGTCTTCTTGACTTGGTTGCCATCCCAGTGTGGAGCTGCTGGGACAGCCCTTGTGAGGGGTTGCTAAAATCCTGTTCCTCTGCTCCTCAGAATGGCACTCCCAGGTAAGAACCCGTGGTCACAGACCATGTCCAAGATCAGAGTGCTCTCCATCAAGAGCCTTGAGGGCCCGTCTCTGCAACACCTGGGCTCAGACACCCCTCTGGATGGGAGGCATGCACACCCAAGGGCTGCTCCTGGTACAGGCTGCAAGGTCACCTTCTTCCTGCCAGCACAGCACGAACCCCAAAAACTCTCAGGGCAGGTCAGCAACACCTGAAAGTAGACACAAAACACACCAGGCTGGGAAGGGCAGGGCAGGGCAGGGCAGCAGCAGGCAGGTGAAGACTGTCCCCTCCCCTTGAACCAGCCCTATTGGGAACAGGACCCGTGTTTCCACAGGAAATAAACTCCATTCCTCACCGCAGTTCATCATCCTGCCGAACAGTTTTCTAAGTGGCATTGGCAGGGTTTTAAATGAGCAGGGTTCCACTGAACTCTCTGTTCACAGCCACTGGCGCTGACCCAGCCACCCATGCCTGTGTCCCCAGGGATGCTGGTGAGGAGTCACACAGCAGGACAGGAGCTCTGGCTTTGCAGGGGGGCAGGGGAACATGGCAGGGCAGGGGTTCCAGCATCACAGGCAGCTGCAGTTCCTGCCCATGGCTTGCCAGCTTGCTCGGCCATCTCCGCCACCCTGGCTCTGGCCAGGTCAAAGTTCTCCAAAATCCCCTCAGTGCCACCTGATGGCACCAGCTGGAACCTCCTCTCAAGGCCAGGCCCTGCCCTTGCTGCACATCGGGGCTTCCACGAGAGGATTTTAGCAGAGTTGACCTCTGTGAACACCAGCTGCAGATGCTCTGACAGGAAGGCAATGCCAGTGTGCTGCTGGACCAGGGCTCACACCAGCAGCTGAGCTTAGAGGCTCTAGAGCTCCAAAGGAGACAGCAGAAAATGGGAGACATTCAAAATATTTTCATAGGAATACAGAATATATTCTGTATTTTTTTTTGCATTTTGCAGCATCTAGCTGCATTGCTTGCAGCAAACTAAGGCAAGCTCCCCTTCATACAACCAAAATAAAAATAGGACGGAGTGACAAAAAAAACAAAGGATAGCAGCTCCTACTTCAGTATTTCACTATTTTAAGACCATGTACGACCTAAAACCAATAGGTGCATTTTTTAAAAGGCAGAGAAGGTAAATATTCAAAATCTTGGGCTGCACCTATTTCTGGAAAATGTACTGCACAGCCCTCAGACTCCAGTTCAGTACTCCCAACATGGGAGTGGGAGGACTGTGTTCACATGAGACATGAATTAGGGCCTAAAAATATGTCCTAGTAATAAAGGAGAAGCTAATTTTAAATTTCAGCATTGCCGGTTTCAGAACAGAGCTTCATTTAGAGGAAATCCATTCTGCAAGTATGTGAACCTGCCCCCAAAGCCCAGAGAATCATCAGGTAAGATACAGGTCTTCCCTGCTGACAGGGCTGGGGGCACCAACAGGGCACTGCACTCCCACCATTCCACCAGGAGACAGTGAAGAACCATGGCTGTGTGACTTCCCAGAACTGCAGCTCTCACAGCTCTGTGTGAGCACACCCAGCAGCACTGGCTGCTGCTCGGACCATCCTGATCCCAACACTTTAACAGCTCTCCAGGATGCACCAAGCTGAAGCCCAGACTTGCACCTGGACAGACAGACACATTTCACAGACTTCTTCATAAAACAGACTTTTCTGGCCATGGAAAGCATGTGCAGAAGGTGAGACAGGCGAGGGTCTCAGGTACAAGTATCACATCAGCTCTCCTGCTGAAGGACAGGTTGTTGTATGTGGGGTCTTGCATCTTCCCTATCAGTTCTTGAGCCATTACATCTTCTAAAGGAACATTTGTTCCAAAATTCAGCCTCAGCAAGTCACATTAGAGACATCTGCTCCGTGCTGATACACTGCTGTCCAAAGACAGCAGCTGAGGGCAACAGCCAGATTCCACCTGTGTGAGAGGAGAGCAATGCATCTGGGCAATGCAAAGTTTTAAGTGAATAAACATCTGCAAGAGAGAGCTCTAAAAACAGAGGCAGTCAGAAGAGGAAGATGCAATTTCTCCTGAAAGGCCCCCTGGAATATTTAAAAGTAGGTCTTCATGGGGAAGGAAATGAGTGCTAGAGACTATTTCAAAATGCAACAGGGCTCTGTTGATCTCAGCCACACTTGCTCTGTGCTCCATGGGAAACTGGCAGACTGGAGCCACTGCCCCAAGAAGGTGTTTCACATTGCTAATTCTAGCCGAAATGCAGCTTTCTGCACGTTATTCATGTTTGAAATTACTTTTTAATCTAATACCCACAAAGATGACTGAGAGTTCTGAAAGAAATAAAAAAAATCAGTTCAAAAAGTACCTGACATGAGCTGTTTTCTTTCCTCCTGTATTTCCATAATGAAAATATTTGTAACTATATTGTATTACAGCATCAGTCCAAAACCTGCACTAACACTACTGCAAAGTGTTTGGAGCTGCTGCGGACTTTGGAAGGCTTAGATGGCATGAGTAACAGAAAATCATAATTGCAAGAGAACCCAGCAGCTGGGTGGCACCATTTAATTAATATAAGAAATTATGTATGGGAGAGCCTAAATACACCCATGGCCCAGTTCAGGCCAAAGACTACATGGTCCTTTGGATGGACATGACATGTGGGTATCACCTACAGCATAAAGGAGAAGCAAACTCAATTCTGCATAAACTATGTGACACTTAGGGACAGATAGTTCCTTTTGGAGAAAAAAAAAAGCCCTTTCTGTGATGCTACCTGGTGTTTGAGATTGTGACTAGGACAGTAGGAGGGATGAGCAGAGAAATTATTTTATTCACCACTCTTCTACCTGTGCTGACAAATGTACAATGCATTGGGAAAATTTCTCTTCCACTACCTCTTCATGCTGTGAGTCAGTGAGGGGGAAGAGAAAGCTTGCCATCGCAAAGTTTCCAGGTGGAGATAGGTAATGACAAACGGGTACTTGATCTCCCTTCAATCCCTCAAAATCTTAACCCCAACTATATAAGAATAACATGCAAGCAAGTGCAGCAGGGAAAATTGCTCCCTGCACAAGCTGTGAGGAAACAGGCTTCGCATGGAAATCTTGACAAGGAGTCGAGGGAAGCTCAGACCTGAAATTCTGAAGGAGGGTGGCCCTTTCACTGTCACCAGCAGCTGGTACAGCTGCAGATCCTTTAGATGTTATTTTCTCAACATCACAGATCTTGGCATCTGAAACTGAATGAAAATGTTTGATTTGTTTACTTATTGCAAGTATACAAATATGTGTATATTTCTATCCCGCATCTTTGAAAAGAAAATTTTGAAAATATAAACTGATGAAAGCTCTGCAAAAGAAACAATTCATCTATCATTGTCTTTTTCCACCCACAGTTGCTTTAAGCTAATTCTGAAAAAAATGGACATCTGAGGTCCAAAAGCACAAGTTATGGACTCCCGGATTTCTGTATTTCCCCATGGCCCATCTGCATGGATTTATTTCCAGGCTAAGAGCCCAGATAATGCAGAATGTAACATTTCGCCCTTAAACCCCCCACTTATAATAAAGAACAAACAATAATCATGATGGGTACAAGATGCAAAGAGATTAAATACAAGGCAGATGTTCAATCTTGTGTTTTCAGCTGAGATTATAAATGGTCTGAGCCTAAGAGAAAAATTCAGAGCCTGAAAGTGAAGGTTTGCTAATTAATCAGTTATAATGGTATAGGGGATTAGAGAGCATGATTAAAACACACTGAAAACAAGAAAGACAATGGAGGATGGCAAAGGGAGTATGGAAGCAGCTCTGTCAACAGGGAAACATCTCTACACAAGCAGCTGAAAATGATGCAGCTCATAAAAAAATTGTGCTTAAGAATTAAAATCCAACTACAACAACGAAAAGACAATGTTATGAACCAAATGAATTCCTGAAAATTTGTTCCAATGTTTATTAAAAAAAAAAAAATAAATAAAAAATACAGGGTTTGATCCAAGCTCCTTATGAAGCCTAGGACAAAACCTGCATTGAGTCCAGCCCTTTATAGAAATATGAATGTACATTAATACAGGCATTGCTGGAGCACATATTGGCACATTAATATGCATAGTACTAGAGAGTGTGTGCTTAAGTATATAAATAGAAATTGAATATAAACATATGCATTCATAGCTTTGAAGTTGCATTAGTAACCACACAGTGCAGAGAAATTACTAGCATTTTTACATGATGAATTCTGCCTAAGTCAGATATTGAAGTGCTACTGATACTTACCAGGCATTCAACAGATGGAGAGTCCAGACTGGTAACTTCTGTGCTAGGCAAGTCTATTTTTAAACCTCCTTTATCATTACATTCTAATGCTGTTCTGTAGGGATGAACTAAGGTTCTTCCCTGAGTGTGCAATTTTAACTTCCTTGCTTACTTTATGAAACTCTAATTTGGCAGTGATCCACTCCTAATAGTGCCAGCTAGCATGACCCCAATCCCTATCAAAATTATCATCAAGATCAATCTGTGCTGAAGACAATGTGACCACCCATATGAGAATGTCCTTTGGGATGAAGGTCCCATAAGATGTAGGGCCTGGTGTTCCTCAAAAGAACAGATTCCCATGGGATATGGTAGGATAAGGCTCCTATACTCTTCATCTTGATTCTGCCCTCTTTCTTTCTCTTTTTTTTAGTAGAAACAAAAAAGGGAATTGTGCTTTAGTTCGCAACTTGTCAACAATGTTGATGCATGCATATTTGCTGTAATATTACCTACTCAACCCACATTAATCTATAACTTTAATGGATGAAAGTGGATATGATACAAGTGAGGATAGAAAAAGAATAATTCGTAGTTCTTTTACAGTTTTGGAAAATGAATGCAACAAAGTGATACCCTGTTAGAAATACCTTTGCTTACCATTTATGCATTTTTAAGCTATATTACTAAGGGATCATTTATTTGTGTGGTTTATTGCTTGCCCTGAGAGACCTGCATTTGTTCAATGTATGAACTTATTCTAGATTTAAAACTGTAAGAGCAAACTAATGTAAAAACATAATGAAATCACTTTCAAATCTGCTTACGTTCTCACTTTTCATACAAAATTATTTTCATCACAAAAATAATCCCCCAAATTTGTCTGAGATTATTCCAGCAAATCCCATGCCCAACAAATCCTAAAACATGCTCCACCTGTTAGTGAAACTATCATAGTAATTGTCTGGGCTTTCATCTAATGAATATGCATTACAGCAGTCAAACCAAATTCTATCTTAATCTATATTACTGGGGAAAGTTTCTGAAACAAGCTGTTGTAGGGAAATTTATATAATATGTTGTCAACATTCAGCAGAGACAAGCTGTCTGCTAGAAAGGACGGATGGAAACAGTTTCCTAGGTTTGGTCAGGAAGATGTGTTTTGCTACCCTTAAGGCACGCTTTTGGCCAGAGGTGTGCTGAGAGCAGCACATGCCCGGGTGCCTCTGGCGTGCCTGGCCCCCTCTGCTGCACCTCCCTGCAAAGCCTCGGCTGACCATGACCGAGAAGTCTCTTTTTGCCATGTGGGTTTCTGAGAGTCATCATCTCTTCCGCAACGTGCACACTTGCTCGCACCTGTTGGGGCACGGGGAAATGCCGGATGGAAGTCCAGCTGCCTGCCGGCACAAGGGCTGCGCACCTGCAGGCGGGTGTGCGCCTGGCACCAGCAGCTGCCACAGTACGGTGTGGGACAAACCATCCATGGGAAAGCTACTGGAAACCAAGGTTAACAAGATTTACAAAATTAACCAAGACTAACAAGCCAGTCTTTTCAATCAACTGCCCGCCTATGATTCACATATTGCTTTGGCTATAATGGCCATGAAAAGAAGAGTCTCGGCCTCTTATCTTCACTTTTTGCTGCCTCCCATTTCTGCCTAAACAGCACAGGAACCAACTTTACGTGCCAGTGTCAGAGAAACATCTAGTCAGCTCAGGAACTGGGAGCAAGATCAGTTTAGATATGTTAAGAGAGAACAAGCCCTAAGAAATGTGTGCTGTAAGTGCATTATAAAATTTCTGTCTGGAGAAAATCTTTAGGAAAATAATAGTAACTTCTTATTCAGTTTCTGATTCCATGAAAAACTCCAAATAGGAGCACATTTGTATGCAGATCTCGCTACTTATTATTTACTGCTTTTCTGAGCAGCAGTGGAATGACTGAAGAAGTGATTTTGCTGAACCAAGGCCGTATGTTACCCCAAAGACCTTTGATGATATATTGGTCCTATCCAGCCACCAATCTCATATATACCTTCCTTCTCATAATTTGTATGAATAACAGCTGCTTCAATAGGTGAGGATACAAACAAGGGAAGTAAGGTAGTAAAAAGAATGGGAGGAAAGAGATGGGCGTTTTGGTAAATAAGAAACAAATTCAAAAAGTGTGAGTATGTGGATTTTCAGGGTTACACACACTTTTATTTTAGGAGTGATTTTTCAGAACATTTGTGATTATCTCGATTGAGATGGTTTCTGTAGTGTTTAATTCATTCTCCTGTTAAAACAGCACTCTGCAAGACCCAAACCAGTGTAATTTGTTGCTGCTTGGTTTCAGTTAATTTCAGAGACAATTCTTTTGAGGCAAAGTTAAGATAATAATGCACAAGAAATAGATTTAAAAAATTTTTTTTTTTTAACTTTATGAATTACTTTCCTGGACTCAGAAATGAATGCTTGGTTCTTTTTTCATCTTAAGATGTGTCTGCCACATTTTAGTCAAAGAATTATTGTTAAAGATACAGTGAATCTAGAGTGGTTTTAGCTAAAGTGGAACAGCCTTTTGGTCTTCTGAAGAGCTTGTGCATAAACAAAATTGATGAACTACAGGTAAGGTACAAATGTAGGGACCGTTACTATGATTTTTAATGGAAATGGAAGTGATGAGATTTAGAAATTAGTATTTAATACTTCTGAAATGAAGTGCTTCATCTAAAAGGATAAATCTCATTAAAAAAAAAAAAAAAAGGAACCTGTAACAGTTTCAATGAATTCCATAAGCAAATTCTTGTAGAATCTGAAGGAAGTAATGTATATTACAAAACCGGAGTTACTGTGGTTATCCTGAAGACTTGTCCGCAATGTGTTGCTTAATATTGAAAAAAGAGTTGCCTTCTAAATGTAAACTTTGCTACACAGAAATCTCACCCCCAGCACCTACAACGAGCCATTCTGGGAGAAATCGAAAGCCCTCCAGAAGCTGAAGAGCAAACGTGTTTAAGGCCACAGAAGAGCGCGATTCCCCAGCTTTTGCTTACAGAAGAGATAAGCGAACACAAAGCCCTGTTCTTCCCAAGAGCAGCGGGCAGAGGGGCCCTGCCGTGCCCTGGGCAGGCAGGGAGCGCCCGCTCCTGCCAGCGGCGGCCCCGACCGCGGC
>WEKY01011553.1:63754-86498 GCA_013390045.1 Picathartes gymnocephalus | reverse complement strand
CCGGGGGCGCCGCCGCGGCTCTGCCGGCCCCGCGCCCACTTTTTGCACCTCTGCGAGTTGCTGGGCACCGGCCGCTTTGAAGCCGATGGTGCGGGGGTGGGGGGGGCGAGGGGGGCGGATTTGCTGCTGCAAAGTCTCCCGCAGTCCAATCGCTCCCGCCGCCCGGCGCTGACATCAGCTCCGCCAGCCCTCGCCCCCAAACTCCGCTCCCCCGGGGCTGCCGGCTGTGCCCGGCTCCCGAGAGAAACCGAGGGAGAATGGCCCCGCAGGGAATAAAAGCATCCTGCCGCCTCGTCTGGGAGAAGCCGGAGGGGCAGCTCGCAAGGAGGGAGGCTGCAGGGAGGATTTCAAGCCTTTTTCTTTTTTTCTTTTTTTTCTTTTTTTTCTTTTTCCTGTGTGCTTTAGACCATGTGGACACTGCACACTCTGCTTCCACATACACAGAAATGCCTCTGCTGTCGTCCCCAACCACGCAGTTATTAACTAGTTCACTAATTGCGATGCTTATTGTTCCCGGTGAAAGAATATGAGTTACTGTTGAAGGATCCCTGTGTGAATAAACCTTGTGCAAGAGGATAAGTGTAGCGATTCCCCTTGAATCTCCAGTTATTTTTAAGGTACGTGCTCTGTTACATTCACGATCAAGGGCAAAAGCTCTGTGAAAAGAGGAGTGTGTTGTCGCTCAGACTCACACATTAACACTCTGCAGTGCCTCATTTAGGCAACTGTACAATTAAAGTGTCGGGAGCAGAGGGGCTTTTACAAAGAGGAAAGATGACAACAGCAGTCCTCTGAAAAGCTTGACTACAAAGCATTACACGTTCGTTACAAAAAGCCAGGGTACACAACAGATAAGATACTGCTTTAAGTTACGAGGGACCTACTGTGTCTATGCTCTATTGTCCTTACATATTATTTCATTTAAAAACACGTATCTGGAAGCCTAGGTGGTGACTGGAAAATGGAAGAATATCAGGAAAATTATGTTAAATAATGAATGTCATCATTAGTGCCTACAGCTTTTGCAGTTGGCTGAAGGAGCACAGCAAACCCCTGTTTATCAGAACTCCTTTAATCTAAAACTTCCTCTTGTTCGAATGTAGGTTACCTGGCTCCTGCTGCTAACCACTTCCACTGCAACCCTCCCAGCTATTAGAAACCCTCTGTGTTTGGCTGGTATATAGGCCTCTGTAATTTTTGGATGAGGCAGAGCTACACGTTGCAGATTTTCAATTTAAATAAACAAGACCATTTCCATGAAAGTCTCTAAAGCTGTTCATGAAACCAGGATATGGATAACTCAGGTGTGCCAAGATGATGTCACCTCTTGGACATGAAGCAAGTCGCATGTCGTAAGAAGGTCCTATGTACCCTCACTTTCAGCTATGTGGCACAGCACAAAGCTCAGGGGGAAACTGCCCTCCCACCTCAACAGCTGCGGTAAGAGAGCCTGAGAATCCAGACCTGCATTGTTTGAATGTCAGATATAGTTCAGGAAGCTCTGCGTGAAAAGTGTGTTCTTATTTGCCTAGTTTTTACAGGTTACTGGCAGAGTTTTTTTACAGCATACACATCATCCAAACTGCTACATAGCTTAAGTAAACATCTCTTTAAAGTGCTTCTGTCTATTTCAGGGATAAAAACTTGTCTGCAGGAAA
The DNA here is from genome assembly GCA_013390045.1 of Picathartes gymnocephalus. Taxonomy (NCBI): domain Eukaryota; kingdom Metazoa; phylum Chordata; class Aves; order Passeriformes; family Picathartidae; genus Picathartes; species Picathartes gymnocephalus. Next base: position 84,840 of record WEKY01011553.1, on the reverse strand, counting down.
ACAGAGAGGCAATCAGTATTTTTTATTTTCAGCTTCAGCCTTTAACTCTTCTCCCCCTTTCCTTCTGATTTCTGTTATTCTGACCACAGCTGACTCTCATCTATTAATGTGGCAAGAACATGTAGTTATATGTGAAGTAGTTACTGCTGCAGCAAAACACAACTTCATGTTCAACTGTACATCAAAGTTCTGACCAGTCTGGAATTTAAGTCTCTTAGTTTAGAAGCCAGATTTAGAAAAGTGTCTTCTGTATTTCAGTACCAATCTGTGTTCTCTCCATTATGGATCTAAAAGAGAAGCCAGATCCAATTAAAAAGAAAATGAGCATTCTGGGACATTCATTCATTTTTAGGAGGGGCTTCAAGCTCAGCTCATTAAATTTTCTGAAGGCTTTATTTCTGATAATATTTTGTTAACATACTCTCAAAATGACTGGAATCTAACATGTTAAGAAGACAGACCGGCATTGCCAGTCCCTAGAGAAGTCACACTACCAAGCCGACCTGAAAAGCCACCAATTCTCAGAAACTATTATTCGAAGCTAACAGATTCATGAACTGCTTTTCATTTCTAGGCACAGTTCTAAGGAAGTATCAGCAAGGCAACATTAGCAATGACGGATCTGATGGACTGGTGGTACAGCTCCCTCCTAGGCTGGTTTCGGGATTGGAGAAGGCATGAAGAGAGCTGAAGTCATGCTCCCCTTGGCCTCAGGGAGATGTGAAAGGCAGTTGGTTTTTTATGTTGTCCAGCTACAAGGTCAGTAAAATTCCTTAAATGTGCTGTGCTTATTCCTCTTATTCCCGGAAATGGAAGGAGTTGGCTTCTCCACTTGGTGAAGTGCCCTGTTTCAACAGCCTTTTTTAACTTAAATGCAAGATTACCAGTCCCACTCAACTGGGTCTGTCTCTGCTCAGAAAAACATGTGCAGGTTTTCAAGCACTTTGGTAAAGTGACATAAAGTCAAACTAGGAAATACAAAACCAGTATCAATGAAGTGGGAAAAAGCTAAATTATAAAATAACACCATATCTCTCAGTGATGTGCTTATGTCTACCATTAGCCAATGCACTTGACAGTTTTATCATGCCACAGAAATTATAGCTGTTCCTCAATACCCTGGTAATGATTGTTAGTGGTGTTCCATGCTCCTTTTTGTTGAGTAAAGCATCTTAGGATTTTTTCATCTCCATGGGCCAACAACCTGTGGAGGTTATGACTATTACCTTCAAACTGAAGTAATTCAGACTGTTCTTTATTATCTTCCAAGTGAAGTAATTCAGACTGTTTTAAAGGCATAACTTTGCACACCTTGACTTATAGCCTGTGAAGAAATGCACATCACACCAAAGCACAGTCAGGCCTAGGTGAGTCAGCCAGGTAGGAGAGTTTAAGGTGTAAGTCCTGATGTGAATGTCTCTTCCCTGTGCTGTCTGGGAGCTGTGACTCCTCTCATGAACCCATCTCAACTATTGATCCCAGCCAGTACATTAAAAACCTTTATTCCCGTTCTTGTGAGATAGACAGGTCTCTTTCAGTGCTTGAGGTACCCAAGCAAGAAGTCCAAGCTTCGCAGGATTTGTGACAATTCACTTCACTCAGGTTCTCTCAAAAGAGGAGAGCTGAAGGGCCGTCCAAATAGTTTATTAACTGGAAGACTGATGGTGACTATGAGAGTATGATGGGGAAAGAGTGTGTGGAACTGGATGCCAGGTTGCACACCTTAATTATGCATTACCATTTAAATTTCTGTGCCCAAGCAATATAGTGTAGAGTTAGTAATCAACAGAAAATAAAAAAATTAAAATGGATGAAAGGAAAAAGCAATCCATGCTTATTTCAGCTAAGGACTTCAGATGAGCGCCTTAGGAAAAAAAACCTTTGAGAAAGTTATCCAAATCTGAATATTAGGTCCGTGTGTATTATGGGTGACCAGTACTTTTTCTGTACAAACATATTTAGATGAAGTAGAATAAATATGAGATCAACTTTTTTTGTTATCCCTCTGTCTTTTGAAATTTAGAGTAGCTTGATTTTCAGTGACATGATAGTACAAAAATTACAGGTGAAACAATTTAAATGCTATATTAAACATACAGAAGTGCAAATATGTAAAATGATGCTGAGCATCTAAGATGTCTCAGGGAATGCCCCACACAAGTGTTGCAGTACTTGTAGGGGATGCTCCTCAGAGCAAAAGCGTACTGCTGAGCAGCACAGCAAATGGGAGAGGCAAGCTCCAGACTCTGCAGTTCCCAGAATATGCACAAACCCTTGAAGAAGAGGCCATCTGGATGCCTTATTCCACAGTTTGCAGCTGCACTGTCCCTTTCCTAAGGAGCTATGGATACTGCAAGCAGCAGGCCATGGTAGAGATTTTTGCAATTTACTGCTTGGGAGCAGACATGCCCTGAAGGCTCCTGAGAGGGGACAGGGATGCAGTAGCCACCATCTATTTTCCTCCTCTCTTCTCCATCCTGTTTCTGTTTTATTTTGCTTCCTCCTGCCTGTGTAGGTAGAGAAGAAAAAAAAAAAAGGCTCTTAGAATTTGGAAGATAAAAGATGCTCAAGGGCGTTCAAGCAGGACATGAATGCAATCGTGTGGCTGTGCAGGTGAGACTCCAGAGCCTTCTGCCGCAAAATGCCTGCACTAATCCACTCTTGCCCTACTTACAAGGAGCTGTCAGTGTGGTTATTTGCAGCAAAAACCACTTTAGCTTTGGGGCCAAACATCACAGGGTGGTGATGAAGCAATGAGGGTAGGAATCCATATTCAGTGTATCAAGTTTGTCAGAAAAATACCTCACTGCAGACAGGTCCTCCTGTCTGCTTTGCATATTCTTGCACATGAAATATCCCAGGCTGGGTAACACTGTGGTATTGCATAGCTGGAGGTTAAGGCAATGCTAAAAGGATTTGCACCCTCAGTAAACCGCTACAGAACTGAAGGGATCTGGGATTCTGCGTTCTCTGCTATGGGGAAGCCACAGTAGCCAAGTTTCATCTCTCACAGGAGAAGCTTCCCCTCTCCCCCTCATTTCTTCAAGACCCCATATCTAGTCTGATGGGGATTTAGTGCAACATGCCAACAATAGGCAATGTCCAACTCCGTGATGAGCATGAGGTAAACATTTCAAAGCTGCTTAGACAATAGTCTCTTTAATGAGGAAAATACCTGGTTGCCAAAGACTGCAAATCATTGTAATTAGTAAGCCTGTATATGCCACACAAACCAGCAGCAGTCACTGGAGATGGAACAAAACTTTCTGAAAGACGTTTGTATGGGCATACCAGAACATAATTCAGCAGCTCTGACTCTTGAGGGGAGTAGAGATATAGCTCATCACCAGAAACAGTTTTGATTTTAGTGGTGTTTCCTGTGTTTGTAATAAACTGAACCAAAATGTGGAATGAAAACATCCCAAAAGCAGAGATATGTGAAACCTCATTCTGTCTTCAGATGTTTCAATCCCAGCCCAGTCTGGTCATAGACAGTTTGCTCATACAAGATGAACTTGTTCACAGACCTTCTGTAAGGCCCCCACTGTACAGGTTTCTTTCTGTGTCCAGTGTCCCAATCCACTTTCTTCAACCACTTGGAAACGCATCAAGTTGTAACAGATTATTATTATTATTATTTTTTGCCAGTAATTCATTATTAGTAATTTATTATAATTCTTATTACTGTTATTCTTTTAAAATAGTAATTCTTTTATATTGAAATACTGAAAACACATTTTTGTCTTCTATGTCCTTTGAATGAAACCTTTAAAACATAGAGTCTGCTGGGGGAAAGGCCCCCGTGCTGCAGTGTTGCTGTGCAGAACACCCTGGGGCAGAGGAGAGGGGCACCTCATCAGCCCTTGGTGGGGCAGGGGTGCGGTGTCACTGGTGGGTCCCCAGCCCACCCAATGCATTGGCTGCAAGGAATTCCCAAGAGGCTGAACCACTGCATCACCCTCATCATGCAGTTGCTTCAGGCTGGGAAATCAGGCACCTGACAAGAGAATTGCCCAAACCAGTTCATTTCTCTGTGCTGACAGCTTTTTCATCAGTAAAATACAGATGCAAATACTTATGTCAGGGGATTAAGGAAAGCTAAAATGACCGTGGGCTGCTTGCACACAATATACTTTTTACCCTAATCTTTTCAGTTTGGAAAACCGCCAAAAATTAAATGATGAATAAATTCTCCCCATAGCAGTCATGTGGATTAATGATGAATAAATTCTCCCCATAGCAGTCATGTGGATTACAAAAACTTGCAGAATTTTTGATGAAAGGCTACCATCTTCTAAAATGAATGCTGCAAGCTTATGTCATGAGAAACCTTAACCACAACTTCTCTAGGACTCTAAAAATGTTTTATAGAGTAATCTTGTGGTAGGTGCCTTGTAGAGAATTGAGGCAATACTGAAAAATACTACAGCATAGCTATTGCTACTATTTCAGTAATGAAATGTGCTACAGTTTAAAAAAGTTATTATGGAAGTTTAATTTGACTAAAGTTTACATTTGCAGACCGACATATGTTTAGTGTTACAGCCTTTTCCTGGAGACCTCCAGCAGCAGTCACTGACCTTGTTAGGGACAGTGGCTGAGGATGAGGTGTAATAAGAGTCAGTAAAGGAAAAGTGTATTGCATTAACCTCTGGCTAGATCCCCTATCAGATTCATCAGGTTTCTGTGATATCCAATCACTTTACAAAAGGAGTTCCACTGCAATTTTCTGTCAACTTATTTTTAAACATACTTTTCAAAAGGCATTCAGATTGATGTTATATATAATCACTGCAAAGCTGAACACAAATGTTCAGAATGTAAATGCAGAAAAGTGTGTGGAAATGCAAGGAGGCTGCTGTGGAGGCATAGGTTTTCCAACAGGTGGCCAGCAGTAGCAACAACTTTCTGAGATCTGTAAGGCCTTACAGCCCCTACAGAGCACCCTACGACAGACATCAGAGTGCAATCATTGAGAAAATAAAGAAATTTTTTTTTTTGAAAGAACTAACTTATAAACTCTATAGCGAAGATTATAAAAACTATTATTTATCCTTGTATATCCCTCTCATAAACCATCTGATAGCATGATTTGCCTGGGGAAGGTTGTTTGCTCTGTGCAGTATAGCTGTTCAGGAGTTGTAGAGGATACATACTACAGGTAGAGAAAAGCAAATAACACGAAGTTAGCCTCATATTTTTAAAAAACTTTTTTGCATTTCATTTCCTATATGATAGCTAATTGATGTCAGGTGGTTTAAATCTAAGTTCTGTCTGGTGTTTCTCCTGATGGCCACACTCAAGCAGCTGCTTGGTCCTTTTTCATTTAGAACCATCTGCAGGACAGTTCTAAATTATGATGTGTAATTGCTAAATGTAGATGGGCATCCCATGATGATGCTCTTCCAGATTTTCCTACTACACCAGACTATCCTAACGGAATTAGTACAGGGTTTGAGCACCGTTGGTCTGATATCAGGCCTTGAATCACATTGAAGGGCCTGACCTTAGGTAAATCACCTAAGTACTTATGTTGGTCAAGATGGCAGCAAGCCATATTGCTCCCTGAAAGTTTTGTTTCATTGGTTTTATCTCAACAGTAAACTGTTGAGATAAATGCTGTCTTTATCATGTGTCTGGATGTAGCTCCTACAAATATGGACCCCCAGTTCTTGCTTGGGATGTCTAGATGATATTATAATGTGATTAAGGAAATGTCATGGAGTTATGATTGCCATCACAGATCTAAATAAATACCCACCAGCACCACTGAAAAAACAGTAGCAGTTCCTGAATTAAAAAATAAACTCCTTCAATTATCATGAGTGAGGGAAAGGTAGAATGCAGTGCAGTCAATACTATTACAGGTTTATCCTCTACCTCCACATCAATTTCCCCTTAATTTTATTTCTCCTGCACTACAAATGATTTTCCTTCATTGTCCTCAGATAGGCATCAGGAAAACAGAGGTGCTGAAGCCTCTATCTGCAGAAAAGAGAGATCTCTAGAGGTGCTTGCATGTAGGTCTTCTACAACAACTGAGTTCCTGGAGCAGAATGATGTCCACAGAGAGCTCAGGAAAACTTGAGCAGCAGCAAAGACAAATGACAGACCCAAAACATGCATCAGGAGATGCAGGGGTATCAAGAAACACAGAGAGAACAGTAATTAACCTATGTGTCTCCCTTCCCCTAGAAGTCCCAAAGAACCACCTGATATCTCTGGATGATTCATATGACCAAAAGTTTCAGTCCAAGCTCAACATAGAAGTGCAAGTCAAAGATGTTATTTTAAGATCTTGGATAAACCTAACATGTCCATCTCCGTGGTGAATCCTGAACCCTTCCTTTAGATAAGAAATAGATAAAAGTCATTGTACTTAATAACAATTTCCTCCAGAGTGACTTGGTGACTCTGCACTTACCATGTTATTTAGTAGTAGCTATGGAGCCCTTCATATTTGTCTCTGCCCCCTGTCCAAATCCTTCTTCCCTCAGTTTTTCTCACTGAATCTACATTCAGGCATTAATTTCTGTGTGTCATACCAGTAAAGATCAGTTCTACAGGATGACAATGACATGCAGCCACTGAAGCCTTAGAACACAAGTGCTGTATCAAATAAAACTGTAGCCAAACTGACAAGAGTTATTTTAAAATAATGAACTTCTCTTTACTGCTGGACAGTTTCAGAATAAAATTTGCAGATGTGAACTCTGCCAAGCTTAGTGATAGGAAAAGATTCAGTGGGAATACAGTTTTAAATCCGTCATCTAACCATAAGGCTGAAGACCTAGTGCTGGATTGTTCCCATTTAATCTTTACATTTGACTCAGGTTAAGACCTAAGTGAGGAGTCTTGTCACCCTGCTCTCCTTGGCACACAACTGGAGATAGACAGGCCTTCAGAAGGTAGCATCAACTTTATTTTGGAAACAGTTTTCTTATTTAAACACAAGCAAATTGGGTAGCTTCACTATGGCAACATGGGATTTTTCAGTGTTTCTCTGAATCCTAAAACTAGCCAAAATTGGGAAAAATAGACCTTCTCTTAAAAAATAGGTAAAATTTTATGGCTGTGATTTGTTTCTCCCTAGAATTTTTTAGTGGGACAAAGGAGAGTAAGATTGAAATGACACCAGTACAAAGTACAAAGTATTCTTCTGAATTCTGGGGTTTAAAATACACATGTCCATTTATAGAATCAGTTTAATAAACATCCTTTTCGATGCTTAATTCCTGTTACATCTTTATCAAATGAGAAACAGTTAAAGAAAATTATACATCAGTGCTTGACTGGGTTTTTTTTTCCAGAAAGAAGCATTAGAAAGAAGCATATGTAAGATGCCTTATTTAGAATCTGAAAATTTATTTTATGTTTTTCTGTTGACAACCAGAAGCACTGGGTAGGAAAAAAATAGCAGAACAAAGAGCTCCCTAGAGATATTTCACGTTTGCTGACTTACTACATCATCACATATGACACTGAATTATTAAGTTTCAGCAAATACTGAAATAGCACAAGAAAGCTTTCTTGCTCTTTTATCTTCACCATTGTTCTTGGATTTAAACAAGTCACATAAAAAGTTCTGGGAAAAACTAAAAATATTGAAAAATCATTATTTAGAGTGGTGTTTGTTATACAGGAGGATCCTTAATCACACTGAGGTAGAAGGCTGGGAGTGTAGTTTCCTTGAGCTCAGAGGACAATTTGGATAGAAAACATGGCCCATCAGGTCTTTAGGAACTTTTAGCAGAATTCTTCCTTTTTCTCTCTTCATCTGTGGAAGTGACTCTGCTCATGCAGAAATACTGAAATGGTGCCATGATTTGTATCAGACTGAACTCTGCTGTTGTCAGAGAAGCCCACACACAGCACAGCACATTTTCCAATCATGTCACAAGTGAGCTATTTTCAGATTCCTTTTTAAAAATACAAATATTAGTGACTATCTAAATTCAGGCCACCGTGTGCAACACTGTCTATGTGGGGTCTCAAAACAGAGGTGAGCACCTTGCCCACTGACACATGGGCAAACCTCTCCTCACCAACCCCTGCCTGCGTGGGCTGGTTTGACTCCTGTGGCCTTGACCTCAGCTGTAAATTTTTAAAGTGACACTGTGTTCTTTATTGCAGGAATGGTGAAAGGTAAGTGTCTGGGTGTATTATGATTCTCATGACCTTCTGATTGGGAATAGAAGTACAGTAAAAATCCAATCATAACAACAACTCCAGACTCAGCTGTATGTAGGAAGCTGTAGTTTAGTATAATTTATTTTGATGCAATAATAAATAAAATTATAATGCTTTGCATTACTATAGATACTGAAAATTTCTGGACTGAGAATTGTTATGTATTAATGTTGAACCTTTGAAATCATTAACACCAAGCTGAGGCATGATTGCCTTTTTTCAGAACTAATTCTCAAAAATAGCTTTGCTAATTCTTGTTTTTTTTAGGAACGGATACTTGATTTTTCTCACCCTGAAAACAAAGACAAAATTCTAATTTACCAATATTTTACTGGGATTAGATTGTTTTCCTGCAAGCTGTGACTTTCACATGCATTGATGTAGTTTCCTTAAAATACTGTGCATGACAGCAAGAGAAAAGGAGAAGAAAAAATGAAGCAAATGGATCAGTACGTTAAACAATGTCATAAACTGAAAGGAAGGGATAGAGAATGATCAGGAATATATGTGTTACAATTTAAAATAAGAATAATTAGGATGGATTTATTTTAAATTCGTGTTACAATTTACTGTGCTCATCTCAGACACTTCCCTTTCTTTTCTTCCCATACCCATTGAAAGATTTAAACACCTTGCTTGTAAGTAATAAGCATTGATTCAGCATCCCTCATGAAATGATGCATGATTTTACTCCATCACAGATAATTTCAGAAACATTTTGCTGCCTGCTTTTATCTACACTCTACTTGTGGAGAGGATTTTAAAAGGTTTGTGTAGTTGCCTGCTCTGCAATAATGTGAGGATTTTGTTATCCCGCTGAGCTACCGCCATTCAGATAGCTGGGATTCCTTCCTTCTGCAGCCAAAATCTCACAAAACCTCTCCCTGAAACACAGAGGTGCAGAAGAGAAAGGGCAAATGATTCACCAAACCTTTAAAGAGGCTATTTATATTCCTCCTGGAACACGGCAATTAGTGCTTTTCTTGGCCCCATCTGATCACCTTGTTGTCTTCTGCTTGTGCAATCACTTAAACAGTTTTTAGACAGAGATCTTCAGCTACTTCTGATATCAGATCCAGTCCTGCCTCCAGCCAAAGACATCAGACCTGTCCCACTGACTTAAACACAAATGGGATTAAGTATTGCATCTCGTTAGCCCCAGCAAAATACTGACATCTCAGTAGGTTTGCACGTCTACAGACGTGGTCAGAGCACAGCATGCCAAGTTCAGGACAAGTTCACAACCCCCCAGCTGTGGGATGTTCTCCTCCTTGCGTGTGCCAGCTGTGATTGCTGACATACCAGCTTGCATTTTCAGGAGACATCCTCAGACCCACAGACATGTTTGCACCCTCTGATAGTCTCATCCATTATGGCAGGGAAATAGAAAATCTAGTGCAATACAGACAACACTGACACTCAATATGATTTCCCTTTTTTGTTCCCTGTGTCTCAGTCTCTCCTCAAGCCTTTATGCTGAAGCACCCACCCAATAATCATAAAAATTAATGCCAAATGGTTGGCAGAGAGATTTGGGTGTCCAGTTCCTCGTGGCTGATCATGAGGCAATCACAGTGATTCGGGTCCAAGCACTGTGCTTCTTGCAGAGCCACGACAGTCTCTCTCCGATGCTCATGCATTGGATTCCCCATGGGGTGTTGAGATCCTTGCCTGGGGCTGCCAGCTGCTGAGGGCAGCTGCCCAGAGCCCTCAGCGAGACCTCGCTGGCTGCTGCCCCCTCGAAAGGGACATCATTCCCTGGCAGAGTCCTGGCAGAGTCCCTGGCAGGGGTACCAGTTCCTCTGAGAAGCATCAATGCCTGTAAGGGGCATCAGTGCCTATCGGGAGCATTGCTGCCAGCAGGAATATCAGTCAGCACAAGGGGTGTCACTCGGCAGCAGGGCTGTCAGGCCTTGCCAGGAGCAGCCATCTCCTTGGGGGGCACCGATCCCGACGAGCGGCATCGGCCCCTCTGTGAGGTCCCGGTCCCTGTGTGAGGTCCCGGTCCCTGGCGGGGATATCGGTCCCTGGCAGGGGTATCAGCCCCTGGCAGGGGTATCAGCCCCTGGGGTGTCGGTCCCAGGCAGGGTAGGGGTCTGTCTGGGGACAGTGGCGAGTGAGCCATGCAAATTGCAGCCCGGGTGCAATCAATGGATGTGACAAGCAGCCGGCGCTGGCAGCCGGGGACATAATGAAGGTGTGAGTGCGTAACCGGCGAACAGATAACAATGCTATAGGAAATTATAGGGCAGCGCTGTATTGAATAAGTGCAGTGCGAAATGAGCTGCGGCTCGCAGGTCGTGCTTCCCCGCTGCTGGAGTGTCTCCTGCTCTTGTCCTTTGTAATTGTAAGTGGCAGCAGTGGTGGCTGAATGCGAGGAGGGCACGTATCCAGCCCTCATTTGTTCTGCATTACAATGCAGCCCTCGCCGCCAGCAGCTGATCCGGAGTGTCAGTGCCCACCTCCCAAGCGGACCAAGAAAACAGTGAAAACTCAATTTATTTGAGAATTAGGAAGGCTGTCGTTAAAACAAGGCTGTCCTTAAAACCATGCAACAGCGGAGCTTGTCCTGTGAGAAGGAGGGTGAAACTTCTCTGTTTTCTTTTTTTAAAAAAATGCTTTCGCCTCAAAGAAATCCGGAAGCAAAAAGCCTTTTCTTTCAGGAAACAAAAACCATTCATAGAAAGGAGAAAATCCTCTAATTTTCTTATTTTTATGCTCAAAAAGCTATTTATAATATATGAAATAATTTTTAAAAAACTTGGAGGAAAGCTTTTGACGACATAGAGTCTTAACATGGATAATTCTCCAGATGCTACTATTCCTCTTACCCACTTATTAATATTCAACAGGAGAAGAATGTCTAAAAAGTGTTCATTGATTTTTAATTTCATTTCCCAGTCCAATATGAAGTCCTTCTCTGCATTTTGTTCTGACATTTGGATCAAACTCAGCAGTTGTTTTCTGAAACCTCAGGTCTTCAAGACTCTTGGCTCAGAATCCCGTTTAAAGGTTTACAGATTAAGTTTAACATTTGAACCTAATCAAAGACAAGGAGGTAACTCAAAGTACTCCGCACAGTTCATTGGTATTTCACCATCACTGATCGATACTTTCAGCTATTTATGAACACTCTATACATCCCTTCCCCCTCTTCATAATACCAGGCAATTTTATTTATGTTTTCTTCACCTTAGCCCTGAAATGTATGTTTCTATGGTTGAAGTAAAAGCTACCCTAAACACAACACTTGCTCAATGTATTCATTAATACACTGCAAATGTAGATCAGTATTTATTCTGTAATCTTGTTTTTAATCACTCAATATGGCTGCTTGCTTTCATTGTTACATAGAGTCAGTTTGGTTCTTGCAAATGAAGCTACCTACAAATGAAAATAATTCAAGGCAAAACAATTCAAGCGCTTGATAATTTCCCTCCCTTTTTTTTTTTTTTTTTCAATAGTGAACAAATCCTGTCTTTTTTTCTTCTGTTTTATTTAGGCCGGACAGCTTCCAGTTGAATCAGAATGGGCCTATTTCCCAAACTCTGAGGAGTCCACAGTGGGGTTTGCATCCTCAAATAGCAAGCAAAATGCCACAAAAATCTCAGTTTTGACAGCTGACCACACTTCCTGAAACAGGAAGGTGCTGCAGGAGTTAAGCCTACAAGTGATGGTGGATTTGGTGTCTTTGGAATACCCTGCTTTTATTTTTTCATTTTTTCCCTTGGTAGGAGGTCTTTGAGGATAGAAATTGATTGCTCATCTTCTGCAGAGGCAGCACTGAGAAAGACCACACAGCAGCCCACGATGCTTCACCACTGGGTGGGAAGGAGACATTTTGGGAGTTCAGACTGGCTGCACACTTCACACAAAGGGACACATGGGACATGACCTCCACTGGGAACAAAATCAAGGGCCTGCCATGGTTAATCCTGGGCTTTATTATCTCTCCTGCACATCTCTGTGCATCGTGGCTAGCCCTGGACTGCTGCTGCTCTGCAGAGGTGTGTAAAGAGAGATGCTATCAACTGCTATCTGCTGAAGCCAGAAACAGGCAATACCAGAAAAGCCTGTCTTGTCCAATTTCCAGTTCAGCTTTGCAGACTCAAGAAGTGCAGATAGTTTGGACATACTTTAGATAAGCACCTGAATATCTGGGGTTTTCCAGAGTATTGAATGCCATGCTTCATACAGTTTACTAAATTGTGTCACTAAATTTTTACCTTTCCTGGTAATAGACTTTCTTTGCGTCCCCATTTCTTCTCCCAACCTCCCAGCAATAGTACTGGTAAACAGACAAATATATATGTACAACCATCAGCATACACTCTTCAGTAATATTATAAATAAAATGTGTGTATTTGCTCAGTGCACTTGGGTTCTTGAGAAATAGATGTGTGAAGCCAAGAGCAAGCTTCTCGCATGCTTACAAAGCCCCGTGCCTGCAGTGAGAGTTCACTTTTAAATGTATGATGAAAAAACAGACCTTCCCTTCCTGTCTTTGTAGAAAAATCCCATGTACGTGTATAGTACAAATGCACTCAGATGCAAAGATGAAAGTGGGTATTTTGCTTCTTTCACACAGAGCCTCAAAGGGAACCCTGCACCTTTGCAGAGCTGTAATTGCCAGGTGCCTCTTTTAGAGACAGGATAGATAGCTGGTTTGGCATTGGGCTAATCTTTTGGAAATGTAGGAAGGAGAAAAAAAGGACTGATTATAGATTGCTTTGCTTCATAAACCTCTCTCCCATACTGTCTGAAAATAAATGTTCGTGGTCATTGTTACATCCTTCCCCACAACGTATTTAACCAACTTTCAAAAGGTAGGCTTTTTTTTTTTCCTCCGGGAACATTCAGAAGATTTTCAGCTAGTTTTCCTCTTTTTTGTCTTTTTGACTGCTTTCTCCTTTATTTACCATTCCTGGCTCTCTCTAATGTGTTTCTGCTGAAGGATACCTCACTTCTCCTTTTGTTTATCAAGTGAAATTGAATTGCTTAGGGATAACTCTGTTTGCACCCCAACTAATTTGTGAAAAATGTACTGGTGATTGTTCTTGTTTGAAGCAGGAATCTCTGAAACACAAATCCTTTCCTTAGGACAGGGAGGCCAGTCTTCTGCTGTTCTTCTATCCCATGAATTGTAGGTCAGCATTTAATTTCTGGAGAAAATAATTGCTATTCAAAATTGCTAACATGTTTCACAATACTTTTTTAAATTCACATCCAGGAACCACCTGACCAAGACTTGGAGTGGGCAACCTCATAACTGAAGTTCTAACTGTGCCGTCTTTAAAACCAAGCACATCGCTGACAGCACACTGAAGGCATGGGAGGTTTGTTGCAAGGTAAAGTTAGGTGAGCTCAGCCTTTGGGCAAGGGGAGAAACGAAGGACACAGACATCTGAACTCCAGCAAGCATTTTTCAGTAAGCATTGCAAAGACCTTTTGTCTCCATCGCATGTTGCAGTTAGATACATATCTCCTTTGTTATCTTCCTGTAGAACCACTTCTGTAACAGCAGACAGAGCCTCAGCCATGGCTGGGTTTCCAGAAAGTGAAGATGAAGGAAGCAGGGACAAGGACAGGGATCAGAATGGAGATGGGGACAGACAGGGACAGGCATGGGGTGAGATGGGAGAAGCTAATGGATCTGAAGCAATGCCTAAATCCTGCCACACAGGCTGAGCACAGTTAGTGCTTGACTCCAGTATTATGTGCAGCGTTGCCACTATGGCAGCATAGTTTCTGTGTGAATAAGCATAATCCAAATGCTTCTCAAAACGTGAAAGGTCTTCCAGCTGGTTGTTTTCCACCTTGTTTCCCTTGTTCTCACATTTGCTGCCCTGAAGAAGTGCATGCCTTCACTGCGTCACAGTGAACTCTTGGGACCAGCAGCGTCCCAGCACAGAGAGAATTCTCAAATGCGCTGCAGGAAAATCTTGCAAAGGCTGGGATTTCTGTAATTCAAGCACATTCTGGTTTTGTATTTTTCATGGAGATCACAGTAGATGCTGAAGCTCAGTGTCAAATTATGGTCTTGTGAAATAGCTGTCTTCTAACAGACAGCTTCTTGATCGAAAAATGATGCTTTTTTTTGCCCCAATCTTTATGAACCTGAGCAGACAGCATAATCAAAATAGTATATTCGGCATCATGCAACAGAAGTGGGAAGCAAAGATTTGTGTGCTTCATGTTTTGTGTCGGTAAAGTCTAGGGAATACACTTAAAGTAATCACAAGGAGAATTTTTTTGTTGCTGTTTATATCAACATTAGACAGTTTAATGTGCACAGTCTAGAAATATACTAAAAGGAATAATGTTATTAAATTGAATTATGAGAAATAAGTGCTTTCTTTTCATATGCCAGTTCTTCTTTCTGGTCTCGAAGTCTGATTTCCCCCACAGATAGGGAGTACTGCCGTGTGCCATAAATGTCTCTTTCTCTTAAGCTTTTTCAATCAAAATGTTCAGAGATGACAGACAAAAGACTCAGGCTCTAGGACCGAAGCAAAATTCTAACTAACAACTGCTTACAACCTGAGGAGCTTAGACATTGTAGCTGCTGACCTTGCCACCAGCTTCTCCATGGTGCCAAAGAGGAGCATCTTCCACACATTTTATTTCCATGTCAGATTATGTCCTTGCTTTGTACAAATCACATGCTGACACAAAATGTCTATGAGTCAGTCTTTTCCTTCATGTATTACTCACATAAGATCTGTAACAAAATCCTCTATTTTCTGCACACAGCAAAGCCTTCTTGGATTCATCACACTGCAAATTGGAAGGAAGAATTATGGCAATTCTCTTTAGAAGAATAAAAACTTTTGACATTTAAATAGTATATTTACCAAAGCACTTTGAGCTATACTGTCATCTATTTTCTGTCTATTAAAAAACATGTTACAGTGTAAAAACTGTTTTTATCTCTGTCTCCACGAAAGCATGGCAAAAATTGATTCTATTTAACGTTTTATCAACTGAACTGGAGAAGAGATGTTACCTCTTTGAGCATCAGCCAAAGGTCTTGTAGTTAATGCTGACCTCTGTCAAATCTAGCACATTGTATAGGAAGGATTGACAATTATTGTTCTATTGTATTTTGCAAGACACCTAGGGTCAGAGCAATGGAATTGTTACATTGCAGCAGAACAATAATTCAAAGCTCATTTGCCTGTGCTAGGGAAAGCTACTAAGGTCAAAAATCATTGTTTTGTTAGTGTAAAGACAAAATGTTAAGAAATTTGTAAATAGATTTGCAATTTTTCCAATTATTTTAACTATAACATTAGTTATAGTTATTAGTATAAATAACTAACATGATTTATTTAATGCAGGGATTTCTTTTATGGTTGACAGATTTTCCAAATCAACCCACTGTCCTCCTATTGACAGCGTGATTTTTCTTTTTAGAAAATGATAATCAGCGTTTTAATCACAAAGATTCAGATTGTTTTGAAGCTTAATCTAATCTGCTGGAAAGGAGAGGTGAACATCCAAGTAGAAAGGGTAATGCTTTGGAGCATGTATGCAGCAGTGAGATAATATTTACAAATTCGTAAAAGACATTTTGGGTTAACTTGCTTAAGTTTTAAGGGTATGTAAAATAAAAAGTATTCCAAGATAGATGTCTGTGAAAGACTTGATTGCATCTCCCTGTGGTACACATTTTTTTTACACTGCTAATTTCTATTGACAGCATTCTGTTTAGTTGAAAGAGCGTCAGCTTATATTTTTGGCATTGAAAGTACTGAGTCTGATGTCTTCTTATCTTTTATGAATGCAACTATGGTTCATTGTAAATAGACTATAAAAAGAAAAGTATAACTAAGTACCTCTATATAATCAGCAGAAATGACAAATCCATTCCCATTGATGTTGAAACCAATAAGGGTTTAATGCAAAACTTTAATATGAACAAGATTAGATGTAATACTGAATATAGTTACAGTTCATATATATCAATGAATATATGTTCACAATACAGAGAAAAAATATGACAAATATCCACGAGCTTGTCTAGGCCATCTCTTTTGCCTACTGTAGGATCATTTTCTGGGTGTATATTTGCAGTATTTGGCTCAATCAGCCTGTGTTTGTTAGCAGCAGCACTCTGCTGCAAAACTAGCAAATACTGTATTGAACTATCTAAACAGGAGTACCATCTGCTGGGCTCAGAAAGCAATCCTTCTGACCTGCTCAGCGCTGCTAAGTCCTCAGGTAGTGTGTGTGATTCTGTGCACTGCACATTTGGAAAATTGTGGACCAAGGGCTAAAAAAGCTATCTAATGGAAGAGAGCGATGTAGGGAATGCCTGGAAAAATTGGTGGTTTTATGAGGGAAGACATGCAATAGAGCTATAGGCTAGAATGGGAATGGCCTCAACAACTGCTACCAGATTGTAAATTCAAGTGCTATTCAGGACAAGAATAGACATCAGTGAGTGCATTAAGGAATATCAAGAATTTGGCTAAATGTCAGAAATTTAGTCAGACCATTTCATTGTTGTTTTCATGCTGTGGAGATTTATTCATCTGTAATGAATAGAACTCACAAGGTCAATTGAGAGTCAGGATTTAGTTCTGTTGCCACACAATCCACTACAAATCATGACCCATTTTTACACTGCCATTACCTTCTGAAAAAGAGCACCCAGTATAAACAGACTAATCCCTGCATTAATGAATGAAATCACACAGGTGTCTGGGCTGGCTGAGAGGAACAACTCAGCAGCGGATATTTTCTTTCTTCGTAACACAGGTGCTGTGGCAGGCAGTCCCCTGCAAATACTCCAAGGAAGGGAAGAATCTACTGTGTGAGAAAGGGGTCAGCAGTGTTCAGCAACAGACCATGTGAATTAAAATAAATTATGATTTTAAGGATTTAAAACGAGGATAAATTAATGTAAATTTATGAAAGGGGGGAAAAAAAATTCTAACCCAAACTCCAATCTTAGAATAGGATGACTTTTCATTAAATTCTAAGACCTCCAAATTACTGCATTAGGACTTGGTGTACTTCTCATTACTTGATCACTCTTCTTGTACAAACAGTAATGTTGCAAAGAGATGAAAAATGTTACAGTTCAGTATAAAAGCATGGGGTTTTTTTCCAGCAGGTGACAGTATGGAAGGAAGGCAAGGGACCAGCTGAGCATGTAGATTGTGCCTCATTCTGATTTCCTCTGGGCTGCCTAAGCAGAAGTCAAATTCTCTCTGGAACCATCTATTGCTTATGTGTAGGAGTCATTCAACCTGCTGAGAGGGGATTTCAGTCTTCAAAGCAGCCACAGAAAGGCATTTGTAGCTACACTTCTCCTGCCCAAGGAATCTAAGTGAAAACACTTTAATAAAATTATTTTCTATTAAAATAAATCACAAAAATATGTGTACAGTACAGAAACATTATGGCAAAACTGTTCAAGAAGAGAAAAATCTTTATCAAAGCTTAATTTGTCTTCTGAAGTAAACGAACCAATAAGCCAAAGTTGAGGAGGATTTGGATAAGCCATCTCTATGCATATATCTTCCACAAGGTCTTTCTGTGTAAATTATGGCACTCATAGTTTGTCAAAGATGCATAGCTTTTGTCAGTTTTTAAAATCATGTCCTGTTAGATGAAGGAAAATATTTCCTCTAAGCTCCTTCTAATTGTCACTGAAGAAAAAAAGGTTCTGGTGAGATGACTTGGGAAGAAACTGGAACGAACAGAAATAGTTTGTGTGGTGAGAGCAATGAGATTATGGCTGTGACAGAAATTGAACTCCACAGTTACTCGAGTGAGGTTTGGATGGGATTCACTCTGAACACCAAATCCTGGCCCTCTGGCTGTTGCAATGTCCCAGTGTTGTGCTGCAGTGTGGACCAGCTCCTGCTGGCCTTAAGGCTCAGAGCAGCAGGCAGGGGAGCTGAAACACCAGCCTTGAACCAGAATTCAGTGAAATGTCCTCCAAATCCTTGGTCCTAAAGGTTCAGTTTGGATTTAATTCTAGTGTGCCCTTGGAGGAGACAAGGCTTAAAGGATGGTCAGTGTCCAGAGCTCATGGGAGCTGTCACCCTGTCTGGGGATGACCTAAGTGGGACTGTCTAAAGTTACTACTACTTACAATCCTCAGAATCATTGCATTTGTCATTGACGTGACATAAAATAAAGGAAATTAAAGCATAAAAGCCTGAAAAAACCCCTCAATTATTGCTTTTAGCTTTCTTTTTCATCAAAACAATTGATGAAAAAGCAATACCTATGACTCTGAGCTTTTCCTGAATTAATTTACTTTGGGTATCTCTGATAGTATAAAGAAAGTGTTTTCTAAATTTTTGCAGAAAACTACTTTCTCTTTCATGTGCAAGTTCAAAATCACGATTGCTTTGTGATAGCCATACATTTTAATTAACATTAATTTTGTTTTTCATCAGTCACATGCTCATAGAGATGGGGAAGATTATTCTTTCTTTTTTACAGCTTACAATTTAGAAGATATAAACGTTTGTTGATAAAGTAATAGAATGTATGATGAAATGGTTCTAATGTTAAGCTGTTAAACATTGACCAACAAATTAATGTTTTAAAATATGGACAAACTACAGTGTGATTTGTGCTTTTTGAACCATGTATGTCCTTGCCAGATATGTTGTCAGTAAATATTTTATCAGATACACATGTTTAAATAATGCAATTAAAGTGAAAAGCAGCTCATCAAAGCATTGTTACATCTGAGTAGAAAACAAAACCAACAATAATTACTATTATTAGATACAGCATACAGTATATGACATTACAACAAACAGAATCCAAGTCAGAAAAAAAAATTGTGTGTAGAGGTTTCTTAGGCAAGTGAATAAGAACAAAAGCCTTATTAATTAAAGCTAGCCTGGCACAATTCCTGCTGCATAAAGATTTCATATATTTCACTTTTTTTTCCACTGTACTTCTCTCATCTTGTATGTTTATAAGGTCTTTGAGGCAGAAAACTTTTATTTTGAGCCCATGAATGCAACTGAAAAACTTACAGTCAGCATCAATTACATTTTTCCTTGTCAGCCACCTAATATATGGGTTCAGCTGGTGATTCCCAGTATTTCTCACTTCCCATTAAATGTCAGGAGTCTCAACTTAAGAGTAGATTTTCCTCCAAAGCAGCATCCCAGTTAACAAGTCTTGTGTTCTGTAGGTGTATGCAGAAAATATGTGCAGCAAAAAATGTCTGAGGTAGCGCATGTGAACTAGACTTCATTCTTCAGGCCTGTCAATACATTAAAAAATTTTAAAAAGTCAGAAACAAAGCCATGTCCTTCCATCAGCCTGGCACTCTAAAACAGGCAGGGTGAACTGAGATCCTCCATTCAAGCCAGCATCATCCTGAACAGCAGTTCCCTTGTGCAGGTGTTTTCCCACTATCCTTACTTTGACTCCTTGGAGACAAGTGGGGCTTCCCATGGTCTGGGATGGGCTTTTGGCCCACACCACATCAATTCTTCTGGCTGCATGCTTGTCCCAAATGGGGAGGTCCCAGTTTTCAGAGGAGTTCAATGAAATATGAATCCAGGGAGAGATTTTAATTCGTGCTTTTGGATCCGTGATGAGATGCCTTAGCTACTGTGCCCTATTCAAAAGATACTTAGTGAATAAATCTGAATAATGAATGAACGAAAGAGACTGTTATCTGGTCTGTACGCACAAAGAGGCTAAGTTTGTCAAATTAATTATTCACTGTGAATTATTCACTTAGCTCCAACAACCTCTTCATAATCCATCTTCTTCTGTCCTTTCCAAGTGCTATGAACATGGTCTATGCCTAGTTCATATTTTAGCCTTGTTCTTTGAGTTATGTGTGATGTAGATTACTAACATGTAGCAAAGACTCACAATAGCACTGGGGAAAGATAATATTATTTTATTTAAAATTAAATTAAAAGCTTGAAAGCAAACAAGGAAACAAACCCTAAGTACCAATAGCTGTGAAAAATTGGAGAGCACAGTGGACATATCTAAGGTCCCAGTCTTGCAAACATGTGGGCATGTTCTTTCCAAGTAGCAGCCTTGCCAAGATCAATGGGAGGAGGAATGGTGTCAGAGTTAAACATATACTTATAAAAGAAGGAGCCAAAACATCCCATGGATTAAAACCTGAAAGCATTTACAGAGTTTTAGTTGAAACAGAGCATTAACAAAGGTGAGTTTTTTATAGTTAAAGCTGTAGTTTCACTATGCTTATTCTTATTTCTTATCAGGACCATTTAACAGTTTTCCATTACTAAATCTTAACAGGTTAACTGATTTAAAATATTCAGATTTTGCTCCTGCTAGTAGTGCTGAGCAGTACGTTATGACTATTTTGCAGAGGAAGAATGACACAGTCAAATATTTTTGGAATGCCCTAATGTAACATGTAAAATATGAAGAATTTGGCCTATAAGAACTGAACTAAATTGGTAGCTCAGAAACCCTGCTGCAGTTCACCTAGCTTGGAGAATGTGTGAATCTCAGAAAACAAAATATTTTTAAGATTAAGGGCACAAATGTAGGCTTTATTTTTATCAAGCGAGTTTAAAGAGATATTTAAAGCTAATACTTCACTTTCTTTATGGCATACTTTGTTTCATGCTAAGCAGAATCCAAAAAGACCCTATTAATGAAGATGGTTTAATGCCTGTGCATTATTATAATGCACTCCTTTGTTCTACACTTTCTCTGTGTGTCATAGACTAAGTCATTAATCAATGGGTGCTGAAAAATAATTGTCTAGTTCTTAACAATCTTCTATTGTTGAAACATTTGGAATTTTAAGATAAAGATGTACTGGCTGCTCTGAAAAAAAATGTGGTTTAAGATTACCCTTCATGGAAGCATGGGCTTATTGTTAGAAATGCAAAGCAGATGACCTGGTTTTAATG
>WEKY01011553.1:38296-63649 GCA_013390045.1 Picathartes gymnocephalus | reverse complement strand
ATAATAATAATAATAATGATAATGATGATGATGATGATGATGATGATGATGATGATGATGATGATGGTGATGATGATGATAACTCTTAGTCCATTTAATACAATTTAAGAATTGTATTCTTTTTGTACTTCTATCCTTGATGCCAGATATGCATAAAAGGCACATACTGATTACAAATCACCTGGGAGTATGTATCTATAACAATCTACTTCAATGACTCACCTAGGAGAGCTGCCTGACAACCTTCATATAGTCTGTGAAATTTTGTGGAAAATCTTCTAAATCTTCAGTTTCCCAAAAAACACAGAATAGTTATTTTTATTCTGGGAGGAATACTGCAGAAATGGACATCAGCTAACTTCTGCCAGCTGTTTCAGCTCCGCCAGCACACTGTTTGGGTTGTGAAGGCCACAGAATTTGTCTGGAACAGCACTACATCTGAATGCCCTCTAATCCACCTCAGGCTCTTTTAATGACTCCCAAAATCCAAATAGAAGCAGGAACAGTTCTTCAATTCCAGCTCTTCTTGGTGAAGTGTACAGATCTTCAAGATGCTGGGATACACAGATAAATCATGAAAAAAGAAAAAAAGAAAATGTCCTGGGAGTTTGTGCAAGGTGATGCTCCTTATGTACACAACATCATGTGATAGTGACTAATCCTTGGGGAAAAAAAATGCAGTAGAAGTCGCCAAGAGCCAAGAGGAGAGCCTAGAATGACAACAGAGGGCTTGAGGACACAAACCCAGAAAGGTAACAGAGGTCTGCAGGGTGTTAACACAAGTGGTCAATTCTTGATCAGTAGGAGCTGGGTAGAGATAGTTTTAGGGAATAACTGAGGAAGTAAAACATCACATTTATGGCAAGAAGGCAAAGGAACAAACAGAAACACACAAAAGACCTTAACAGCTTCCTTAAGGATGGGATGAAAAGAGGAAGAATGGGAGGAATTACTCCTACACTGCTTCACTGGGCTAACCCCACAGATTATGCACAGTAGTATCTCCTTCACTGCTTTTTGATTTACTACTTACCATTGCAAACTCAGCAGTTATATGTAAACTATTATCTTTTATGAGATAACTGTGTTGGGCAGATGAGAGTTTTCAAGGCCAGTGCATGTGTGTGTTTTCTGCCCCAGCCTTCCCACACACCAAGGTGACAGGCAGTGCAGCACCAAGTCAGAGAAAATCGGGACAGAACCATCCTGTGCTGCTTTAACAGCCAGTCCACACACGAATGCTAGAGAGATGTCTTGTATAATTCAAATGGATGAAGGTCTGACAGTTCTGGCCTAAGGTGGTGTAGCCAGCTCATATACCGACTTATTAACAGGGAACCTAAGAGCTGCAGGCATGATTTTAGTTATTGTTAACTACCTTCCTCAGTGTGACAACCACTGTGGGAAATTATTCAGTTAGAAATGGCATGTGAAAAGAAACAACAGGAACCAAAGTAGGTGGAGGAAAGACACAGGATATTAACAGTAATTTTTAAAACACTCTCAGTTTGGTGGTAGTTTTTTCAGAGGGTGGGTAGATTATTTAATCTTACAAGATTTTTGCTTTTTGATTTCCTGGTTTTTTATTCAATTAGAATTTTGAGGACATATATTGTTCCTTTTCAAGTAAGTGTTGAATGTTCACTAGCCTTGATATCAAGAGAAACAGAAAAAACTACACTCAATTTCCCCATTTATTTTATTCATACTGAATACAACTTTACTAAAGTCCTGAAGCCAGTGGCTCCAAAGAACTATTGCAAGTATGTTCAAAATTTAGAGAACAATGAACTTCAAATTACATACACATTAAAAAAAGAGCAGAGGGTTTTGTCAACATTCTCAAATATTTACTGCTTTTCTTCTTTCTACTGGCTATTTATTTCCTCCTGATTAAATACTGAGCTCCTTGGGACAAGCAAAGTGCTTATTTCAATGCCTGGAAATCACATAGCACATTGTGCAGGTTATGACAAATAAATACTAAAGCCCATTATGGGGAGATGAGTCCTGCCATTGCATTTTGTCTTCCTATTTTAGCTGCTCGAGGAATGTGTGTTCATTATGTTCATTTTCTGCATATGTTTATATAAATGCTGGAGAACTCAACCATATATATGTCCACACCGAGGAGTAAACATGCAATAAAATCCATAAGCTCATTTTCTAGTATGATGGCAACAACGAAGTAAATTCTGTGCCTAGTAAATAAGGAGGAAGGAAGGGAGCTGCCAGCTTAAACGTACTCCTCCTCTTTAGCACCTCGAACTCTCGAGAAAAGGTCTTTTTCTATGTCATAAATCATTGAGCGATGAAGAATAATTGTCTAGTCCTTAATCATATCTATTGTTGAAACATTTGGAATTTTAAGATAAAGATGTACAATTTGCACTGAAAAAAAAACTTGTTTAAGATTATCCTTTCTGAAAATGTGAGCTTATTGTTATAAATGCAAAGCAGATGACCTAATGTTAATGTATTTTAGTGCTATTTTAGTGCTGCTCTTCAAATTGTGATAGAAAATAGACTTCATTAATGTCACAAAATAATGATTTTGTGCATTATTTTATTAAACTTAAACATTAATTAAATTTAAAAATACTCTGGATCTGTAAAACATTTGAAAACAGAATTCAACTGCATTGCTGTAAATATGGAAGGGAACGGTTCTGAGGCTGTTGAAGGCTTATTCTCTTTTTACTTTTTCCTAGCTGTGTACCTAAACAAAAAGAGTACACTGCAAGTGGTTACAGCCCAGCTAGAAATACACAGGTCTGTGCAAATCTAGTTATAGTAAGACAAAGAGAATAGCTTAAGAGGGTTCAGTTTTATTTTTCCTTCAACTTCAGTAGCATGACAGAACTCGAAACACAGACTGCAATGCAAGCTATTGATGCCAGGGAAAACTCTACTTCCAAGCTAGTCAAGACTATTTATGAAAAAATAATGTGTTATATAACAGAAAGATCTCCTCTTTCAAGAAAGCCTTAATGGGTTACTGCAAAAATGTAGAGAAATGGCATCCTATTTTGGAGAAGCAAAGCTTAGGTAAATTCAGCATTTCCTCTGTCCCCCAAGTGTATTATCAGTATTTATATATTGCATTTATACCACTCAGATTGTGTGAAGGTTGGCACAGTACAACAATTCTTCCTATATGTAGCTCTGGTACGAAGAACAACTAGTTAAAACAAAATGGGTACCTGATGGAGGGGATTCTGGTAACAGAAAAACATTGTCTGCAAAGCCTATAACCAGTCATACATAATTCTTGACCTGCTTCCATTGCAGAGGAGGGGAAAAACCCCTACAGCTTTAATATGATAAAAACTGCAACTATGAGAATGTAGAGCTCATTAATCAATCTGCACTAGCCCTTAGGGCTGGTGGTAGGGAACAGGAAAGGAAAGTTGACTATTGGGAAAGAAAATACTAACTCTCAGTCTCAGTTTTCTGCAATATAATATATATAGCTGAAAATTTGGGGAATTCATATGCATCCATGTGGTCTTGTAAGGAATATGACCTAGTGGGATAGAGATGCATATTCTAGAGGAGTAGGCCTTTAGTGTCAATGTTTTTTAGTTTATTTTGTCTCACAAAAAGTTGTGGAATCAGGGTGAGCATTAGTCACCTAATTATCTTAATTTAAGCAGAATTTATTCAAGTTTTATTTGTCATCTTGAGTCAAAAACAAATTAGAAAGAATGCAACTATGTGTGGCTATTTTCTAAACTATCTTGGGGGAAGAAACAGTGATGCTTGTCCAGTAGCTTCCTAAAACCTGTCAAGCAGTGGCACACCCAGTGTAGGTAAAGTTAAGGTAATTTAGGCTTAAGCTTTTGACAAAGTAGTTCTCTTTCATGCTGCCGATGAGAGTGCCAAATTATATATAACCTTCCTCTTCTTGTGTGCTCCATATATGAGGAAATCAAAGCGATAGATAGATACATATGAAATCCAGCCTATGTCCACAAAGTTGCTGTCTTCTCAATATAAAACAATTCCCAGATTTCTTCTTAAAATTCTTTGGGGTTTACTTGGTGTCATAACAAGGAAGACATATACCTGTGATTAAATTTCTCCACTGTTCCATTAATATTTAAACTAAGTTATTAAGAAAGAGGATTTTTCACTATATTTATAGTTTTAACCACTGTAACTGGCCAATAACATTTGGGTAATATTCTGTTTCAATTTAACCATCTTCCCTGTTGCAAGCACCATTGCTGACCTTAATGTCGTACAATATTATCTGCTCAGCAAATTGCACCAATAGTCTCATTGTATTTTTTAGCATGTACGCTTATCAGGAAAAGTCAGGAAGAGAAAAATTCACAGTTCTTTGGAAAAGAATTTAAATGGATAAAACAAAGATATCATTATTAGCAAGTCTAAATTCAAATACAGTTAAAGTAGCGGCAGGAACCAGAGCTGCTACTTACTCCTTTAAGCAGTGTCTTATTAAAAGAATAAGCTGGTGAAAGAACTAGAGCACACATTTTATGAGGAAGAGCGGAGGGAGCTGGGGGTGTTTAGGCTGGAGAAAAGGAGGCTCAGGTGAGACTTTATCACTCTCTACAACTCCCTGAAAAGAGGTTGGAGCCAGGAAGGGCTCAGCCTTTTCCCCCAAGGAAAAAGCAACAGTACAAGAGGAAATGGCTTCAAGTTGCACCAGGGGAGGTTTAGATTGGACATCAAGAGAAATTTATTCACTGAAAGGGTGGTCAGACATTGTAACGTGATGCAGGTAAGTGGAGGAATCACCATCCTTAGAAGGGGTTCAAAAAACATGTAGATGTGACACCTGGGGACATGTTTTAGTGGTGGGTCTGACACTGCTGGGTTAGTGGTTGTACTCAATGACCTTAGATGTCTTTTCCAACCTAAATGACTCTCTGTTTCTATGTGTATCACTCACCACTCAGAAGCATAAAATTGTCATGCACAGGGGAAAACGAAAGCTGCTGACATTCATAATATTAAAGAAACAAAATCTTTCTCTCCTGCAAGGACTACCTGCCTCAGAACTACCTTACATAAATTACTGGCTGAAACAGAACACTGGCTGATTAGAGAATAGAAAAGTATATGCCACATATATATTTTTAATATTTTCTCATTCTGAGGAAAAAAAAATCAAAATATTGCTATGGATTGCCTTATTTGAGAAAATCCCTCAAGCAAAGATGATTTATGATGCTATGTAAGGCTTTGATGCTTACTAAAATGGGAAGAGTCAACAAGTTCTGAGTTCAACCCTCCACCTGGTTCTTGAGTTGATCCTGAATGGAACAAATAACAAACCAGGACCTTGTTTCATCGCTGTGGGGTGTAATCCCAAAATAGGGATAAACTGGTTCTATTAGCACCTAGTACTCACATTGTAATTTAACTTGTCAGCTATAACTTACTGGGAAGGATAAGGCCCTTGGAAAAAATGGTGAAAATGGATCAAACTGAGGATTGAGCATGTGGAAATTGGAGGAATGGAGGCCATATGACTGAAGTTCACAACTGCAGGACTTGGAAGTGTAACAGTTAGCATGTGACTGTCAAAGCTCATGTCAGATCATACCTAATACACCTTTAGTTCAAGTACTGAATTTGCACAACTGCAGAATGCTTAGGGCAGACTGAGAAGCACAGAACTTCCAGAGCAGTCTTGTGCCAAGGAGAATGAGATCATCTGCCTGGATGATTTTTCACATGGATTCGTCTGTAATGCTCCTTCAGTCCCAGGTGGAAAGCATCACACCACCACTTCAACCTGGAAAAGTACTTTGGGTTTCCCAGCTGTCAGATGCTCTGCAGACGTCTGCCCCAGGAGAAGCCATAAATTTTGGAAAGCTTGGCTGGCAGAGGGAGCTGGCCCACAGGAGTGAGACAGGGTCTCTATATATAGAGCATCTTTTCTGAAGGACTCTTTGTTATTTTATACCTTCTAGACGTAACTAGACTTTTGACATCAGTAAAGTCCCTGTCAAGGAATAGCTATATAGCTTTAGGATACTAGAGCCATAAGAGTATCACTTCCTTGAGGGGCACAACCTGCTGGAAGGAAAATGGAAAATTAGGGCTGAAGGAATGTCAGTCTGTGTGAACTCACATAGGGATGGAAGCAAGAAAAAAATATTGCTGAATCAACAGAATGTGCCTTTCCATCCCATGCTGCTGTCCCTGGCAGCTCCCTCATTAAGGTGTACATTTTAAACCTAGAAGTGTGAGTTTTCAGTGCTTTAATAGATAGACAACATCCTCCCCAGACTGAATGATTTGGCTAGTCTATGAACACGCAAAATTTGCAAAATGCAAATGATTTTCCATAGAAAAATGAATAATTTTCTGCAGTAACAATTACTGAATATGTGAAATATACACACAAACACACAAAGAGCAAAATGAAGCTGTTGGTAAATTTGGACTTTTTAATAAGTGACCTTTGTAATCCCACATAGATCTGTCCTGGATATGAAATTCATACTGTACCTAATTTCACCTAGAGTGCCAATTCCATAGTTCAATATTTTTCATTTACTTCATGTTTCCGTGGTTTGTTTATACAACGCTGAAAAGCCATTTAAGTTATTCTTCATGCTACACTTCTCATTTTGGTATTCATGAAAAACTTCTTTTCCAAACAAAACAACAAACCCCCAAAATCCTAATCTGCTTTTTGCCCCTCCAGGGTGTGAAGAGGAAGAACTCTAAAAAGCATTTGTAACTCAGGAAAGCCCACATCTGTAGAAGCATATAAACTGAGGGGAGAAAATATCTTTCATTAAGTCAGGGCAGATCTATTTTGTATTCTAGCCATTTACATAGAACAGGATTAGACTTCAGCACTAAATAAGTGGTAAAGTAATGCTTGGTAAAATATATATTATCTTCTTCAACATAATCTCATAATCAGATGTAGCATTTGTATCTTAAACAAATACATTTCTCAATAGGTGATGTTATACCATGCAAAGTAGGGGATTCATTTCACAGGAATTTGATACACTGTTAGTACTTTTATCTTGTTCCTGAGACACGGCATTGTTTAAATATTAAAAGAATATTAAGTCCAAAGTTGCAAAATTCAGTTTTCAGCCTGTTTCAGTGTTGCTTGTTATGTCTTTCATACTTTGATTTACAATCCCTTGTGATAGATTAAAGAAAAAAAAAAAGACCACCCCAATGACAGAGGACAGTTTACACTTCTCCATATGAACCTACTACACATTTATTAAAGGGAACAAATTTTTCCAGGCTTAAGGCTAAGCATGAAAAAAACAAGGTAGACCACTGGTAACCAGATTTGTGTAAGGAAATAATATTTTATGAATAAAATCTGGGGGACACTGTTGAGGCAGTTTTCTAGGATGTGAAATACTTTTGCAGTCCATTAAAGTGTATAAGAAACGTTATGCCATTGCAGCTGTCTTTGACTCCTCAGCACAAAGGCCACATTTTCTGAGAAAAATTAGGCATGTTAAGTGTCTTCAGTAAATTCGTCATCAAACATTGAACAACTGGTTCACAGCAATGACACTTCATCAGTATCTGCTCATTTGCCAAATATTCTTTCTTCAACTGGCAGCTTACACAAGTCTATCTCTTCTCATTAAGCACAAAGCAAACTTCAGCATTGGCATGTCTTGTATATTTTGTGTTAGTGCAAAGGATATATATCAACTGATCAAATAAGGAAACTTGGACATTTGAAGCTTTTTAAAATAAAAAGCACTGCATGAAAAATTCGAAGCTCATGTCAGGAACATCTAGAAGCCTTGGCTGCTATGTATAGCACACAGTGGCCATGGCTCTGCGGTCTAAGGTAGGAGGAGGTGGTCTACAGCTGAGAGGGTATCAAAGTGCCTGGAAAAGGCTGCCCAGAGAAGCTTGGATACCCCATTACTGGCAGTTTTCAAGGTCAGGTTGGATGGGGCCCTGAGCAACCTGGTATAGTGGAAGGGGTCCACACCCATGGCACGTGTTGGACCTTGATGATCTTTAAGATTTAATCATTCTGTGATTCTATGATATATTAAATATGGCCAATTTGAGGTTATCTGTGGAAACTTTGTCTATGACATATAAGAAACAGAAATGAAAACAAAATGAACAAACCCACCCACCAAACACCACAAAACTGCAAAACTGCAGCAATCATTTCTCCATATCCAGAGATGTGTAACTCACAAAGTGCTCATTAAATCCCTCCCTCCAGTTTACTCCACAGCCTGGAGAACACTGATTGCTCCTTTACAAATAATTCCAGGAGTAAGAAAAAGACGGTTTCTACGGTTTACATTACTTTTTTATTATTCCCTGAATAAAATCCACACAGTTCTTTCTCATACAGTGATCTCAGAGTAAAGTGGACACCTTCGTATTTTCTCTACTAGCAGAAAAAAAAAAAAAAGAAACAAAAAAACCCGAAACAAAAAAACCAAACCAAAACAACAAAAAACCCCAAAAAACAACAACAAAAAAACCCACCACCGCAAGATAGGTGCAGGTCAATGATTGCTGTTGGTTCCTTGCACAAAGCCTCAAATACTCACCATGACATTCATGGAACAGTGCCAATTTTTTTTTAAATTTTGAAGGTAAATATTCTCAGTGAGGTGATATTAACCATCTTGCTGGAAGTGATCATCATATCAACAATCTGCAACGTGCCCTGGATTTACTGTAGTGACAATGAGTGTCCTGTGACCAAGCAATGACACTTACAGACAGTTACTGGCAATTATAAGATCTGAAACGGAGGGAAGAGCATGAGAAAAGGCATGGAGTTTAAAAACTGAGTGTAACATATGAGTAAACAACAAATCATAGTGTTGTTATTCTGTGTTAGATTCTGGGAGTAACATTGTGTTTTAAAATTCTGAGTATTATCATAACAAGACAGAAATTTGTTAACCAATATATGGTTCATTTATTTCACTAATTGTAAATTACTGAAACATATCTTTCCCCTCTAACCCTGTACAGAAGATTCTTGTTCTTTCTTGTTTCAGATACATTTTTGGTATAAAATAATGCTTTCTTCAGATAGACAGGCAAATATAGTTACAGGTAAGTAACTCACTGCTGTAGAAGCTAGAAGGCAATGCAGTCTTTCTGTAGAGAAATATTAAAAGCTCTATTTTGCTAACACAACCCAGTTTAATTTTAAACACACGGTTCTCCCATCAATTCTCCTATCATTACTCTCATGCCTAAAGATGTGCAGATGCTCAAATGTTTGCAGGGTTGGCTCTTTAGTTATTAGTTAGCAGTTAATTAATTCTACCAACTAATTAATAAAGGAGGAACCATTGCATTTCCTATTTCAGAGTCCAGTGATGAAGGTTATTCTGTTAAAGGGATTAATGAGATCTGTACTGGAAATTCCACATGCTTATCCTTGTTGAAGTGCAATAGTTTTTTGTTTTTTTCTTCCAAAATGAACTACATCTTAGAGGTAAGGATAATTTTAGAATCACAAAATTTGGGAGTGAAAAGGTGTGGATGTGGAAAAGACAGAAAGCCTTACTTTTACTTTTCTCCTGGCTAGAAAGAATCCTTTTTAATTTAAGGAAAAAGTGATTTCTGTAGAATAAGAGTCAATAGGAAGATAAACAAGAGATAAATAAAGGTTTGTAAAGAATTGCAACCATTGCAAAACTACCCTGACTACAGAGGATCTTGATGCACAGAGCATCTGCAATTTGGACTAAATATCTAATTCCTTATCAAACAGCACTAACCTGTATCCCTGTCAATATCTTCTGGCTGCAAATTCTACAGCTTATAGCTCTGCACATTTCTCAGCCACTTTAAATTTGCAGAGGATTAATTTAATTGACTGTTTCATTAGCCTTATGATACAGGGAAGGATAAAAAATAATCCCTAGCAGCTGAAAAATCATTGCAATAGAAACTGCAATTGCATTCAAATAAATATATATTATAAACATAAGTATATTCATGTATATTCAGTATATTCATGACATTAAGGAGAGATATAGTATCAAGACCCTTACTCACACAGCATTTAATTTCTCCCTTTTATTCCCCGTGGTTCACCCACCTTTACTGATCAATGACAAAGGACTGCAGTGCTTAGCTGAGATATTCCAAACTGCAGAGTAGGGGTTGGTGAGCAGCATCTGCTCTCTTGCTTTTCAGGGGAATGTAGAAGCTGACTTGACTTCCCATGTTAAGTTCTCATTTGCAGATGTTCATATCTCAAAAGCTAGAAGAGCCAATTATTAAAATATTAAGCAGCAGTTCCATGAGTCAGTAAGTAGCTTCAGAAGTTTCTGAAATATGCTGATTTCTCTAGACTACATCAAAGTCATAAACCCAATTTTTTAAAAGACTGATGTGTGCGACAATTGCATATCGTTCCTCAGATTCTCTTTTCAGATTGAAAATTGCTCAGTGGTTCAAAAGAAAGATTAAAGAAACAACTGAAGTATAAAGGGAAATTAAGATTCTGTGTAAAGATTCCCACTGCATTTAGCAGGTTTTGAAGAAGCATACATTTCAAATGACTTGCTAAACATTCTGTCTGCCAAAAGTAATAAAATAATAATTTACATTGGTAGAATATCTTTCATCAAAGAATCACAGAACGTGCTATAAGGCTGGCAGTAAATTTATTTTGATTTGGAAGAAATTAAGATACAAAGAGGTTTAGGCCCAAATATCTGTTGCTGTTACATATTTGATGCTATTCTCTCACAGGATGCAAGAGGTGGACCCTCTTGACACTGCCAGGAAATTACAGGTTTTTCCTTCTTTCTGGTGCCTTGCATGGGTGGGCAGGACGTTATCCTCTTGGCGTGGGTGATCTGGTCTGGCAGGTGTGGGTCCCTCTGAGCAGCAGCACAACCTGCTCCTTGGCCATACCCAGGCACAAGTCATGGGCCTCCAGCCAGCGGCCACTGAGCACCTGGGGAACAAAGGAAAAGCTGCTGCTCGTGTGCAAGGTGCACAGTGTCACCCAGGGAGCCTCCAGATGGGAGCTCGAACTCAAAAACATCACATTTACCCCTTGATGGATTAACAGCACTCAGGGGCATGGGAGAGAGCTCCCAGCCCATTGAGGCAGCACAGGACATGACCCCAGGCTGCTTTCCTCTAGCAAGGTCCAGCAGTCAGGAGCAGTGAGACACCTGCATGGCTCCTCTTGTGTCACATGGAATGTATCCCCTCACCAAGTCTTCCAAAGCAGAGAAGAAGGAAAAATTTTGCTTTTACTTGAAGAAGAGATTTCTTTTGATGAATGTCGGAGACATAGAAAAATGCAAAGCCTTAGCTTTGAGTTTTTAGCAAGCAGAAAATGCCTTAAAGTGCCTTAAACATAAGAAGCTGAACTAGTCAGTAACCAAAGAGTCCTTTTCTCCAGTTCAAAGTTTAATGGTACCGTTATCCATAGAATGATATAGTTGTCCATAATTTGACTACCCCTTAGTCAAAACACAGACATAGCATAACGTAGTTAGATAGAAAAATGGAACATGATAAACTGCAAGATAGAACACATAATCACATGTGTAAGTTTTATGTAAAAAATATGCATATTCGT
The DNA here is from genome assembly GCA_013390045.1 of Picathartes gymnocephalus. Classification (NCBI taxonomy): domain Eukaryota; kingdom Metazoa; phylum Chordata; class Aves; order Passeriformes; family Picathartidae; genus Picathartes; species Picathartes gymnocephalus. The sequence goes on along the minus strand of WEKY01011553.1, from coordinate 52,080 downwards.
TTTAAGAGAGGATAGGTGCAAAACTATCAATATAGAACCGTGTTAGTAGTTAATTGGACAATAAGCAAATGTAATGCCTTAGAATTCTTAGAGAAATTTGGAATGCAGCATACTACACCCAGAATGCAGCAAACCACACCAAGAGAAGAATGAAGAGTGAAGAACACCTTAGAAGAACGCTGCCTCTAAATACTTAGGCTGCTGCTCGTGCTGCTCCTGCCTTATGCTCTTATGAACTGCTATTTTTCACCCTTGCGAGACTGATGGCGCTGCCTTGCTATAAACACCTTTTTGCATCTTTCTTTCTCTCTCTGACCTAAATAACCCACGATCAACCTTGGCAGATGAACCTTAGCTTGAAAGAAATCCAAAATCTGTCTTGCTTTTGCAACATTCCTGAATGCACCTACCTGTGTCAAAGAGTGGTTTAACCTAAGAGGTGGGGAGATGTTCAGGAGTTTGTTTATGGGGACTGGAGGAACCAGCCACCCTGTACCATGAAACTTAATGTCAAGGCAACACTAAACTCCAATTAGCTACTGCTTTGAGGTCTAAAATTAGGAGTAAGCCCTCATGTTTAGAAAACTTAGTTTGATTTTTAGAGAAAAACAAATTTACTGGAATCTGCAAATATGAAGGATGTCTGAAAATCAAGCCTTTGCTGCTGTCAAAATGTATCAGTGCTTTTTTATAAAGCCCTGAGCTTATGAACTAAAAGCAGCACATACAATACACACACACACACACACACACACACACTTGCAGAACCCAAAACATGGCCTTGATTGAAATACCTTTATCTAATTTTTATAGCACCTGAGTATTCCAGATAAGGATGGCTTTACAACTTTACTGGCATTATAATATCTTTTTTTCCCCCTATATTTTGTCTATTCAAGTCAAAGTTTATTTATTTGCAAATACTCACCCAACGTGCTTCTTAAATAACGTGAATCTTATAAACAAACTGAAAACATAATTGGAGGTTTTACAGGAATAAAACACAAATGCAACTACCTCTCCGAATTTCCCTGTGCAGAATTAGCAAGACATAATCTCTTTACATTTTGTTCCCAGCCTGGGTTTTTTCTGCTTGTTATTGTTATTTTTCAACTACTTTTTTTGCAAGTCATGAGAATACTGGCTTTTTTACTCAGTTGTCCAAAAAATCTGATGCATTACCCATATGGGAATCCTTGTGGTGCTTTGTAATGGATGGGAAAACAAGAATCAGGAAGAGAAAAATCAATTTAGCCACCAAGCATAAGGGTCACAGCCAAATTAGTTTCAGTACTGATGGCAAGATACTATGATTTGAAAGGGAAGCCAAATAAAGTAAGAAAAATGTAATAGTCAGCAATGTTTTAAATCATCTGGAAATAACATGGGCCATGACACAGCACCGCTGCATTTCTTTTTCTATCACAGCTTCACATTTCTTTCAGAAAATAGGTAGACTGAATTTTTAAAAACCTAAGTGCAAGGGAAATATGTCACACAGCAAGACATCTGCCAACTTTTTGTTTCTTAGCATTACCAGAGTAGAGGACATGATTTGTGATAGGGCAGAACGAGAGAAGAGGCCAAAGAGAACATGACCACAGCAATGAAACATCATTTATTCATACTTTTACTGCCAGAAGTAAATAAAGTTATGCTTGTAATTATTGCAGCATATGTGGAACTAGGAGGAAAACTGCTGAAGCTTTATTGTCCAGATAGCACTGAAAGGTAGTTAATTTATACACAGACACACTGAAGAAACAGTACCCATTATCACTGCTGTCCACTCTAACACATTCCATCTTCAGCCAGATTTAATTTAACAAGAAGAGCTTCAATCTGCCACTGCTGCAGTCTCTCCCTCCTGCACTTCACAGCCTCTTTTATGTGTTTGGAGAGAGAAGGAGGCGCTGTAATTAGCTGCTGATATTAACAGGCTTTCTTTTGCTTTATGAAGTTGGAAATAAATGGTCACATTACTGAGCAGGCTGCTGGATACTCATCATAATTTTTTTAGAGTTATTTAAACTGGGCGTGAGCTCTGTTGTTTCTGTGCTGCTTTCTTGCCTTTGTGTAATGGAGTTTTTGGTTCTGTATCAAAGCAATTTGGGATCCCAGTTCTGTTTATGTTAGCAGCACAGCTCCATCCAGGGAGATTACAATCTCTCACATGAGAATATGAAGAGGAGCAGTCAGCACAGCAGCGCAGAGATGTGTACAGATATTTTCTTCAGCAATTTACAAATCTGAGTCTTAAACAGTTAGGGGGTTTTTGCCTATTATTTTTTCTAGTACAAAATCAGATAAAGCTTTCTGGAAAGCAGGACATTCTCAGAAGTGTGTGGCAGCAGTTTCATAAAAGTGTCATATTGCCAGTGCTTTTCACAGTACTTGTAGGAACTTAATTTTCTCCAGCTACTATCTCCAAGTTGTCTGAAACAGGCCAGAGGGCTAAAAAATTATTGGACAGGTCAGGAGTACAGGGAGAGGTGGAAGGTGAGCAGAGGAATGAGTTTAATGGTAGAGAGCTCACTTTGATGCTCACACCAGTTCAGAAAGCAGCACTCTTGACTGAGTTGCAAAAGTCTCAGCAGCCAGAGTGTCACATCGTAGAAAGATTTCTGTTCAATGTACGTAACAGTCAAAGGAGAAGCTCCACCAAAAATAAAATTTCTTCTTTACTGTACAATACCAGCTTTTCCTGAAGTTTCATGAACCACTTGCCACTGCTCTCCTCCTAACAATTATACCAGCACATTTTTCATCAAAGATGTTTTCTTTTTTCCTCTTCATATTTTTTTTATTTAGAGAGTGAGAAAACTGCTATGATTTAAGCCACAGGGAATGTTTCAGTAGCATTAAATGAAAACCAAATCTTAGAATTGTAGAATCATAAAATGATTTGGGTTGTAAGGGACACTAAAGATCATCTCTTTCCAACTCCCCTGCCATGTCCAGGGACACTTTCCACTAGACCAGATTGCTCAGATCGCCAAACAACCTGGCCTTGAACACTGCCAGGGATGGGGCAGCTACAGCTTCTCTGGGCAACCTGTGCCAGTGCCCCAACACACTCACAGTAAAGAATTTATTTCTAAAATCTTATTTAAACCTATTCTTTTAGCTAAAGCCATCTACCATTAGCCTATCACTACCTGCCCTTGTCAGAAATCCCTCTCCAGCTTTCTTGTAGCTTCTTTAGGTACCTGAAGGCTCTATAAATTCCTCCCAGAGCCTTCTCTTCTCCAGGCTGAACAGTCCCAATTCTCCCAGCCTGTCTCCATGGGAGAGATGTTGCAGCCCTCTGATATTTTTGTGGCCCTCTCTGGACTCACTCCAGTTCAATGTTCTTCTTATGCTGGGGTCCGCCAGACCTGCACACAGCACTGCAGGTGGGGCGCCACCAGAACGGAGTAAAGGGAGACAATCCCTTCCCTCATCCTGCTGCCCATGGTGCTTCGGGTGCAGCCCAGGACTCATTTGGCTTTCTAGCTGCAAGTGCACATTTCTGAGACCCAATGAGCTTCTTGTTCATCAACTCCCCCAAGCCCTTCTTCTCTGAGGGAAGGCTGCTCTCAATCCATTCTCTGCCCAGCCTGAATTTTGTGGTTGGGATCGCCCCAACACAGGTACAGGACCTTGCACTTGGCCGTGTTGAACTTCATGAGGCTCACATGTACCCACCTCTCCAGCCTGTCCAGGTCCTTCTGGATGGCATCCCTTCCCTCCAATGTGCTGACTGAACCTCTCAACTTGGTGCCTTTGGCAACCTAGCTGAGGCTGAGCTTAATCCCACTGTTCATGTTGCTGACAAAGATGTTAAACACCACCAGTCCCAACCAGAGACCAGGAGAAAGACATCAGCATTCACTCCAAAACATACATTGATGCTCATATTTGATTACAGGAAGTACCTGAGGAAGCTTCTTCCTAATTTTGCTAGCAATAAGCACTGTAATCTTTCAGGCTGAGTCTCAGTAGTAGCAACCTTAAGGAAAATATTAACTGACTTAATGGATCCCTGCATTTGTTTTAACATATATGCTCTCCTAACCCACTTTCACTCCTGTGCAAATTAAACTCAAACTCTATTTTTAAAGTTTAAGTTTTCTCTCTTGTTCATATTGCAAGTATTTTATCCTGATATCTATTCATCTTAAGACCTCAATAAGTAATACCTGATGGAGCAGCTGACCCTGCAAACTGTTCATGAATCTGCAGACTGTCAGGGCAGTTCTGCTTCCTTTTGCCAGCCAGTCGGTGGGTTCTCTCCATTTTCCTGCTTTTTCCTGGTTTAGAGATGTGAGAGCGGCAGCAAAAACTTGAGTTTGCTACAAGCATAGAATAACACTATCTACAGAAATTTTTAATAGATTGAGTCTCTGAACATCCCTGCTTTTTCAATAAATGATAGACATCTTTTCAAACCCCAATTTTTATCCTTAGTTATACAGCAGTATTCCAACTCATGATATCATCTACCCTTTCTTAGAGCATTTTTTCTGTGCTAGAATGAAGAGTAAGCTTAAAATTGAAGATCCTTATTTTGCATAATTATATGTAAAGGCAGGAAACGTATTTCTATCATTTATTGAAGCTTTTTACTAGAATTCGTCCCTGAATTCTGAACGAAAGTACATTTTATATGTATAGAAAATACCAGCAGTAGCAGTCAAGAATAGCTATGGTAACAAGTCTAAGAGATTTTGACTCATATCATAGTCAGTGAATAAAATCTCTTTATATGAAATATCCCTGAAGACTTTTTCTGAGTGAAATTATACAACTGTTTTTCCCAGAGTGTGATGGTGTATCACACAGATGACAAGACCCAGAAAACTGGTACACTGCTGAGGGCTCCTTTCACAGCACATGCTTAGCAATGTGGATGCACACAGGGTCTAAATTCACTCCATGTCTAACAAAAGGTGTTGCTTTATTTAAAGGAAATTCATTTTCTAAGTAATCTTCCTTTAGAAGGTATAGAAGAAATATTGAAAAGAAAATAAAAAAAGAGCTGCAGAAGGTGCTACCAAAGAGTTGCTTTAAAACTCAGATAAAAAAATTGAATAGCATGTTTATTTTACATGCATGACCAAGAGTAAATGTTAAGGAAAGTTCCCTGTCTGACCATTGGGAGCAACTCTGACAGCCATGCTCTCACCCCCTCGAGCTAAGACTGAGGTCCCTTCACAGCATACCCCCCACTCTCTTGCAGTTTGATAAGGTTTCCTTACTGGCTCAACTCCAGGTTTCCCATAGCAGAGTCTTACATGTCTGGATCCTTAAAATAGTTTTATCATGGTGCATCAACTGAATAACAGCTTGAGCTGGTGTCTTCCAGGAGGAACCTGAACAAAGGAACCCCTGGGGTTTTTTACTCTCACAGTCTGAATATGTGAAAGTCTGGGCTCCTCAGCTCCTGCTGCATCTCTGGGTGTCCCTCACCTGGCTGGCCACAGGTCCCTGTGCCCTTTGCTGTGCAAGGGTCAGCAGTTCATGGCCTCTTGCCTCAGGCTCTGCCACCCGGAGCTCAACCTGCAGCTCCACTGCAGCTGCACGCTGAGCTACCTGCGCTGAGTGTACTCCTCAGCACGCAGCTCCGCAGCACTGCAACATCCACGCACCTCAGCAGGATGCTCCTCATTCTCAAATCATTGCTGTAATTCGGAATGGTCAGGAAAAAATTGTACGTGACATTATTATTTACAGTTTGCACTCCAAGGTCATCTACTCCAGGCTTCAACAGGGACATAACCCATTGTTGAAATGTCTATGGAAATTATTATTAAGTAAGATAATGAGGAGTTACAATAATAAGGTGATTATAGTTTTTTATCATGAGACTTTGTAAAAGAGTTTCATCTGAAGTTAAAAAAAAATATTTGTTACGTTCAGTTAATGATTCAAAGAGTGAAAAATCTGTGCTTTCACTGACAGGTGTACTTGTGCTTTATTGGCTACTTAAATTCTGCCATGTTTGTAATCAGGTTGCTTTGACTTCTGATAAATCTCAAACTAATGATAAAGCTAATGGCAGCTTACACACGTGGCTTTGCCTCTGTACCCTTGACATTCTCTTGACTTATTTCCTTGGGGATTTGCGACTTCAAACACTTAAATCTCTGCAATGGAGTTGTCTAAAAGGAAATAAGTGTCATCACATACTCCACTTTCTATCGAATGTCAGAAAATGAGAACTTGCTAGGAACAACCATTTTAACCCAAGGCTTGCTTTTAGTGGGCGATGTAACAACACTGTGACTGTCTTACTTAAGTTACATTTAGAGAGCCCTAATGCATGTTGGATGCTCCCATGATTTGTAGCAGCCCAGGAGGCAACTAGTCAGACATATTCTGAGTTTTTCTCTTGCCTAGAAAGGGAACTTTTGTAGTGTGTCACCTGCAAAATACGCCACTATGTTCTGTTTCTGACCATTACTGGCAAATTATTCTCTTCTGTGGAAGAGAAGCCTTCATTTGCTCCTCGTTCCCAATCCAACAGAGATCATTCTAATATGATCCCATAAGGTCATGCTGGCAATTAGTGGAGAGAGTAACACTGTCCAGCCAGATAACTCCAGACTGCATTTTTGCATGATGCATTTTTCCAGAATGCATCATTCACACTCAATTTCCAAAGATTTCTGCCCCATCTAAACACCAAAAACAAGGCATCTTATCACCAAAAGGACTCAGAAAAGTCCTCCTTTTGGAGATTTTATTCTCTTTAAATTCTACAGTCTTCCATTGGAGAATGTTTCCATGGGTCAGTTTAAATTCACTTCACTTTTCTGCTCCATCTTGTAATAAGAGGAAAGTTTACTTAGATTCCCTGCACCAGACTTCAGCATTTTTCCATCTTTTCTGGATGTTCTGATATTCTGGACAAACTTATTGCTTCAGCTTTCTGCTTACAGATTCTCTCAGAAAACCAAAGGACTTCTCTCTTTCTTCTCCTTCCATCTGTAGCCATGAGGAAGGAACTTAATAGGGGGGTTTCAGTCTAATTCTCGTCCTCAATGATGTCATAGCTCTTTACATAACTCTGTTGGGTGACACTCACAGGATCCTCAGATGCTCTCAGGGAATGCTGTGTAGCCAGGGATACTCTGCTGATTCCTTCTGTTCTTTCATCACTTTTTTGTTGTGCATGTTTGTATCAATTCTTAGTTCTGCCCCCCACTCCCTTTTGAAGGGCTCTTCATTATTCAATATAGATTTCTTCCAACTCTTTTTATATATCCTCCAATAAAGATACTTAGAAGATGAACATCAGAACTGGGCAGGCACAGAGCAATACCTTCTCAATGCTGCTCCCACCAGACTGAGTCTTGGATAGATCCTGAGCCAATATTACATTTCTTATTTTCTTCCATCTCAGTTACAAAAGTGAACAATACACAATCTGCTTTTGAATTCCAGGAGAAAAAACCCCAAGCAAACAAACAAACACAAAAACCTCAGCCATGTGGTGAATTTAATGTTCTTTGATATATCACCACATAGATACTTCGACATTTCTTTAAAACTCAACAGCACATGATAGTTCTCAATTCTTGTTACTGATTTCATGAAAACTTGTGGGGATCAAATTCCCTTAAAAAGATGTCTGGGAAATTTTGTCTTTGAAGCTAAAACTTATCCCTTTTCTACATATTGTCTGCTGCATTACACAGTTATTTTCTTTGCTTATGTATAGACCCAGCCACATCTCCAGACCTGCTATGGTAGATCCATATGGACAGAGCCACACCAAGATAGATACACTCTGCAAAGTCATAAAGGTCTGATAAAACAAACTGAAAATATGTCAGAGCTGAGACACAGGAACTGCAATTGTCTCATATTTGGGCAGTTTAAGAAGATACTCCCCTTTCCTTTATCTTCTGAAAACAAGAACAGAAATAATTTATTCTTATTTTCCAGCTGCCAGTTACACATTACTTTCAGTGAAGTATTGAGGAGTTTTGCCAGAAGGCAACATTTGTTAATATGTAGAAGAGGCTGACTGGCTTACATGACATAAAAGTAACCTGTGACACACATATTTCAGTTCCATCCTGCAGTCTTCTAATTTCTGCATCCAATGCAAGGACAAGAAGAGTGCTTGACTAGCAGAGAGTGGATCAGCAGCCCCTTTTGGCAGCAGTATACCTCAGATGTGAAATGGAACTACACACTAAATTTACACATATGCATTTCAGAGAGCAGAACTGTGTTTGAGTAATAGATGGCAGCATTTGGTATTAGCTCCTCACATGCATCACACAGTGAAAATCTTGTTCTATTTTTTTTTGGCATAACAGACAGATTGTAAAGCCTCCTATTCAAAACATTGATCAAATTATAGCCATAAATAAAACTATGAGTTAAAAGTAAAGAGGAATTTATCCCAGTGACGGATTTTGTCTGGGAGATAGATTTATCACATAGAATTTGATCATGCCAAATCCTTAAGAGTAAAATAAGTCGTTCAGACTTATCACTCAGTATTAAAAAATAATCTTCATGTGCAAGTTTTCTTTGCCTCTACAGAACTACACATTTGAGTTAAATGTCAGCAAAAATCACCAGTACAAATATAAAATGTGTCAGTGTGAATCATATCACTAAATTTATGTAGTAATTGACACTGGCACAAACTTCATCTCATTCTTGTATGACCCAATCTATTTTGGGCAGTCATTTCTTCCACCCATTTTCCTGAGAATTATGTGTGTATTTATTCCTCTAACTGTCACCTTTAAAACTTCTGGGATTCTTTGGCCAATTTCAGACAAAGCTAATAGGCAGAGATTTCAACGATATTCTATAACTACACATTTTATGGAAAAACGTGGCCACTACAACTCAAAGACCTTACAACTGTGCTAGCAAGCAAAAGGGCAGTCATATGAGCCCTTTATTGCACAGCAGAGTGTACTTTTGACCATGAGTCACAGACCCAGAGGAAATCAAATTTTTGCTATGTTTGATGTTTGCACAATGCATTAAAACCAATAAGGATTACCTGTGTCACACAGTGGGCTCCTGTATTGAAGTTCCACCATAGCACTTCAATTTTCCACGTCTTTACTGTGGTTGTTACAGAATGTTCATTTATAATTATCACATTAAAAAAAAAGTTAGATGCCTGTGTTATAAAACTACTTTTATTTTTTAATAAAATCTGATTATCTTGTTAAATGCCTATTCATGCATTCAGTTGAAGATGATAATATTGAATGCTTGTTTTTGAAATTCCTTTTCATTAAAGCAGCCAATCCAATACAATTTGTTCTGCTGCTTACAGACTTATTTCTGTATGTTTCTTTCTCAACTAATTTTAAATAGGGATAATTCATGGTAGGGCAGAAAAAATAAAGGCCAGGTTCTGATTTTAGAGAAACACATCCAAATTTTTCTAAGGAAAGGATTCATGCAAGCTGTCTTGTTTTTTAAGGCAATATTATGAACCTATGTATTGGGTTGTTTATAAAATCGATTGCTATTAGGCATCATTTCATTGGAGTCTGAGACATCCAAAATCAAATTCTTTGCATTTAACTGATTTTTGCAGTCTGCAAGATTACAGGTTTGTGCATTTCCTGACATACAGATGTCTAGATTTTAAGAAGAAATCATTCTTATTTATGGCCCGTGCAATTTTCTTCTATAGAGGAAATTCACCCAGTTGAAAAAAAGATTTATTAATACAGTAGTCAAAGAATGTCATAATCTAAGGAATCATTTTGTTAATTCCACTCACAGCTCCCCATGAGTTTTCTGCCTTTTTCATGGTTGTACAACCCTAAAGGCTTCTTGATGAGTGCTTTTAAGACTTCTGTAGTCATCTTATTGTTTTGAGATGAGAATACCATATCATATATTTCTATTTCCAAAAATATGTATTTCCTGACATTGAAAGAATGGAAGTATTAGCAGTGATTCAACACAGAGAAAGAACTATGAAGCCTCTGACATCAGGTCTAGATCCCATGATATGATATAACATTTGAAGTGTTTCCAGTTACATTTCAATGGGCAAAAGTTTTATTGAAGGAGCAGGCTGAGAAGAGCAGTCAATGCATCTTCTCTGCCAGTTAATACTTCAGCATTAGAGAGCTGTCTCAGGAGGAAGGAGCTAAGTGAGAGGCATAATATCTTGAGATTTTTACACAAAACCAGTTCTGGAGCCCAAGACGGCTCATTTACAACAAAAGCACAATCCTGAGTCACAGTCCACTGAAGGCCCTTTACTTCCCCTAGCATTTGATTAGGTTAAGGTCATATGTGCAGCACTATTTACTGCTGGGCTATTGCTCCTGTCTTAAGGGAAACAAGAAGGGGAATTCATGTAGGAGACATGGGAATTCACACAGCTAATCAGCTGGAGCCTTGTGGCTCAATGTGTGAGCTCTCTTTCAAGCCCTGTGTGCACAGTGGAGTCAGGGTTTCATCTTGTGCCTGCTGCTGAGCACTTGAAAGGCACAGGAAGGGAGCAGGCTTTGTCAAGAACTGACGGGAATTGAGCACTCACTTGAACCTCACAGGGGCTGAACTGGCAGAGAAGCTTGTTGCACATTACATAGGTTCATCATCTGAGTCACATTCAGCTACAGACATAAATAACATTATCTGCATTTATGCACAAGCAGATATCTTTGCCAAAGGGCTTGCTCCTACATTACAGGAACTGTGGCATCATTTTCCAGGGGAATAGGTGCAATAGTGCTGCAAGCTCCCAGACCTTTAAAATATATTCTATATAATATAGGTTAAAGGATCCCAGTCCTTGAATATATATTTTTATATATAAGAAACCTTTCTGACTTCAGCGTGTTTCTTTGTACCAAAAAAATGGGCAAATAGAAGTAACTGCAGAATGGGATGCCAAATTAGTAGAAGTTGCCTCTTTCACTGAAACACAGCAATAATCTCAAGATGCTATTGAGAAGAAAGACTGTCATTTGCTGCATGATTATATACACATCTATTTCCATGCAACCTATATATTTATTTAGATTCCTTCCATTAATGTCAGAGATTGCTTAGTAAGGCACAACCATGCCAGCCTGTAGGACAAGTAACAATATTTATGAGAGCAGTGAAGAGAGGAAATGGTACTTAATTAAGTGTCATAACTGCTTTAAAAAAAGCAAAAAAGGAAAGCCTAGATTAATTTGTTGGTTATGTTTGCTGTGTAAGCATCATGGTCCAAACCCACTAAGCACTACATTGTTCATGTTCTGGGTCTCTATAATTAAATTTTTCCACTGCATTTAATTGTTCCACATATTTATTGAGGGCCATTGTGTATTCTCAAGTTACAATCACACCAGACTGAACTAGGACACTACCTTAATCTTTAAAAATCACCTAGTTATCAGTTCTTATTTCCAAATGCAAGAGATAACACTGAAAATTTTAACATTGAACACTTATAGTATTTTTTTAAGGTAAACAAAGTAAACTTGTCTCCATTTTATCACCAAACAATAAAATGAACTACTTATTTCTCAAAGCTGTTTATCTAGTGTGGGAATGGGCTTTATCCAAGAAGAACCTCTTCAGTTGGGTATTCTAGCTGAGAGAAGTCTTTCATAATGTACCAGCTCAACACCGCTGAGATCACCCCCACTGGTGAGCTGGTACCTCACCTGCCTTATGGCAAAAGAGCTGGGATTGCTACAGGTAACACAGAGCAAAATTCAGTAAAAACAGGAGAAAAAATGAAAGCATAGGAAGTTAATGCCATTTATAGTTAGAGATTGGAAAGAAATTTATTTGACTTCTACAATCTCTGTACTATGCTATAGACCTCTGTTTCTGACATTCTCTAAAAATTATGGAAGAAGGGTTATCTTTGAAGACTTAAGGGATGTAAATAGATTTTTCAGTTTAAAAACAAAACAACAAACAAATATACTAAGAAACAAATCCATATACTAGATCCTCTTGTCTACAACACCCCTAGCAGTTCTAGAGAGCAAAAAACCCCTATGACATTACTGTTTCTTGACTTTACAATAGATTTTGATTTTGTTTTGAAACAGTATCCTGCTATTTTTTTTTTATATATTGCCTGCCCCAAGCACTCTGTTTCCAGTGAAAATTCTCCTCAAGAATAATAAAAGATATTTTCCCAGTTGTGCTCAGCCTCCCTTGGAACAAACTCTATTCTGCTGTCGGGTCTGCGGGGAATAATCAAGCAACATTAACTGTCTGAAATAAGATGTATAACAGCCTGCAACTGGACCTGCATTTTTTTTTCCCGAAACCCCACAAGGTGTACAAGTTAGCAACTTCTTTATTAAAAAACCATGACCATTGGTGATTTGCTTAGGGAAACTTGCATTCAGATATAAAAGAAACAAATGAAGCTATAAATTATTCACCATTGTATTTACTAAGTATATTGTCTACATAGAGATTAATCTGAGGGCAGAGTATGATCTACTTTTTTAAAAGGAGTGCATTCAGAATTTTATTCAGTTAACCCACTTCAAATTCAAACCTGCAGATATTATGACTTTGCTTTGTAGGTTATCACCCTGGGGCCAAACCTCATTTCACCCTTGAAACTTGCCCTTTTTTCCCTTTCTAAATACTGCCTTCCCTCACTCAGACTTTTTCCAGTTATATTTGATGGAGCTCTTTGCTCACTCACTCGTCCTGTCCAGCTCTCAGCATCATTTCAGGAATTTCCCCTGACGTCTCAGGGCTTGTTAGCACACTTCTTTATTGGTTTCAATTTTATTCCTTGCTGGGTTCATGCTTAGAAGCCACTTCAGTTCCAGCATCCGCCAAGTTGAAAGCCTTTGCTCTTCTGTCTTTAGCAGTAAAATGGGTATTTTATTCTTTTGAAGAACATCTTCCCTATCATTCTTTCTTCAACTTCATACCAATTTCACAACACCAAGTGAAATTATTACTTTGTCATTTCATCAGCAGAACATTAAATGATGGGGAACTTTTCTCTTTTTGACAACCTTTACCTTAACCTTCAATGACTCTATTAGAAGGCAATGATCATTGCCACAGAATTTTTATCACATATATTCATATTTTATGCCGACTTCCAGCTTTCCCTCTCCCCCTTAACTTGAGTTAAAGTGCTAAATATGAATTACTTTATGGCAATCTGTAACTAAATGAGGGTAAATAGACAGGTCGTATTTTAAATCAGTACCTTGCCTGTGTAAAGGAATTTCATGTAGATTTCAATCAGAGATGTTTTTTTCAGGAGATGAGATTTTGATGGAAATGTTCTATATAGAATTTCATTAGGTTTTTTTAAAGTTACCCAATGGGATTGATTAGAACTTAATATTGATACAAGCAACCTGGGCAAACATGGGATGTATGTATGCTATTACATAGTTTAGAGTGAAACTGTCATTGTTTAGAGATGTTTGGAAGGTCATGCATATTTATAGCTTTTGGGTAGAAGGTAAACTGGGCAAGTTTGATTTTTGCTGATTGTACTTAAGTCTGCAATAATTATACTGACAGTATTTGAATCACGAGGACGATGAATAATTTTAACTTAATTTCAAGCTTGGATTTGGGATTTAAGAGAATAGAACAATATAATATAAGAATAGTTGATTCAAGGGAGGCAGAAATGGACAAGATAACCAGAATATGAACAAATTTATGCAGGCTTTTTAAGATGCCAAAAGAAAAATCAATTATTTTAATTTTCAAAACCAATGCCTCTTTTCACTTTGGAGATTACTTCCAGATGTGAAAAAACTGCCAAGGATTTTTTTCTCCGAAAGCAAAAAAACCTAATG
>WEKY01011553.1:0-38231 GCA_013390045.1 Picathartes gymnocephalus | reverse complement strand
AAAAAAAAAAAAAAAGTGAAATGACAATATTTTGTATATTAAATATTTCAGCAGAGATTTAATGTCACTGGTAACTCCTGAATTTTCAGTTTTGTTATGTCATCATTCATGAAGAAGAGGATGTGCTTAACAGCAGTATTTTTTCTGCCATCCTCTTCAGGAAGTTTTCTGGTGCTCTGTGACCACCTCTCTACAGTCCCTGTTTTTGTCTCCATGGTCCTGAGGAAGGAAGCCCTGGTCCTCACGTACACCTGGGACACCGTGTGGGAGGAGGAGATGTCACTTGTCTCTGCCTTTAGTCCCAATGGAAACTGTATTCTCCCTTGCAGAGCTCCTTACAGGGAACTGGACAAAAGAAATTTTGCATTTCAGAGGGAAAGTCTTCCCTCCCATTTTGGAAGGAATTATAGACTCATAGAAAGTTCAGGGTGGAAAGGGACCCTTTAAGGGTATCTAATCCAACCCTCCTGCACTGAGCACAGAAAGTGGAAGGCAGGAAAGATGAACTGCACTTCCAATGGACAGACATTATAAAAACGACAGGTTTCTCACCATTGCAGTATAACTACAGAAGTACCGTTGGTTACAGTTAGACCAACTATGTCATTCAATCATCAAGTTCATTAAGTTGCATTTGATAACTCTAAGCTACAGTTCACTCTCAGGAACAGCTGATGTAGCAACTGTACTGTAACCACTTTGCCCATTTGTTCATCGAGATAGTGCAAAGAAGGCTCCACATGGTTAGTAACCTTTATCCTTGCAAAATAAGATGCAAAGTATTCTACTTCAGAAGTTATTCTGCACAGCAAAGAGGATGTCAGTTTGTAGTTGTTTATTAATGCTCTAAGTGAAGAGAAAATTTCATAGACAGTGTTTATGTGTAGATACTAACAGCTAGAACGTTTTTTTAAGATTTGCAAACCTTGGCTAATTGACTCAACATTACCTAGAGAAAGTAAAGTCCTGAGTCTTTAAATGATACAATATTTATGGTGGTACTGCATGCAGTCTTCCTGGAGTAAAGAAAATCTGATTGTGACAAAACCTACTGCCAAGCCTGAGGTCCACAACTTTTACTCAAAAGAATTACTTAAGTCCACAGGATGGATTGGTGTTTATTTCTTGTTTTGTTTTGTTTTTTCCAATTTTCTTTAAGTTTAGAAATAAATCTCATAATTTACTGGCTAGAAAAAGAAGGTGTAAAATAAAAGAAAAATCAATGATTCTTTAGTTTAACCTGAATGTTAAAGGATATTGACAAATTTTAAAAAGCTCATATTGCATAGTGAGAAACTGCAAATAGAGTATCCCTTAGCTCTGCATTTTATTCATACAGTAAATTTTAAAGGAAATGCTCAATTTAAAAAATTAAATAAATATTGCTTGAATTTCTGCTAGGTAGCAGCCACCCTCTTTGATTACGATTCTATTCACTGTTGCCTTTCTTCAGGTATTGTAATTATAGCTTGCAAACTGAGAGCACAAGATAATCATTATCTGCACATGTTTACACGTTGAAGAAAATGCTGAAATACATTTTACCGGTCCTCACTGGAAGTGTGAATGTTCTCACACATTTGCTATCCCACTGTACTACAGTGATGCTTAGTGTGGCTACACAGCCTCCCGTCCAAACGCACTCTTGTGCAATTTCTTGAAAAATCAGATGATACTCCTAAAAATGCAGGTAAGAAAAAGTCATGCTGTGGAATGTTATAACTTTTTCTAAATGCAGTTCTGTTTGGCTTTGAAGCAGAGGCAAATCATTACAGTTCTAGCTGGTGTTTTCAAATGCACGTCATTTGAAGCATGGCTCTGTTTAACACACAGCAGCTGAAAGAAAAAGATGACCTCTCAAAATGCCATCCAGTTGCCCATGTCCCCATTACTGTTTGCTGACAAAATCCTAAAACACCTTATATGTTTGAGCCTATGCATTGGTTAATGCTGCCAGAATCCCTAAAGAAGATGTAATTTTTCTAATTTTTGGGGAAAAAAATAGGAGGAAAAAAAAGTGTTGATTTGTTTTGTTTTGTTTTGTTTACCAGCGCATTTGCAAAATATATGTGAGCAGGGCAGTCTCTTCCAAAAGTGGTTCCTAATTCTCATATTTGTTGAATACTTGTTCTGCGAACAATCCAGTCAGGAAGAGAGAGAAAACTAGGTGATCCCTTCCTTCTCACTCCCGCTCCCCTCGAAAAGCAAGGAAGCCTTTATCCTCCAAAACACAACATCTATGTGAGAAGTAGCAGTCAGTAGTGTCAAAACATATTTAGACCTATAATTTTAATGGCATAAAGTGACAATTCCAGTGGCTACTCATCCATCACTGCTCCCCACGCTCAAACAGCGAACTGTCAGCACACTTTCTCAGTTGCAGAACCATCTATTTTCTGGAGGGATGTGTTTATGTGTGTGGTGATTTCTTTTTCAGAGGCATATGAGCACATGTCTGCTTAAATCAGCCCCAGAGACGATTTGCTCTGTGGTTCTGTTTATCTTGCCTGTACACTTACACAAGGGCTGCGTTCCACAGTGAGCTGAGGCGTCAGGGGCAAATTTACCTCAAGGAGATTTGCTGTTCTCAAAAGTGAAGAGTTGATCCAAGGTAAGTGAAACTTCATTGTAGTGTTTGGCTGATGTAGCTGGAAACTGTCAAATTTTGAACACCTCTGAGGCTGTTACAGACCTGCAGCCAGTGGGCTGCTGCTATTTTTGTGGATCTTTTGTGAAGACCTTTACAGATAGCTTTTGGAAATGAAGGTACTTACACTATTAGAATGGCAGGTTTAAAGGTTTGGGAAATACTTTTAACTAATGTTCCCGCTGGCAAATTGACTATCCATTTCTTCTCTAAGATGTCTAAGATGTAAATGGTCTTTTTTTCTGAGTATGGAGGTTGTGTGTTGAAACCTGCTGTTCAACAATCCCAGCTGCATGCATGTTATTATCCCAGCACTGATTACAAGATTCCATTGACCACAAGCTGCCTGTTTGCCTGTCTAGATGTTGTGATTAGTGTACAATCAATCTTTAATCCAATCAGAAATCTCTATGCCTGCAGCTGATAAAGGTCTCGGCAGGGCACTGATGAGGCTGGAGCCCTGGTATCTCTAAGGGGACACCTGCAGCATG
Organism: Picathartes gymnocephalus; assembly: GCA_013390045.1. NCBI lineage: Eukaryota > Metazoa > Chordata > Aves > Passeriformes > Picathartidae > Picathartes > Picathartes gymnocephalus. The sequence goes on along the minus strand of WEKY01011553.1, from coordinate 35,093 downwards.
TGAGGTGCAGAAGCTAAGCAGGCTGATCTATGAGAAAGGAATTAAGGTGGCCTGCAAAAAATCTGATAAACAGCATTCGAACAGAACAAACCAGGCAGCTTAAGTGTGGGGCTCATCAGCCTCACAGACCCTGGAGTGCTGCTTTCCTAAATCCTAACACATGGAGAAGATCATCTTTTAGCTCAGGAAAACCGTTCGAGACAGAAGATTTAGTTTCTGGTCATTAAAAGAAGAAGCCAACAAATAATTTATCTAATTGTATGATTTTCTTCAGTGCATGAATTCCTCTGTACTACTTGAGCTTTGTACTTCATTGTCTCTTTTTCCTCACAGGAGTCTGGAATGGAATTTTGCGGTGACTTTCCAAATTTTAGTGCAAAGAAATAATTGCCTGTTCTTTGCTTCTTCTTTTTTAATTCCTTGACCCAACTTTAATTTCTTTTCTCTCTTTATCTCAGTATTCTTTCCTAATTCTTCAGATGGGATACTTATAATTACAGATCATATTAAAGCTGTTAAAAAATAGCACATTATTATGTGATAAACCTGCGTGCTTTATATTAATCCTTGTTGATCTGCTTCAGGGCAAACAGTTTCTCATAAGTTTCTTTCTATGATATGACCTGTTCTTATTACATTAACACTCAGAATTAGAGAGAATGACAACTAACTTCGTTATTGAAAGCTAAAGAACTTCCAAAGTACCTCTTTTGTAACCATAATAACATAACTGCTTAAATGGAAATCATTGTTTTATTTGTTGTATAATTATTTTAAACACAGTTCTATGTATTATCTTTGTTTCTAGAAATACAGATTATTTCCACTAACCCCATAGATTTGCTATTCTTTGTAACTCCTGGGTGAGCTATTCTCCTACTTTCAAGCTTTCCAGGGCATCTGTCACCCATCTGGGATACCTGCAGGAAAGCTTACATTTATCTACATTCACAATAAGCCTAAGATCAAAAGAAATATAATTATTCTGTCTGTGAAGTCTTTTTTTCCTATATGACCATTTCAGATTTAATAATGTCTCTGATTTCAAAGTCTCTAATCAGTAAACAATGAACAGCATCACAGTGAAATAATCTAATTGTCACAGCTCTGACTTTCAGAGAAAGCTTTCAAGACTGCTTTAAACTTGACAATTTTGGCAAAACCTATTGTTACAATGTTAAATGGCCACAGCGCATGCAAATAAGAGCAACATACAGGTATTTGAAACACACACTTCAAAAGTCAGCATGGTCTACTCTAAACAGCCACATCATGTTCAGAGCACAGTTTAAGACCCATTGTGAAGTAAACCAGCTTATACCCAATGATTGTGCCTTTAGAGATATATGGAAAATATCTGCTCTTCCTAGAATATGACCTTCATAACTCAATTTATGGGTCATTCCCTCACTTGTGGGATATTTTCAATATCATAATTGTAAAAAGAGAAAGAAAGGAAGGAAAAATGTTCAGTTATTCATTTTGCAGGGCCTTTTTATTAAAAGCAGAAATAACATTAGATGAAAATCATTTCACTGATAATTTTAATGAAATATGAAGTGCTTTGAATATATTTTATTGCAGGCAATATAGAAAAAAGGCATTGGCTGCTTAATGTGTCATTTAATGAATGGATTCCACATTGCCTTACTTTGCCACATTTGGAAGTGAAGGCCAGGCAAAGATGATAGCAACTGCTTTCGAAAGGGGGCTTCTTCCCACATTTTAAATTACACTTCACCTAATGGAAAGTGCAAAGTATAATGCAGCAGAAATGAGGCTGAACCAAAACATTGGAGCTACATACCTTAACAAATCTCACTGAATTTCATCCTGTAAGTGCATCTCTAATATGGAAAAAAACCTGATGTTGATAACGTCCTAGCATGCTGAAGGTCAGGCTGATATAAGAAGGATCCAAAAGAAACAGAAATCTGGGTTAATTTGCAATAATCTAAGCAGTTGCTTAGTTAGCCCAGCTGAAGGTGAGGAAGCAGGGTGGAAGCTCTGCCCACAAGGATGCAAAGGTCATTACAGAGAAGCCTGGTAGGTGTCGTTTGTTTACACCTTCTTCAGCTCAGAGAAAACCAAATGCAATTGCCAGTGCTGCAGAAATACACACTAATCTGCTCGATTTCTTTTTCTAACAGAGACCCATTAATGGGTCTCACTCAGCAAGTTTCCAGTTATTAACCCTAAACTGCCTTTGGCTTTCTCTGGTAGCAGCTACCAGCTGTCACCTCAGGCTTTTTTCCAGTAAGATGCAGATTCATTAGTTGTGTCTAAAATGAACAAAGCATAAATGATAGCCATGCACTGGCCCTGAGGCTGGCTGGCGCTGGGTGGCTGGGTCTGCAGCACCTGCCCCTGTGCCCATCCCTTCAGAGCCCTGTGTTCATGCAGTCCTCCCGACTGCTTGGGAGTGGGCAGCCAAACTCTAGCTCAGAAATGCTAACTCTTAGGCAGTAAGTGGTCTGGGATCCAGAGCCCAGACTTGTTAGCTGTCACTTTTATTTAGCAGTGCAGGCATACCTGTTGGTCCACTGAAAGCAGCCTTCCACAGCCACAAGCACTGGCTTTCAAACTAGCAAAGAAAAATTGTAACAATCCATCAGAAAACCATGGAGCAGGAAATTTTATCATGTCATTACAAATAGGTATCTTGGTTCTTGGGCATAATACCCCATTAGATTAGAGATTAGACTTTATATAGGAAAAAAAATGTGTAAAGAAGGTCTGAAGGTGGCATTACAAATGTAGGCTGTTCTTCATGTACCGGAGAAACTTCCATATCAAGCATGAGAATTCTATATGTATTCTTTGGTCATTTTGGAACAAGCCCTGCAGAGGAGAGGAGGTATATCTGCTCTGTTGCACAGGACGGCATGAAATGGATGAATGGCAGGAAATTCAGAACAGAATAAAAGATGTCTCTGGCCTATGAATGTAAGAAGCAGAGACAGAGAGCAAACTTTCACCTTGTGGTGTTTTCCACGTTTGCATTTCAGATGTCCAAGCTCTGTTGCCAAGTTACTGGCTCCACACTGAAATCAATGAATGATGCAAATAGAAAAGTCTGCATGCAACAGACACTTCTTGTTAACAGGAAAAACACCTTTCTTTCAAGGTATGGTAATGAGAAAGAACGAAACCCCATGTAGTAATATAATCAACCTTTTAAAATTGTTTAAAAATAGCTTTTTCTCAACACAAGACCTACAAGTTTGACACCATATGGTCTTGGAACCTAAGTCAGTTACATAGAAGTGTCAAGTATTGTTAGAGATCACATTATCATACAGATCCATAAAGAAGCAGCTGCATAATTTCTCAAATGATTATCGCTCTTGTACACCTGGTGTGTGCTATATATAAAAAATTAGCAAACAAAAGTGAGAATTTTACTGTACTGCCATGCTGCCATGGCAAATTGCACCATCAAAATCCAATTGCACAACCCAGCTTAAGGCATCAGTATGACAAGAGAACTGCAGTATATAACTGTAGAGACAGGGTTCCATTAAATAAGATGTGAAACAGGGCAGTGTGGAGCCTGGAAAACCCAGGAGGTGCTGAAGGCAATGTAATAGGGCCCCATCGTCAACAGTATCAAAGGCTGCTGATAAATCAAGACAATGAAAGAAGGAGCTTCTCAGTTAGCTTGAAGCAACAGATCCTCATTACAGACTCCCTCAAGAGCAGTTCCAGCACAGTAGCAATATCTGAAACAAGACTGAAATTTATTAGAAGGATTTTTGTGCATTAAAGCCAACCTATAATATCAGAACAGTGCTTTCAAATATGAAGAAATCAGGGGGCAAATAAGATAAGCTGAGAAATTGCCAGTAATTGCACTTTATAATCTAATGTAATTAAGAAAAATATTATTTTGACAGTGTTTCCCTCCTCAAAAAATGTTTTCTTCTGGCTATCCAGTTTCTGTTTGTTCTGAGCTTCTAAACAGGAATTGACATATAGGAAGATATAAACACTGTCTCCAAACCACCCAAAATATTCAGGAGGAGTGTGACATAAAAAGACTGATCAGGTGTTATTAACTACATCTTGCCTTTCAATCTCAAAGTTCCCTCAACATCTACATTTTTTGTTTGGGACCTACAAGCTTACACGCAAGCTATGGGCTCTGGATGCCTCTGTTCCTCATGAGGATGCCGAAGGGAAGTGTGAAGGGATATCCATACTTCCAGGCTCAGTCTGTCACACACTAGCAGAGTCAGACCTCATCATAATTTCTATAGAGAAGGCAGCTGGAAGACAAAAGTATAGACCTACTAGATAAGGGTCTTCACTCAAAGAGAGGAGATATACACCACTCCAAATACTGAGGTACGCAATCTATTTAATGGACAGAAGTTTATACCAAAGAGATAATAGAGCTGGACACAAAATAATCAAACCCAAAACTTCCTCAGAACTACTTTATCTCCTGGGATGTAGATTTCCTTTCCTCTTAAGTGTCCTTCCTGAATTTTCCAGAGCACCTTTGCTTCAATAGGACAGGTCAGAATAAACAGTAAAGGCAGTTTTCTGGGTAGTGAAAGAGATGGATTTAAAAGTCTACAGGGTCCAGATCCCAGCCCTCCATCTTCCATGGTCAGAATAAAACCAATCACAAAAATACCCTCTTGAGTTCTCATCCATGAAGTCAACCTTATCCTCAGATATCTTCAAATGCAAAATGAAATTGAAACCTAAGCCAAATAACTTAATGGAAGGAAAGCAAGTGTAACTAGAAGACCCAAGAACCACTCTTTATTTCACCCTCCAGCCTTCTCATGAGCACTATTCCAATTTGGAAAACTCTGAAGGTGACAAAGGTACTTCTGGAGCACTGGAACTTAAATTCCAAACCATATAGGGCTACACAAAAGTATGACATGAAAAAAGGCTTATAAACCTGTACCATAAAATAAAAAGTGTTGCTAGTGAGAGATCTGACATGACAGGTATATTCATAACTACACATAATAATACATAATACACATAATAAGAACAAAACATTCTTGCATTTTCCTGTATTAGAGCAAGTCTTAAGTTTAACTTCTATAATGAATTTTTTAATGTAGAATATCAAATTTTTAAATGGCCATTGTAAGAAGTTTTGAACTCTTAAATACGGATCATCTCTCCAAAGCTTAGACTAATTTTTTTTTTGATAGGAATTTATAGCAATTTAATATAAAAATTACAGTTAAGTCTTTGCAAAGGAATCTGACTGAAACATATGGTAAGAATGAATTACAAATCGACACGACACAGAAATGCAAAGTAATAGACCAAATTCAAATCCTCTGCTATCCTGAGTTACTTACTGATAATTTTCATATGGGACTCCATTGTTCCTGCACTGTTAAAGTTTGGAGGAAAATCTCACTACAGGCTTCACAGAAGCTGGTAAACATCCTCACCCTCACTATATACAAATATGAGCCTGGTGGTAAAAATTTGCTTTCTTTGAGAGTGATCTTTAACATGAAGGATTAGCCTCACGCTCCCACAGTTATCCATTTCCAAGGATTTGTGGGTTTGTTGTAAGCATTATGTGGTAAATATAAACTAAAGGTAACACAGGAATTATACCATAGATATTCTTTTGAACATATCTCTCACTCTAAAGCTTGAAATGGTTCAGAATTTAGCAAGCAGTGAATAAAATCCCATTTCAGTTGTACTTAAGTTAGAGCAATAGACAAAAGGCTTAGTTCAAAATATCTAGGTACCAGGTATGATTTTATGGGTTGGGATATACTCAAATTCTAAATAAATCTTAATTAATGTTACTATACTTTAATTTGATGTCATACCAATGCAGAAATATACTTACTTCAACATATTTTATATATTCTAAAGACATGCCCTGTTGTTTGCTGTTGTTAACCCTAATGAAGTTATTTCACCCTGTGCAGCAGCCTAAAATGCCCCTCTTCATGCCTGTGTAGTCTTAGCAAAAACAACCCCAATGTTCTTATTATCAAAACCACTTCTGGCATCAAAAAACATGCAAAATTTATATATATCTTTGGAAGTGGAATAGTAAATTACCCACAATAAGCCAGATCTCACAACCTTCACCCAGTTTTTAATCACTGCCCACAGAAAATTGAGAAAATATTTTATTAATTAGGAGTCTTGTAAAAACTTGTCAAGCACATTGAAAAAATAATATTTAGAAGAGCTGATTAATAGCAGTTCTATGCTGTTAACAGAAGATGGATGCAATGCACCTTTCTGTTCCTCTCATTACAGAGAAACAAGCAGCTACAGTTTATTGTAAACTAATCTATGTGTGTAGATTGTGGCAGACAAAGGGATATCCTTACAAAGGCTCTGCTGATTGGAGAGCACTGAAGAGCACTGCTGTTCTCTCCTCTGTCATGAGATGTTCTTCTTTGCTGGAGACTGCATGCACTAAGTCATTTTTCTGGATACATGCAAAAAGTTATCTTTTATTTATGCATCACTTAACCAAGAAAAAGAGAAATACACTGAAAACTAGGACATGTGACCAGAAGCTTATTTGTTAAATAACAACAAAAAGGGGACAAGAACCAAGCCCACCTTTATTTGTCCTTAAAAACAAATTAAAGTGACATGACCCCATGCTCTAAAATGTCATCCATCAAAAGTTGACAATATTTTTTGAAGTAATAATGATTGAACTTGCTGTGACATCTTCATTGCCTCTAGGATGCCAGAAATTCTGTTGCTTTCCTAAATTGATAATCATATAACTATTTAGAAACTCTCTAGGGAGGTCAGTATAAAAACAGGCTGGAAGGAGCCAAAGTAGCATATTCTTGAATTGAAAAATCTATTCAAACTTGTGACTGCATAAAACAGTTATTTTCAATGTCTTTCAGCAATCATTCTTTATCTAATCTTTATCTTAATCTAGTGTATTAATAGTGTTACTCAGTTGGTGAGCTGAGAGTGTGTTCAGTAGGGAAGGGACATCAGTCCACAGTCTCCCTCATCCCTGGGCAGTCCTTGGGAAAAGGGCTTTAAGTGCAACACTCGGCACTCAGGTTTCAGCTGTTTCATAACTTGTAGTGATCCTCTGAAACTCAAAGGTTTGTTACTCAGTGCAAACAGTTAACTCTTAGGAACACTCGGAGCATGTTAGAAACACAAGGAAAAATATATACCATTCACCAGGACTCACAGTTTCTCAAAGAGAAACAGCCTGGTAGGCAGATGCAAACACCAATATAAGGACAATAATCTAGTTTGAATTCCTCACACCACTTATCTTGATAATATGCCAGCATTCACATACAAATAATTTTTTTTTGTTTCATAGAAGTTTTAAGTATCAGTGCAAGAAACCATTCTTTTGAAAATTACTTTCATATTTTTTAAAGGTGAAACCTTGGAAAATAAAATGATCAACATCTTTTATTGCACTGTTGTTGTATTTGAACCACAGCTTTTTATAACCCAAACTTAATTGAAGATGATTTGTCTGTGAATCCAGCCTGTTTTGTCATTTTGCCATCTTTATTTTAAAGTGATAGTGGTGTTAAATACACAGAATTATTAAGCAAAGAGATGCATTTACCACAGCCCATCTCTGTATAAGCCAGCAGAGGTCTTTTATACAGCACTAGGATTTTCTCTTCAATTTTGGTGGATCAAGATCAAGATCAAACATTTTTACCAGACACTATCCAGGCAGATGAGTCTCTCAAGGTGCTAACAGCAAAATGTATGCATTTGCTTTCTCTCCTATAGAATTCAAGAGTAACATTCAGCATAGAATTCTTCTGAAGAGCAGTAGCTGATGCCTTCCAAAGGCTGGAACAGGTAAAAATGCTATCATATAGTATAGCTGCATTGCTGTAGTTATCTGTGACACCAGAAAAAGCAGTCATATATCTGATCAGATTTTCTGTACTTCTACAGTATAATTTTCTATGCTTAGACAGATGTATCAGAACAAAAGAGACAGGCAACAACTATAAAATAAAATTCAGGTTCTTCTCATACCAGTGCCCGACTGACTGCTGCACACTGAGTTATCAGAGGAACCAGAGAAAAATGTGTCACATATGTACATCCCATTCTGAGCAGCAATCAGTTAGTTGTGATAGATAATCAGAAATGAAACATCACCAGAAAGAGCTGAGGTAAACCTTGCACTCAAATTAATAGGATCATACTGTGCTGCTGTTACATGCTGGACTTGGAAAGGCCAGCTGTGAGATTCTCAGAATGTCATAAATATCAGTCAGCACAAGCTGAAAGGTGGTGGTGCTCTATCCACAAAGCTCTGTTTGAAAGACTCTCTTGGTGTGACTTTGTCACAGCTCTCTGTTCTATAGTCTGAGGAGAAGTTTTACTACCCCCTGCTACAGCCAAGGGATGTGCAACCAGCAGCAGCTTCATCATAACTCCCAGCAGAAGGGATTACCTGCACCTTGCTTTTTGGCAAAAATAAAGGACTTGTTAACTTGGAGACCAAGAACAGCAAAGAAAAGGACTGGGGAGGGAAGTGGGGAGGAGAAGCCTGGAATTCAGGCAGAAATGCAAGGAGTTGCAGAAGGAATTGGGAAGAAAGGGCACTTGCATGGGAGGGAGGAAGAGGCTGGGAGGAGAGCAAGACAGGGCATGGTCAGATTGCAGGAGAGGGATGAGGGTGCAGGTAAATGTGAATCCTCTCTCACAGTGAGCTGTGTAGCAGCTATGGGGGAGGTATGGATTATGGTCTAGATTGCTGGGTGTGTTAGCAGAGAGAGCAAAAGGGAGAGGGGAGGTAAAACACTGGTGTGAAATGAGAAAGAGGTTTGGGATGAGAACAGACAGAAATTTCTGTGTTGAGGGGGACGAGATCAATGTTATGGGACAGGACGACATGGAAGTCATGTCAAAATCATCAGGAAAAGGTGAGGATTAGAGAGAATGAAGTGCAAGAAGTTGCAGTGTGTGATGTTCCCAGGCCTACAGGAACTACAAAATGTGTCATATTCCCACAAAAACCAGTGTGTCTGATTTTTCTTTGCCCAGACAGCTCCAATCTGCTCATCTTGCACACACGACTCACTTCAAACTCACAGCATCTCCAGAAGTGCAGATGGTCCTGTAAGTAATTGACGATCCCTACAGAGTGAATGCTAATGGAAAAATACCCCTCTTTTATCCTTTATCTTGAAGCATGAAAAGTATTCTTTACCACCTAATCCTGCATTCAGTCTGTTACTTACAGTAATATTGCAGTAAAACACAGATGACTGCAGACCATCTGACTGTCAGGTTGTATTTAACATGTTTAATGAAAATGTAATGTTCCTACAGTTGATTTTTCTCTAAGTGGCACTGAATTACTTATGAATAACCTCATCACTACTTAAACAAAACATGCTCCTCTAATGAGGTACAGCTAAATGAAGATCAACATGATCCATAATGCAGCATATACTTGGCAATACTCTGAATCAAGATCCTTAATATTTTGGGACAAGCAAGGTCTAGAAGAGATGGGTAAGACAGAAGGAAGAAGAAAGTGGCTTCCATCCTTGAGAGTGGAAAAGGCAAGTGGATGGGCTCAAAATGAAAGCCTTGGCAAGTGCTCATGCTAGAACTGGGGACTCTTTTCCCTTTTGCTTCCTCTTCCCTTCTCCCATCTGCATTTTCTTTTCTCCATCATCCTAGTTTTTTCTCTTATTTTATTTTTTTTTCCTGGATAATCCCAGAATGAATGAGTCAAAACATTGGACCTATTCCTTTGGAAAGAGAGGATGTACCTGTTCCCATGCCTTCCATTCATGCATTGTTTTTTACCTGACTGTGCAGTAGAATGGACCTACTTCCTGGGGCAGAAAGGAGATTCACCAGATGTGCATCAAAGGATGGGGTATCCTGATTTGCACTGATAAATACCTTGTGTTCTCAGCCCTTTACAGGCAAAAGGGGAAAAAGCCCCCACATTTTCTAAGGGCTTTAATTCTCCTGGTGACATGGCTTCTACATCCTCAAGGAGTTTGGAGGCACCAAGGACAATTTGGTATTGATTCCATTAGAGTTGCTTCCTAGGTATGATTTCTATTAGAAAGGTGACTTTATCTAAGGATATATAACAATGAAGAAATAAATTGCTCTTTGAGCCTTCCCTGAGGCTGTTGATTCCCACCCCTGGGAGCTGCTGCCACATCCTTGCTGTACAGCATGCCCATAGGAGGATCACTCCATGCCAGTATTAAAGTAGTCATTTTGGAGCATACCAGAGATGCCAATTGGTTGAAGTATTAAAATGAAAGTTTAGTTCAAGGCAGGTTATTGGGAAATAACCAACTCGAATGCTAAACATGAAGATGGAACAAAAACTAGAAATAGTGCATTTATAATAAAAAGTAAGACAAAGCTAAGTCAATCAGACAATAAGCATCATTAGAGCAGAAATTAATATGCACACAGAGTGCTTTGAGAGAGCTGTTTACATTTTTCATAATGAGCTAGTTTCAGAAGATGAAGCAGGACTTTCATGGCTGGATTAATTAGGGTTCACTTTACACAGGAATGCAAAAGCCAGCAGTTAGTGTAATACACCCAGAGAACTGGCAATCACTGAGCAAATTCCTCCCCTGTGACAACCCATTCTCCGTTAGTGTCGCTGATCACTCACGATGCACAAAGTAGCACAACTGTGCCAGCCACTTCAGAAGCAGCTCAAATAACTCAGGTTTCAGTCAAGTACTCACTTGTGTATCCACTAATGAAAAAAGGGAAGAGCATTGAGGAATCAAAAAAATAATTAAATGAAAAACTTCTTACAAAAATTTTCTTTCCCATGTAGAGCAGAACAGAAGTGCATCATATTCTTCAGAACCATCAGCCTTAAATTCTTGTATGTGAAGGTAAAATCCTGATCTGTAATTTCTGCACCGCTGAATATCAATACATTGTATATTGACTAATTAAACTTCCTCACACTTGTCCTTCTGACAAGCTTATTAAACAATAATTTCCTGAAGAGCGATGCTTTAGTGATTATCAGAGATAAAACCAGCTCTTTAAAGTATTGTTCTAAGAGTAGATTACAGAAACAGAAAACAAGGAGATAGGGATTCCGTTGAAGAAGAAAAAGTCAGAGTATTTTCCAGGACAGCTATGCTGACTTTTTAATACATCCGTACACATTTTACAATACAATAATTTTGCAAAATATAACAATTTAACATTAAAATTATAATTATAGAATTGATTCAAATTACAAAATTCATCCTACTATCTCAAATAACACCTAGGATGGAATGCAAAAAAAGAGAAGAAAAATGAAGTGGTTTTCATTAATGTATCTATGAAAAGGCAGTTTTTTTACAGAAAAATGCTATGACAAAACTCTTAGAGTAATTGTAGCAGAAAATCCATACTGTGAATTCAACCTATCTGTGGTACCATGGCTGTGGCACCACTATTCACATATCTGTTCCGGATGTTATCTCCAAGAAACAAAGCTTCAATAGTAGTTTAGCATAACAAATATATTTGTATAGTCAATCAGGGACACAATGGTTTCTCACTTGAGAGTGGGAACTACCACCCAGAGAACATCTCCAACATAAAGACACTATACATTAAATTCAGCTATTTGAATTGATACTCTGCGGTCTGAACAACAGGTTACAAAAAAACCTTATTGAGGCAGTATTATTCCATGGACAACTGTCTGGGCAAGAACAGCCATTGCCATCAAAATCAGTGAAAAACTACCCCCCATGGGTTCAGGTAATAATTGTTTGATGGAAAATCTCTATTGCAGAAATGCAAAGTGAATTTTTATGCCAAATTAAAACACTGCACTATTTCTAATACTAACCCACAGTCTGTGAAAGCAATTTTGATTTTCTCTTCTGCAAAAACTTTGTGTATCATCTCAGGGACAAGTAATGTTTCTCCCTGATGAAGATCTTTCAGTCCTCAAATATAAAACAGAATAGTGTTATGTATCACCCCTCTGAAACACAAACACTTAATACTGTGAGGAATGAAACACAACAACAAAGGAATAAGAACAGGTTTCCCACATCAACATCTTAGTAGGCTTAAATAATTCTATCTATAGCCTAATTATTATTACTTTCACCAAAAGAAATTAAATTCATACCATGTGAAGTTTTCGTCAGATAAAGAACAGGATCAGAATTTTAATGCTCCAGTGAAGGATGAGGAACTTTGAAGCTTGTTCACTGAGTCATAGCTATAAAAACAGAAATTTAGTAAATTTTGCCTATTCAAACATAGCCAAATCATAGAGTGAACGGAGTTGGAAGCGACCCACAAGGATCATTGAGTCCAACTCCTGGCCCTGCTCAGGACCATCCCCAAGAGTCACACCCTGTGCCTGAGAGCACTGTCCAAACACTTCTGGAACTGTGTCAGGCTGGTGCTGTGACCACTTCCCGCTCTTCATGCAGCTTCCCCTCAAGGCCTTTCACCCTCTTTGTTGCCCTCCTTGGGACACTCTCTCATAGTTTAATCTTTCTTATATTGTGGCACCCAAAACTGCCCCCAACACTTGGGGTGAGGCTGCCTCAGCTCAGAGCAGAGCAGGACAATCCCCTCCCTTGCCCAGCTGGCGATGCTGTCCCTGATGCTCCCAGGACAGGGTTGGCCCTCCTGGCTGCCAGGGCACTGCTGGCTCAGGTTCAGCTTGCCCTCCACCAGGCCCCTTCCCACGAGGCTGCTCTCCAGCCTCTCATTCCCCAGTCTGTCCATATATCCAGGGTTGCCCCATCCCAGGTGCAGTATCTGGCATTTTCTCTTGTTGAACTTCCTATGGCTGGTGATTGCTCAGCCCTCCAATTTTTCGAGTAATTGGACCATAGATGTGTCTTCCATGAAAAATGAAAGATCTGTGCTTCAATATGTTTCAAAACTACATGAAAGAAATACGCAAAATGATAAAAGGATTGGTTTTTGTTAGCATGAAAAATATGGGATGGATTAGATTGATCAGCTTTGACTTCTGTTTTAGAATGCTGTCTTCAGAATAAGCATTGACAAGAATCACAAAGAGACGTTGGAGAAAATGATCAAAGCTGTTTAATTTTGTGAAAGGGTGGCTGCCAGAACAGAATCTAGAAGAGATTAAGCATTCTTCAAAACTTTGACAGAAAGTAAGAATTTTGTTGTGGACAGTTCTGAAGGCAGTCACACATGTGTGGGAGACTGTCACCAACTGTACTTTTCACCACCTCTCTTCTGCAGTAGCAGGAGGGAACAGTAATTTCCTTTAATTAGACACTTAAAAGTTTTAGGCAGACTTTTGCCACATTTCAAGAAAACCAACGGGAACATCCTGTGCTGTTCACTGACTGTAACCAACTCATCTTTATACACATATACAACTCTCCCTATACTAGAAACCAGTAGGGAAATAATGTTAACTCAGGAGTTCTGCATGCGGAAGCTAAAACAAAAACATCAGGCTAAGCAATTTCTCTTTCTAACAGCATAGAGCAGAAAGGCATCAACCACCCCTTTCCTTGTCAAGAACTAAGAATCATGCAAAGTACGTAAGCCTTCCTCCTGATCATAGAGTGGTAACAGACTAAAAAACATCTGTTGTTTGGGGTTTTTTTTAGTGGATAGGTCACTTTCACTTCATGGGCAAAACTTTTCATCCAGGTTCCAGAATGAAAATACTCCTGCTTCACATGCAAATTGGATAATCCTAGACACCAGATTAACAAAACCAGTGTTAAGTCAAGCAGGAAATGGATTTATAGTTCTGAGGTCGTTGTTTGAATGAAAGATTTCCCCACTGAAAGTAGAGAAGAAATTTTGGGATGAGTGTATGTTAAACAACGATGTCCCAACACACAACCCCAGGTTTTGCTGAGAGCTATAGCTTGTACAAATCCCAACAGCCTGCAGTTGCATTCTCTGTGAACATATTCCGTGCGTACACAGCTCTGCTCTCTCCATTGCTGTGATGTGCAAACATCAACAATTTGACAAACAAAGCTCTTAATTATGAAAAATCAGAACATTTGATATCATAAACAGAACTACAGAATTCCTCTTCATATGATAAAAACAGAAATTAAGCAAACATTATGGAATAAATAGTACTTAGTGCAAAATTTTCATTTAATAAGAAGGGTTTTAAAGTTGAATGCTTGGAAATTTGTCATTCTAGACTGAATGATGCAGTGCAGTAGTGTTTTCCTCTGTAAACACAGCATGGGAATCATCTTGAGAAGAGATGAGGGACAAAAGGATAAATTATACAGCATTAGACCAAAGAATGAATGGGCCAGCAGCTATCATGTTTTCAAGAAGTAATCCTTGTTACGCACCTTGTTTTCTTCTTCCATTCATTCCTCTTTTTAATTAATACTTACTTGAAAACAGGTCATTTTCCTGTAAGATTTAGTTCTTATAATGTTAAAAGCAGAGTACATAATTGAAAAACATGGAACAGAACAGGGACAGTTGAAGGACTCACCTTTCAGGTAATACATTCTGCCAGCACCTGTGCCTGCCACCACTACCCTACGTATGCTCTACAGCTTGCAGTCAGCTTTACAGAATGGCTGGCACAGCTCTGCAAACTGAGCCAGTCCTGAGAACACTGAGCCTGCAGGTGGTCAGGTAGTCACGGCATGGAAACGATAAACTGCTGTTCTATTTCTTGGGACAGCGAAATGAGACACCAAACCAATGCTCTGCTCCCCTCCTTAGAGCACTCCTCTCACATCTCCTGTTGTCTTCATTCTGCCCTGTCAAGAAAACTTTGCTGTTATGTTCCAAAAGCACTACTTTTTTTTGGGTATGTTTCCTCAATGTTCATTGTATGTATCAATAGACTCACAAAAAGAACAGCATCACTTTTGCTCCCTGTGTCTGGCAAGGATGGACTGAAGGACTACAAAAGGAATGGTGAAAAACCTTGGTCTTCCTTCATGGTTTAGGAAGCTGTCAAAAGCTCAGGCTGCCCCAGTGGGACAGGAATATATCACATGCTAGCTGAAACATGTAATGCAAGAGAAAATTGGGAAATTTTACCAGTCCATTCATCAGTGAGGATGAAAACACACAAGGGAGAGAGTTGTCTCAGAATTAATGCAGAGTTTGTTCACAATGTACAGCAAGTATTCACTGAGGCTCCTACTAAGCCTCAAGTTAGAATTATAATGTGAAACCAGACACAAAAACCATCTTTTTTCCTTTTGTCTTTATGTTACAATACAAGAAGTCCCTCGATACAGTCAGTGAGGTTGTATCGTAACAGCTTTTCTCTGGACACAAAGGACATTCTCCATATCCTCCACTTCAGAAGAGTCTTGTTATGGAGAGTCAAAGGAACCAGAAGAAACAGGCAGGACTTGTAAGCAGACCTTTGTGCTGGAAGCCGTGTTAGGGCTGGATTTTACAGCCTAACACAGCACTTTTTATTAAAAATATCCCAGTGCTACTCGCCCTGACGTTGAGAGGCAATTTCTTCCCTTGGTGTGCACAACTCATTGATTGTCCTTGCAGCTTTGGGCAGTCAAGTTCCATCTGGTTAACAGAGTCTGAGGTGTCATGTGGTTTATAAAATAATAGGGATTGTAGGTGTGAAAAGGTGCCAAAGCACTATTGCCTGGCCTGGAAGTTCTGGTCTTCCTATCCCAGCTTCTTTCTCTCTTGGGAAAGAAACATAGACATAGCTCAGAAACTCAGCAGTGAAAATACTAAAAGGAAACTTCAGTCCTGAATAAAAGAATGCAGTGAAGTTGAACAGAAAGAAAATCAGTGGAGAAACCATTCTATGAAGAAGAAATAATGGAAAACAATCTCCATGGAATGATATAAAGATGGAGAGAAGGGAAGAGATGCAGACTCTTCAGGACTCTGTCAAAGATTAACCTGAGGGGTGAACAGCAGGTTGTGATGGGAAATCCAGCTGATATTTCTTCATGTGATGTCCTTATACTGACAATCATGATAGCTTTGCAGACTAACTGATAATAATTATCACCAATCAAACAAAGTTTGTCTGCCTGTGGCCTGACAGGAAAAACATACGAATCTGGGCTATGTGACTGATATGTTCAAATAGTAATGGACAGTCTGAGTCTTGCATTTTAGTGGCTAAAGCTCCAAATTACATTTGGGAACAAGCATTATTACATGGCCAGGAATGAAGAGAGATGGTAGAAAATCAGAGCTGATGAAGTTGTCTGATTTCATGTGGTTGAAACCATGATTATTTAAAACATGGGATGGGAGACCTCAATCTCCTCTGACTTTTCTTTCAGGTCACTTCCCCCAATAGAAGAGGTCTTATGTTCTCCAGAAAGAGCTCTTTTACAGAAAATCAAGAGGGAAGGGTGACTGGGGACCAGCACCAATCAGTGTGTGTTGGTCCTGAATATGACTGGTTTATAGGATCTATAACTTCCTCATGGGCCCCCTGTTTTTGTCCAGGTTTTGTGGTCATGTCACTGAACTGCAAAATGCACAGTCTCTGATGCAGGAGTGACTTCGGCTTGCCTCTGCATGAAATTGCAGCTGCATGAAGTTATTTCAGCAGAGGAAATCTTGACCCCAAACCTCCCTAAACATGGCATTAGAAATGTGACTCTCAGATTTTTGTGCAGGAGGCCAAAACCAGAATTTTCTCATAATTTAACAAGTGACAGGTTTTCACAGATTCACAGAATATTCTTAGTTGAAAGGGACCCATAGGGATCATCGAGTCCAACTCTTAAATGGCCCATACAGGGATTGAATCCACAATCTTGGTGTTATTAGCACTGTCCCATAACCAACTGAGGTAATCTCCATCATTTACCTGTTTTCAGATTCCACTGTCAAAAGAACTGCAGTCACAGGATGTATCTTCCTTTTCTTAGAGTGAATACACCATATATTTTAAGTGAGTGCTGCAAAGTGACTAATTTTTCATTTGCAAATTTCTCAGTGATAGCTGATATTTGCTAATTAGGCCTGCTACTTTGTCAATTGCACCAGCAACTTCTGAGCTGCATGATCTGCTTCAGTCAGTCCTGTAGACAGGAATTGTAACAGAAGTGTTTTCCAGAGTAAAACAGAGGGCTGCAAGACAAACTGACAATAAGCCACATAATCCTTCCCAAATGATGCCTGTCTCACCTGCCTGAATCCCACGCCAGCACACCTCTGGGACTCCCCTGTATCCCAAATGCCACCTTCTTCAGCAGAGCGGGAAGGACAGAGGGAAACAGGCTGCAGTTGTGAGTTGAATTTTAGGCTGTGATGACAACAAGCTCACAACCCTTGTTTCAAACCATACTTGTAATGCAAATGCACCAGATGCTTAAAAAATGAGAGCCTCCTGCTGTATATTCGAAACGCAAAACTGAAATTGAAAAACGTTGTTAAGATGCCTGTACATAAATATGGGGAATATGTTCAAATAAAAATTGCTCAAATTCCAGAGAGGTTTCTATTTCATCAATAATTCATGAATTTGTAAATTCATGAATTTGTAATACTTAAATGCTTCCTTGAAACTAAGCAGTTTTCATGTCTCTAGTTAAATATAGTGAGTGCAGGTTAATGCAGAGCTCTCTGGGAGTCTATATTGACCCTTATTTCTTTATAATTGCTACATATTTATAGAACAACAGCTGAACTACATCTTTCAATGTCGACTTGAAGCTTTGGAACCACAGCATAGCTTTTGGATTTAAATTCTCAGATGATACCCATAATATAGTGGGTGACATGTCAGGGGCGTAATGAAAAACTTATGACAGAATAAGGGATTTGCTAAACAATTGGAGAGGATAAAATGTGCAACATCATTAAGAATGAAGCCCTTGTCTTCCGTGAATTGAAGCTGGCTGGAGAAAGGCAATTAATTACAGAGCAAATTGGAATCTTTTGAGCAATGCTTAACTTGCCTCTGAATTACACCAGAAAAAGGAAGAGCAGTCTCAGGAATCTATCTGGCATCAGATGGTGCTGCTCACTGTGAAAGCCTGAAAGCTTTACGAGACCTTTGGTGATGTGACAACACCAGAAATATCCTGCCAGTCATTTTTATACCGACTGTGGTTTTGCCTTTCTGTCAGCTGCCATGACCTGTTTGATTTTGTTCTTACCTTGAATTTTGCATATCAAATAGAAAAAGGGATCAATCCTTCAGGCATTTCCATGGGAATCTTGCAAAATGCTAGAGGAAAAAGCAAGCTTAAAGCTAAACAAGTAAGATGTAAGCCTGGGCTGGCACAAAGTCAAATCCTAAAGCAACTGATGGGGTTGCCTTCATGAAGGACTAGAGCCCACATGACACACAGGCCTTCTGTGGTAACAGGGCTTGTGTCAGACTAAACTGCCTTCAACTTCCCTGTTACTTCCATCATGTCGTCTGACATAAGGTCAGGTCTTTTGCTGGTAAAAGTTTCTCTATCTCCCAGGAAGTTCATGGAGCAATTTCATCAACTTCTACTGAACTACAAACTATAGATTTGGTTGCTGTCCACAGCTGGAGAGAATAAGAAACACAAATATATGAAATTTCCATTTTCATAATCCATGCATTGAAGATTTCAATGAAATACAATCTTACAGTGTCTATATGATGTCACATTAAGAGCTTGCTAAGCCTGCAGATACACTGCAAACATTTGCAGGGGAAAACTAGTATTAAGTTATTCTCATAAAATCTTGCAATTCTGCTTTTGCCTCAGAGTCCATCCAAATTTCTATTCTTTAGAGAATGGTGATTCAGTTTGGGCAGGTTCAGATACTTTGAGTTGCACTGATGACACTGAACACTGAAATAGCCCTGCAGGTTTCCCAAGGCGCTGAGGATGTGAACAGAGGTTCTTCATTCCAGGAAAGTACTTCTTGTTGAGCTGGTTTCAGTAGATCGTCTCCCTACACAAAAAAATATATCAGAATTCAAGAGGCCTCTTCCATATTTCTGGATCAGCTTTGCCATGTTATGCTTACAAAAAAAAAAAGAAAATTAAAAATGTAAACCTTTTTATAATGACTAAAAATTAGCAGCTGGCAATATTTCAGTGTCCTCACTTGTCTGAAATTTTGTCAGATCAAGACTGGTGTTAGTGACTGTGGTAAGTCTCCACAGTGGCAGAGTCATTCAGTTTTATTTCATGGTTTTCAAGCTTTAAGAACTTTTAATCTGACAAGAGACACTGAAGCTGATCTCAAGAGTTAGAAGAGATTTCTGCAAATCGAGAGAAATTTAATCTGTCACTTTTATTTTTGGAAGCAATTAAACAATATATGCAAAAAAAACCCCTAAAACAAGCCACATAGCAATTTTACTTTGGAGTACTTTGTGGATCTCTCATTGCTCCAATTTTTCTCCAGTTGTGATTTGTAGTGTACTGCTTTCAGGTTTTGAATATTAACAATAACATATGTATTGCTCTTACAGAATGGGCAGGAGATTAGTTTGTTGTGTGTACATATGTGCATAATTAATTTCCCAAGAAATTAGGAAATGTGTTGTCAACTCATCATTCTCATCATTCTAACTGTTGCCTTAGACTGCTGGTAAAATGTTTCAAACAGAAACAAGTTTTTTTTTTACAAGATTAAACGGGCTTAAGACATCAAGTATTACCTTTTGTTTTAAAATATTTTACTTTGGATACAGAAAATATGTAGGCATTTCATATCAGTTATACCAAACTTAAAAGCAATTTATTAAACAAAAGAATCAAATACATACTAGTGCTTACACAAGAAATCTTATGACACATAGTTGTACTTGCTTTTATGTATCAATTTTCTCATATTTAATAAGAATTGCAATCTTACTGTAGGCTTCAAGCATTGAAGGTCTTTCTCTTCTCTCTCTGAGTTCAGAGAGGTTTTAGGAACTTAACTTCACTGACGTTTTCATTACATTCAATCATATTTGTGTAAAAAATACAGGAAGAAAGAGCAGACAAACTGTCAACACAATCAAATAGTCCTTATTCTTCCAAAAGCCAGGCTAAAACCAAAATCAGTCAAACAGAAAATCCAGAGACAAACCTGTAACATAAAATCAAAATTTCAGAATCTACACATCAAAAATAAAGATCAGTCCTGTAATTTACCCAGCCTACCAACGGAAATTTTATTCCAATAATGGTTTTGTCTTTGTTACTCCCTCACTATTATTTGATCTTTGCATAAATTGACTAATTCTCCAGTAAGACCACATCTGACATTTTTTCACTAATGTACTTCCTGCTGAGCAGGAAGACAAGCACATTAGAACTATCAAGTAAAGAATACATCTTAAATTCCAGCCCAGGACTGTCAGCATTTCAGATTTCTGCCTGAATGCAAAATGAAGTGGCATTCTTAGAGTACTTAATTCTTTGACAACTTTGCCTCTTGCTTCAGACCATTACCTTCTTTCTTTCTTAAGTCTCTTGTTTATTTTGATTGGAAAACGTGGTATTTTTGAATGTACTTTAGTATACTTTACAGCCTAGAATACCTGATGCAGGCTATTGGCTTCATTTTACTCTGGGATCTGCTCCAACTGAGCCGATCACCTAAATGCCCTTATGCTCATTGAAGATCTGGTCTATATAGTTAAAGGAAGGTAAGGGTGTTTCACCCTTTGCTAAAGAAGGTCAGATGATTCATATCTTAAAAAGTGCATCTGTTTCATGACAATAACATTCAATGGTGATTTTTAAAGTCTGCATCTTTAATGCAATCATCTAAAATTATGTCAGAGGAATTTTACCATCAGATGGGTTAGGTTAATCCATTTCCATGGTGCATTAATCCAGAAAACATAATTCATATTGTGAATTATGTATTTCAACACAGATGAGGAATTTTTCTCAAAATGCAAAATTTAGCACTTTCTGTCTGATATTCCTAATGGTGATGAGCAATTAGAGTAACCTCACCACAGATATGTAATTTTCCTATTAAATCTAGGGTTTTGGAGGCCTGTCTGGTAATGACATAATGTCTGTTGTAAAATGGGATGATCCAAAATCTTAAAATTATATAAATGGTTTCTCATAGATGAATTATATATAAAATGCTATCAAAAAATACCTTTCAGACATTATATTGGATAGTCCTAATGGAAAGAATCTGTACTTTTCAGTAGTGCCATCTTCACAGTCACAAGGGAGACTGACAGGTTATCTTTATGCCAACTTGGAATCCGCAAATAGATTTTCTATGAAGAGAAACTTTAGAAAAATCTAGACATACATATTTTTCTCTCAAGATTTTTTTCCTACAGTCTTCTCAACTTGCTCTTATCCCCCAGTCAGAGGACGTAGTGGGTGTAGAGGGCACAAACAAGGTTTTTTTTTATGTTATCAAAATGTGTGTTTTATGAGAACAGATTGGTTGAAAGGAATTTGACTGCTTATGTTACTGAGTAAATGCATAAAATATAACAAAATGGCACATGAAATCCTGTGTTCATTAATGCAAAGTAGTACATGTGGAGAAAAACCCACAGCATTATAAATAAACACAGTTTCTATATTGCAGATTGCAACGTGGGAAAAAATTGTCAGAGAAGTAGTTGACAGTTTTATGAACATAACAGCTCCATACTGAACAAGCAGTCAAAAGAGCAAAACAAATGTTAGGAATTGTTAAGAGGCACCAAACAAACATGACCACCACACAAACTGTAAAACATTATTATTCCACATGCAACTCAATGCCTTGCCCACTCTGTGAGTATCTGAGTACAGTTCTGGTGTCCCTTATCACTAGAAACATATATGGAACTACAAAGAGTAGATGGAAAGGCAACTGATGAGATTAAAGTTAAGGAAAGGCTTATGTTGATTAGAGCTCTCTGTATAGGAAAAACATTATTAAGACAGAGATCAATAAAGTCATGAATTATTCATAAGTTGTGTGAACAGGAAACATTTCTTCATTGCTTCAGGAAAGATCTAAAGGAGGTTCAAGTGACGTGAGCAGGTAGCAATCTTAAAGCAAAAAAAATAAGTAGTTTCTCACAGCGCGTGATAAAACCACGGAATCATTGCCATAGGAATGCCATATCATTGCCATATCATACAATCAGACATGTTGGAAGGGACCTCAAAGGACCATCTGGTCCAACCTTTTGTAGGAAAGAGAGACTATATGAGATTACCTGGCACCCTCTCCAATTGCATACTGAAAACCTCTGGTTATGGGGACTCTACCATATCCCTGGAGAGGTTCCAAGGAATGATAGTTCTCACTGAAAAAAAAAGTCTTTCTTGTATTGAGTTGAAACCTCTCCTGGTGTAACTTGTCTTCTCCTTGTGAGTACTTGTGGAGAGAGAGCCTCCATCCTCTTTGTAGCCACCCTTTAAGCACTAGAATACTTTGATGAGGTGCCCATAAACCTTCTCTTCTGCACGGAGAAAAATTTTGTCTCCTTCAGTCTTGCCTTGTAGGACAGATTCTGCACATCTTTGATCACTGTCATGGCCCTCCTGTCTTTCTTGGTGTTTGAGGACTAGAACTGCCCACAGCACTCTTGGGATTGGGATGATCACAGCTCTGTCTCTACTATTAATGTCCCTGCAGCTGCAGCTCAGGTCCTTTTTTGTCTTTGTTGATACTATGTTTAATACTAAAGGGAAATATGGGTTAAAAAAGCGGATATTGGGTTTGTATGTCCAAGTCTTGGTAACTGTGGGCTAACAGGGTGTCTTCTGTGA
Organism: Picathartes gymnocephalus; assembly: GCA_013390045.1. Taxonomy (NCBI): domain Eukaryota; kingdom Metazoa; phylum Chordata; class Aves; order Passeriformes; family Picathartidae; genus Picathartes; species Picathartes gymnocephalus. The sequence goes on along the minus strand of WEKY01011553.1, from coordinate 12,432 downwards.
GAAGTTCCCCCATGTCCAACAGAGCCAATGCCATCTGGCTCCAAGGTGGACCAGCTGCTGGTCAAGGCTGAGCCCTTCAATGACAGTGGTAGCACCTCTGGGATAACATATTTAAGCAGGGGGAAAAATATCCCTGTGCAGATGCAGCTGTAGTGAGAAGAGTGACAATGTACGAAAGAATCAGCAGCAGAGTCAGGGGAGAAGGAGGGGCAGGAAGTGCTCCAGGTGCCAGAGCTGAGATTCCCTTGCAGCCCGTGGTGAAGACTGTGGTGAGGCAGCTGTGCCCCTGCAGCCCATGGAGGTCCATGGTGGGTACCTGGTGCCCAGCACAGTCAGCCCACCACACCCTCCTTCATCCATACATTATGATTATTTATATAGGGACATATATAGTGACTTGACAGGGTGATGTAAATGATTGGAGCTTTCCAGAATCTGCTCATTCAAATCTTGCCAACTTTAGAATTTCATGAACGCTGTGGTTTTTGGATGACTGCTCAGTGCTCTGCACTCTGTATTTTGGTATTCCCCATTCCTGAATTACAAATTGCAATAGACAGCAGATCAACATTATAAAGTGTCACAAGTGAAGAAAAGCTTTATACTTATATTAGAAGAGCAGAAAAGACAAACACTGAAAAACTTTCTGTTCCACCTCAAGCAACGATCTCTCTTGCACTCAAAAGCAAAATATATTGGAGAGAAGTACCAAAAAAATCAAAGAAGTCATGAGGGACAAGAAAACCATGCAGGGGATAAGTGCTGAAGAGTATGTGTGCTCCTGTATTGATTGCTAAAAGGTACTGAATCCTTAAGTGATGAACCAACTCAAATTGTAAAAAGAAGGCCTTAGTTGATGGGAATAAATCCCCAGACTCACAGACTGAGAAATAACAAGCTCTTAGGCAGGAATGAATAAAGTCCACAGCAGATGATTCCCATTTCTGTCCCCTGAAGGCAGATTGTCCGGCTAATTACTCCATCTCAACACATTTTCCAATGCAAAGACTCTCTTCCGCTGTCCTGAATACTTGGAAGTTCACTTCCATTACTGTGCTTTTTGTGGAACAAAAAGGATTTGGACCTGTCCTTGTCATTACTTCCAGGAAGGACAAGCCCAAGGGAGTTTTTCTGCCGTGCCGGAAGCAGAAAACCCTTGCCTGGGGACTGTGGCAGGGATGGTAAGTGAAAGATGAGGTGTCTTTTCCTTCAAAGAGAAAAGGCACAGGTTTGCCAGACCCTGAGAACATTTCAATGCCTTTGCTCTCTGGAGCTGGGGAAAAGGCCTTTGCCTTCATATCAAATAACAAAGTTGGGCATTTTCGTTGCCCAGCCTTACAACAAGTAATACCTCTCCCACAAGCACTCAAAATGCCATCCACATGAACTGTTTCTTGCTGCAGGACCAAGTTGCTGCAGTTACTATTATGCGTGGCTTAAATAATTTGCAGTCATAAGGAGCTGAATGAACTTGATTTTCTTAAAATATCCTGCAGCACTGAACACAACAATAAAGACCTTCACCTTGAAGGACTTGTACCATTAAACCAAACCTAGCAATGAAGAGCTGTGCTCTGGGGATTAGAGCTGGATGCTCAAGGGGTACATGATATTACTCCTTACTCTCAGCCTCTCTGTCCAAAGTAATGAAATTGGCAGCTGGAAATAGCACTTACATGGGAAAGCTGTCGGTCTTCAGGGAGAACATGGTACAGACACAGAGCTTCATATCCAGTTATGTGATCTCCTCAAGGTTTTAAAGATTGTCAAGAGGCTGTCTGGGTGCAAGGGATCACTGTGAAAGATGCCACAGCCCCTCAGATCAAGTCCAGATACTCTCTGTTTGAACAATTAAAAAAAAAATGAATGAAAGAAAGAAATATCAATTGCATAATATTTTCTGGTAAAAGTTGAAAAAGGACTGTTACCCCACATTCCTAAGGCTTTCAATTTTCATCTATTTTGCCTATACAAGTTCCATGGTTTGGTTGTGCTCAGTTCTAAACTTTGTGGTTTAGTTGATTAAAACCAGAGAGTTTTTAATATTTTAGAGATTTTCTAACTAGTTATCACAGCTAGAAATGCTCATGAAATTAATATTTTATTATAGCCGTTTTCAACTAAACAGTTTCAAACATTCTATCTGAGAATGACAGGGGATAATTTCTCTAACAAAAGTATCTCATCTCAGTACTTACTTGTCCCTCTTTCCTTCTAGTCAGGAAATTGCTGCCAAAAGTAAAAGGAGAGAAGCCTACACTGATCTCACCTCTTATGCAGAAAAGTAGGTTCTTCAGCTTAACTTAGCTGAAAGCAGTATTTTTAATATTGGTAGATCTTAAAATCAAGGGAAACTGAAAATTATACTGGTAAGATAAGACAATAATTTTTTTTAACTTATCAGTATTAGGTATGCATTTTTTAATTACTCCAGGCTTCATATAGCTACAGCTCGTTTGAAGAAGCACGACTGCAAAATATTTAGCCTTATGTTTATTTATTATTATCTTGTTTTCTTAGCACTCTTTATACTACTTCATTGTGTGTGAGCATTAGAATTGCCATATGATAGGTGTGGAATCAGTATCGCATAGCTGTAAGGAAAGGAAATTCATGAAAGAAATTGCAGTCTAATGTACCAATGTACAATGGAAAATATCTGAGAACCATTTGTCAAAGAAAATTAGTAATGCTCTTATCACCCTACTTTAGCCACCTTTCTTGGTAAACCCTAATAAACATCCATAAACAAAAGCTCCATGCTCTGTGTCAGACAAAGAGCTCTTTTCCAGCCAAATATATAATTTCACATTAAACACTAGCATTGGAAGCGTGATGTAGTTTTTTTGTCCTTGAGCACTTATCTGGAGTTTGCACCCAGACTGACCATTTTTTAACAGCATCCTCACAGTTCCAAGCAATGTTTTCTCCCTTTATCTAAACTCCTAGAAGTCCAGTTAATACCAAGACACCTTTCTAGTCATCTATTTTTTTTTTTTTTTTAGGCAATAGCTTAAATCTGTTTGGTTTATTTATTTATAAAGAGGTTGAATTTGTACAATGGTTGCTCCACTGAACTTAAAAATGCCTTTTGTCCCCCATGAGGGGCTCCAATGCAGAGAGTTCAGTAGCAGTGTTAGACATAACCCCTGACCTGAGGACAGCAATGCTGCAGTGCACAAAACAGCTTCCTAAGCTCACAGGGATCACTCCCATCTCATACAGGAAGCAAAAGAAAGGTGCAAACCACATTTTACATGTCTACAGTTTTCAGCCATTTCCACTGATCTCTGGAGGACTATCCAGAGTGCAGACTGCTTCACTGCTTCTGCAGACAGAAAGTGATGTTCAAAATGCAATATATAAATAACTACAGAGATCTGAACTACTGACATCTTCTTGACTCTTAACTTCAAGAAAGGTCCAGTCTTTACTGCCAGATCCTACCTCTACCATTAGTTTTATTATATTATGAATAACTCCAACGTGTCCTTTAGCATAATGTCCTCTTAAAACAGTCTTAAAATGTGATGAAGGCCAGCAATTTTTTTTTTTTTACCTTGTGAAAGCTTTTGTCTCCTCTGAATACTTCTGCCTATGTTTCTTAATTTTACTTTTATTGTAGCTTGCCATTGCACAAATAGAGCCACAGCAGATAATTGGGGTTCCCTCTAATTTGATCCTCTGCTATTACAAGATGTCAGAGCTCTGTTCATCCTTTCTGAGCTGATGACATTGGATCAGGTTTTGTCCTTCCTTTCAAATGATCCCAATCTGAGGACAACAGCTTTGACACCCTGGGAACTGCCTCCCATCTCATAGATGACTGCAGTGTACTCTGGCAGGATAATGCCAAGACTGAATTCCCTAATAACTATGACAGAACATCTGCACTCTGGCGCAGAGGTTGACCACATCATACTTTTGCTCTATCCCTTTCTTTTTTTCCTGCACATTTACTGAGTACAGCTTTTACAGGCAGGTTCATACATAGTACTAAGACACTTATTGTATCACTAAGTGTGCCTTTCAGCATAAAAATTGTTATGTCACCTGTGCAAACAGCATTACTGCCAGAGATAAGTAAGGGTAAATATCTCCCACTGTGCTTCTACTGATAGGAAGTATTATAATGGAATGAGCAATAAGTTGTAGGTTTTTTTTCCTTTTACACCCTTGACTTGAATACTGTCAAAGTAAATATTTCATATATGCTGCTTTTAAAGACATGGTGCTGCACTCAGTTATTTTTTACTAATTACTGTCTATCTTGTTTCAACAGTAGAGCAAAAACATAAAGATTTATAAAAAAAAGTTTTAAATATTTTTTCTTTGTTTATCAGGACAAGGTTATAGAAGAGCTATCTTACATGAATAAAGTGCTGCAGGCCTAACTTGTTCTATTTCTCTCTTTCCATTTTATATTATTGATGGCATAATTTTTCATTATGCATTTTCCGACACTTCATAGGAATTCATAAAACATTTCTTATCTGAAAGAAACAATATGTTCTTCATATTACTTCCACTTATATTTTTTTTTCTCTCAATCTACATAACTAAATGCTGAGTAAACCTGTTGAAAATATGTCCTCATTTCTAAGTCAATTTACCAAACTATTCAGGGATGTCTTGCATTAAGACCCTAAATAACCCTAAATTGGAAGAATAAATTAAAATTGTTGCTCTTCATTTGCTTGGATTTCTGATCTGCAAAGTAAGAATGACTAGACAGTAGAGATTTCAGCACAGTATGAAGATTTAGGATAATCTTGCCTCTTTCACCCTCCATCTAGGACCCACATACGGAGCTCTGTTTAGAATTTGCTTGGTATTTGCTGGTAACCCATGTATTAACTTTCCAGCTATAACTTAATTATTTTTACTGCTAAACCTAATGTAATTTTTAAAAAATTTCTTGTCAGTAACAGGAAAAATGAAGGCACTGCATCTTTTCCTACACCTTCATTAACAAGTTATAGCCCTGGAATTTTTAACTGTCTTTATTTTCTGCATTATTCATAGAAAGTGTCTACCATAGATATGATGGCCTGACTTAATTAGTCACAGAATCAGAGAATATGCTGAGTTGGAAGGGACCCACAAGGATAATCCAATCCAGCTCCTGGCTCTGCATAGGACAAGCCCAAGAGTCACACCATGTACCTGAGAGAATTGTCCAAATATTTCCTGAACCCGGCCAGGCTGGAGCTGTGACCACTTCCCTGGGGGGCCTGTTCCAGTATCCCACCACCCTCTGGGTGGAAAAACTTTTTCTAATATCCAACCTAAACCTCCCCTGACACAGCTTCAGGCCATTCCCTCACATCCTGTCACTGGTCACCACAGAGAAGAGATCAGTGCCTGCCCCTCCTCTTTCCTTCATGAGAAAGGTGTAACTGCAATGAGGTCTCCCCTCAGCCTTCTCTTCTCCAGGCTGAACAGATCAAGCAACCTCAGCCACTTCTCATGCAGTTTCCCCTCAAGGCCCTTCACCATCTTTGTTGCCCTTCTTGGGAAGCTCTCTCATAGTTTAATGTCTTTTTTATATTGTGGTGCCCAAAATTGACCCCAGCACTCGAGTGAGGACGCCNGGACAGGGTTGGCCCTCCTGGCTGCCAGGGTGTGGAGAACTGCAAGAACCAACTCCTCACTTGTGTTGATAGGAAAGGCCTCTCCCAGGATGCCCTGCGCTCTTCTGCAGATGTACCCTAGTTTTACCTCCCCGATGGGTTCTCTGTCTCCCTGCCCCTTTTCCCCCCTGCCAGGTCAGGTTCCAGATTGTACTTCCTTCCTTGTTTCCCCGTTGGTCCCTGTCCCCTAGCCACTCCTTCCCTATCCCCCCACCGGCCCACACACCCTGGCCCCTCTCGTGCGCTGCGCTGAGCCCTCAGATTATTGGCCCTGATGCTCTCTCCGCCCCTACCTTCCCTGTGTAAAACCCTTGTACCCCCCCGGATCTTTGTTCTTGGTACCTTCAGCGCGTGGACCCAATAAACCCCTCTGGATTTCCACACGGGAGCCCCTCCTGCCTCCGTCGCCTTGTTTCCACCTGCTGTGCGTGCGAGTGTGGTGAGCCCCCTCTGCCCGACGGGAGCACCTTCCCCCGCGGAGACATTTGCAGGAAGGTAGCGGTGCCGAGCCAGCCGAGCCGCGCCGCCACACCAGGGCACTGCTGATTTATGTTCATCTTGCCATCAGCTAGGAGTTCCACGTCCCTTGCCATGGTGCTGCTTTCCAGCCTCTCATTCCCCAGTCTGTCCAGACATCCAACATTGCCCCATCCCAGGTGCAGAATCTCTCACTTTCCCTTGCTGAATTTCATATGCTTGGTGATTGTCCAGCTCTCTAATTTGTTCAGGTCTCTCTGCAGAGACTCCCTGCCTTCCAGGGAGTCATCTGATAGTTCACTGTCTTGTCCAAACTTATCTTGGTGAGAGCACAGAAGTAACTCAGAAGAGCAATTCAGCCCCCGGACCTTGCAAGCCCGTCTCCAGGTGGGATATATGGTCCTTTGGAGGTGTCTGCATGAATTCAGAAAACTAGATACTTGGGAAGGTAGGACGTATTTTGGGATAGTGTCCTGCCTTCCTTCACCTCTGTTAGAGAAATGCAGCTGGGGCACAGTGCATGAGTTTTCTACGTGATCTTTGGTGGGTTGTTTTACACTTTCTGAACAACATGTAAAAATTTGATTTCGATGCTAAAAATTTTAAAGACTTGAGACTGGCCTAGTCATGAACATGCTTCTTGATACAACACAAATATACAATGAGATGAGGTTTTGAAACTTGATTTAAAATGAAGGCTGGAGACACAATTTTTTTTCAGAAGTATTTCTAATTTAGGGAAACACTGCAATGATTTTACTTTTAAGAAATAAATATTAACAGTGATTACATAGATACTATTTTATTTGGCACATTTGGAGTTTTTTTTTCCCAGTATCACCCCTCTCCTGGTATATCTCTATTCTTTGGGCCTTCAGCTAATCAACAGGATTACTCAATTTTTTATTCCTTGAATTTAAGATGGAAATTGTCTTCTGTAATCAACATAACACCACTCCTGAAGGAACTTCTAGTTCGTATATCCTAATTTTCCATGGTAGTACCTCACAGGCATCACATACCCTAGTTCTGGTAAATTTACTCATTTACCCTAGTTCAGATATGTGATACTCTGGCAAGAATAAAGGCATCTGATGTTGGACTAAAATGAGAGAAAGAAAACAAATAACTCACTTTTTAAGCACAAACCAGGTATTAAAGACCACTGTACACTGAGTCATTTGGTCTCAGTGCATGATCAAACACTTCACACGGCCCCTGTGGAACTTGAGCTACGTCTGGCCATTGCCTGCCTGTCACCAATTTGAGCATTCAGGCAGGCTGTCACCACACTTGGCCTCATTGTGGACATATGCCTCTAGCACATTTAAAGTATCTTGCTGTAAACCACAGGTGAAATTTTCACTCTTGTTTGGGGCATGTGTATGGACACGTGCTCAGGACACATGGCTGTCAAGTATGGTTTACTGCTCTCTGTGGAGCTGCCAGTCATGTAAATCACAACAGCTTCACTTCAGCTGTCTAACCTAACTTTGAGTTATATGGACAAAGACTTTGTTAGGTTTTGGGGTTTTTTAAGTCTCTGGATATTTGTCTTTGCTAAGAAGAGTTCTGCGTGTGGAGGACCTGGAGTAGGAGGCAGGTATGGAAGAAGTTCTCTCTGCTTACAAATAAAAAGCCAAAAAGTTCCAGACCAGTTTAATACTGTAGGTTTTACTTTCATTGCTGGTATGACTGCAATTTCCATTCAAACACTTTAATTTCTTGCAGAATTATTTCTTAGACTCAGTGCAGTTTTCTCACTCTTAAAAACCTACCTAGCAATTTCTCTAAACATTTTGAGATGCCAAAGGAGTTTTTCAATCTCTCTGTTATTTTGCTTGTCCTCTTCTCAGTCCTTATTTACATCATTTTTCTTTTAAAATGTAGTGACCAGACATGGAAGTGTTTTGCTTGTGGTCACATTGTGCTGTTTGAAGAATTTCTTCACATTTACATTTGTGTTTGGCATCTCTGTGTGCATACAGAAATTTTATTTTCCTGCATAAATGGCTCTCAGCTACTCTGGCAGAGGACTTTCAGCTACAGCTACTGTCATTCAGTCACTATTTTCTTGATCAATGCTTTGTGTCTTTTGCACTTTGAAAGTGCATTTCTTTTTTTGTTATTATTTTTTTTTCTTATCTTCCTACCTAGGTATGTCTGAACTTTGACCTGCTGCTGCAATTTTACTTAATAATAGAAATGAGATGTGAAAATAGCACTGTGTGACTGAGTCTAGTACCTTGTCTGTTCAAGTTACTCTGAACAACTCATACATTCTGCACAGATGAAATATTTTGATGCATCATGAAGAAATCTAGTATGTTTTCAGTGGAGAAAAGCATGATCCTGTAGACATCAGAATCTGATGCCTTATGTTAAAAGAGTTGTATTTTCCCAGGTGCTACATCCCTGATCCCTGGACTATGCATCAGAACAGAAATACAATTTAAAATAAATTACAAAATATTTCTATTTATGTGCACAAAATTTGCCAGGAGGTGTGGTCTCTGCCTCACTGCTTTTACTGATAAGGGATGTTCATAAAACTATACTTATGTTAATAAAATAAATAGATTATGCCTGTCTCAAATATATATGTAAGTAAAAACAGAGTGGTTGTCACATATACAATCTCTCATAAAACATGTTCCTAAACTAAAAAAGCGTATACTGATCATTAACCCCCTGTCTCCATATCTGGATATAGAAGGAAAAGTCACATCAGTAGGAAGTACCAGTGAAATGTGATAAGTCTTTATCTTAAGACACCTTTAGATAAAGACAGTGTTATTGTTTGTAATGCCAACATTTGCTTCTAATGTTTCAGAGAGGTATGATTAAGCCTTGTCTTCTTAGATATAGGAATATCTTTTATTTAGAAACATAACCCTTCTTTTTACCAGCACTCTGCTCTGGTGTGAACCAAATTGTCATGTCAGTAGTCAATCCCATGCACACATCAGAAATGCACTGGGGGCTAGATCCTAAATACATTTTTGATGCTCTCTGGATTATCCTGCTGATGCTTTCTGTGATCTTCATGCACTGTAAGTGTGACTTGTACTTCCTAAGGCCCCTATTCTTCATCAGTGTAGCTGTAAGCTTATTCACAGTGCTTGGACTGTGAATTGCTCTTTCTTTTCAGTGTTGACTAAATGTGTAACCAAAGACAGAAGGACAAAAGCATCAACACTGTTTGGATATCTAACTCTCATCAAAGTTACAATTGATTTCAATAAAACAAAAAATGCCTACAATGTGTGTTTTAGATCTAGCTTTAGGCTACCTTTCTTGTCAGTGGAACATAGACACTTCTTGGGTGTTATGCATGTTATAAATGTTACAGACGTGACCTATTTTAGATATTTATTTTCGAATAAAATGAATAGCAACCTAGCAATGCCTATTTTTGCTTATTTGGTATACCAGGAAAAGATACAGCTACCTCAGGTACAGACCTCAAATATTAGTCCTACACGGAATTTGCATCACATTGTTAGTCTTTATATATTAAAAGTAAGTCAAAGTGCTGAATTAATCCCTCATAAACAAACTACAAAAGAACCCCTGTGCAGTCCCTATATCTCCCTAATGTATGATACCAATCTGTTCATGTGCCTGTACCAGTGTTCCTCTGAGACAGACTGGGGGCCCAAAACTATGGCATGCCACCCTGGTTTCTGGGCTGATTCAGTGTCAAATCTGCTTTTGAAAATTATGAGCTTTTCTGTACAAACACTAGGTTTTTTCTTTTTTTTTTTTTTTTTTTTTTTAATAATATATTTAAGCTACTTTCTCCTGGTACTCTGCTTCCGTACTCTTGCATTGTTTGCATTTTAAGCTTTGTTAGGAAAGGTAAGTGTTGATAACTGACAATTTGCTACAAATACAGGCAATCTAGCTGTAAGGTTCTTAAAACTCTCATTTTGAACAGGATAAGGGTTAATTAAGTTCAGATATATCTATCAGGCATTCATTAGATAGTAGTTTATACATCACCTTGATGTGAATGTACTGATGTCCTGTATCTTTATTAACTTAATTGGCTATTCACACTCATTATTCAGATGGACTGTGAAACTGAAAGAATTTACTCCTGATGCTCAGCAATAAAAAGGACCAAGTTATATTACCTGTTTTTTCCCTCCTGCTGAAGTTTATGCTAATATTGGCTTTCAGTAGAAGCCTAGAACATCTCCAGATACATCCTTTAGGCTAATACTGGACAGAGGCCCCTTCCAAGGACATTGTGTCCTTGCTGATGCCTCACATGTTCTTTTAAATAAAAAGGCTGCCCTGTGAACAGTACATTTATTCTATTAGTCTGATTATTTCATATTTCAGTAAGTTTCCTTGTAATGGATACAGGGTTGTTCAGAGACTGGTAAGTGGATATTAATCTGTTACAACATTCTGTAATAGTAAATTATAAATTCATCTGGAATAAATACCACTATATAAAGCTTCAATTATTCAATTAACATACCTAATCTTTTCATCAACATGCTGAAAGCTTTAAGTGCAGTCTGTTCAGAGTTAGGTGGCTGCAGACTGTATGCACGTTGTATTATGTGTAAAGAATTGCAGATTCTTTTTTTGAAATGTCCTCTCTGAGGGTCACCTTGCTAAAATGATGGTTTCTATTATTGCCTTTTTATATTATTTTAATAAATCCTGCAAATGGGGATGAAGACTTAGTAGCACCCTTTGCCTTACGGTGTTTGTCTTTTTAAAGACATTTTTGCCATCACAGCACATGGACTGACTCTACTGGAATCAGTAAGAAATAGGACAGTTGCTTTAGAGTCTCTTCAGTTTAGATTAAGCTATATTGTATTTAAAAAGCATGAATTTCACCAGATTTTTAATAAGTATAATCCCTCAGAGGTTGATGCTTTTCGTGAGGGACAGATCAAGGGGCCAGAATTTTGCAGATTCTTTTAGCTTACGTCTAACTGTAACCGTGTTTGCAGCCTCCCAGCTCACAAATATTTTGAAGAGCCAGCATTGCTATTTTTCAAGTTTGTTGCTCTATAACACAGCCCTGTTTTTATCAGGATCAAGGATTTATTCAAGAAAACACAGACTTCTCCTCCCCTCCTTATTCCAATAAGAAGAGTAAACGCAGTTTTTCATTCCAATTCGAAAGCCAGAAGACACACAGAAAAAACCACCCTAATGCCCCTGGGGAGTGTTACTCTCCTACCTTAACGTGGAAATCACTTTGTCATTACACTACCATGAATGATGTTATATGAAAGATATTTGTAGATTGAGCTTGCTTGCAAATGGATAATTCCTGTTATTAATTTTTATTAGTATCATGAATATTTTAGATCTAATTTTCTGTTTAACCCTATTAGATACCTAGTATAATTTTTTTTTTCCCAAACATTTCTATTTGAATCAGTACAGTGCCCTTGCAGAAGCAGCTTGCTTTTCAGTGGGATGAATATGGTATCTCATATAAAACATAGAGAATTTGAAATACCAGGGTTTCTAACACTGAGGTGCATTAGAAGTTTCACAGTGATTTACATTGCTGGAGATTACTCAGTGCTCTAGACAGGGCAGAGCACTGAGGAAAGGGCAATTAATCAAGTGCAGGAAAACTGATCCACTAAGATATTTCTTGTGCTGAAGGACTGATTGTAATAACTAAAGATTATTGTGACAGTTATTATGATGGCTATGGAGAGAATTAATTTATCCTTTAGACATAAAACCACCAGTGTCTGGGCCAAGGCTCTTCACAGCCTTTCCCAAGAGTCAATAAAGAGAGACAGAAACCTTCAGGAATATTTGTTTCAGGATAGTTATCTGTTGCCAGTTTGCACCACAGATAATGGAGAAGCTTAACCTTTACATAGCTAAAGATGACTAAGATAAAACCCACCTCAAAACCCCATTTCTACCTGACTAAGAGTTTTCGATTTCCAGGATGTCAGACATTACCTTTTCCTTCTCACACACAGTTTGGTGAAATGCTACTGATTTTGGGCTTTGTAGGATCAAGTGAAGAGCTGAGTGACAAAAAACCTCGATGCCTTCTCTGATGAAACTACTACCTGGATGGAAGAGGTGACAGCAGCGGATATTGTCTACCTTGATTTTTGCAATGCTTCTGACACTCTCTCTCACAATATCCTTATCGACAAGTTCCGGAAGGGTGAACTGGATGAGTGGAGAGTGAGGTGCATGGAGAGGTCATGGCACAGGGTCTAGTTGGAGGTCTGTCACTACTGGTGTCCCCCAAGATTTAATATTGGGTACAGTGTTTAACTTTTTCATCTGTGACTTGGATGAAGGGGCAGGT
>WEKY01011552.1:34992-65079 GCA_013390045.1 Picathartes gymnocephalus | reverse complement strand
ACTTCTGAATACAGCAGACTCCAGATGTTTCAGATTGCTGTGTAGGCACAGAGTGAGGCTATTCAGTTTCACAGCAAGAAAGTAAAATACAGTAAATTACCTTGCCAGGGCATCAAAGTGGCACAGATTATGGTTCTTCTTCTACAATCATCACATGATTAAAGAGCATTTTCCACATTAAAGCTTCTTACAAGGGACGACCATTATTCAACTCTTCATTTACTTATTAAGCTACAGCTAGGTTTTTACTTCTCTAATTGCAATTTGATACAAGCTCTTTAGTCCTAAAGTGGATTTTTTAAAGAAAGAAAAAAGGTTTTATCACCTACAGAGTAAAAACACCATTTTCACTGAAGAGACTTTGAATTTAAAGCCACATAATTACAATGTGAGTTGTTCTAAAAACAGACCAAGAGTTCATTAAAAAAAAAAAAAAAGGAAAAAAAAAACAAACAAAAAAAAACCTGACCAAAACAAACAAAGATTAAAAGAAACTCCCAAGGGGCAGAAGTGAGGCACAAAAACCCAAGTCCTCCTGTTTATCTGCTTACAGTCCTTGACAGAGGTAGTGTCAGAAAACAAGAGTTCAACTTCTTCCTCCTCTACTACAGTGAAAGTGTCCCAAAATCACATAACCCAATATCTGAAAGGAGGAAATGCTATCTTCTCTACAAAACAAACAAACAAAAAAACACTAACAAAAAACCCCAAAACAAAAAACAAACAAAACCAAACAAAAACCAAAACAAACAAACAAACCAACCAACCAAAAAAACCACCAAACAAAAACCACCCAAAACATATTAAGACACATGACTCCGTTTACCCAAAGCAAATGAGACTTGGAACTGTACCTCGAACCCTGAGGGGAGAGAGGGAAGAGGAGCTCCGGGCCTCAGAGTGAAGGCCCCTCTGTTGTCCCTGGAAGGTACCAGGTGGAGCAGGGAGGAATGTGAGGAGAAAGGAGAGGCAGAGGAACTGTTTTGGGCTGACCACAATCCCCCACACTCCGCACCAGGGCCACCTGAGGATGCATCAGAGCTTGGAGTGAAGCTCTGCCCAGGAACAGGCAGGGGAATAGAAGTGTTGTTTTCAAGTCTGTATTTGATTCTTACACCTCAGATCCATTTGAAACACCAACATAACTTCTCTCCTAGTCAAATCTCTTTTGCCTGATAGAAACTCATAAGGGATCCTTCCCTCTACCTAAATCCACCATTTTTCCATCTCAGGGTCTCTCCCAGGGGTGAATGAGAGAGCAGCTGGGTGGGCATCTCGTGGCCAGGCAGTTATCCACCTAGCACAGCAGAATATTCAGTCAGGTCTTCATTACAGTCTAAAATACTTATTTTCTTTCCTCCTGAACCAGAGAGCAGAATAAAAATATTTTGATTTATCTTCTGTTGGACATAGCTAGGAATCCTAAAATTCAAGACTTCTGGTCCATATACAGGTAAAAAACAAGTAACCCCCCTCCTATTTCTTTTGATTTTGCAGCTAATCCCCTCCCTCACAAGTGGCCAGATACTGCATATTAACATGGTGTTAATATGTTTAGTTCTATATATGCAAATTAGGCTAAATATGATCAATACAAAATCAAGTATCATATGCAAACCCATTAAGTTAAAAGACATTAATTTCCAGCACGATACAGGTGTGTTAACTTTAACATAAGCAGCAGTGAAAATATACTTGTGGTAGAGCAACTTGTGTGAACAACTTCAGCTGAAACCAAGCTTAAATACCAACTCTACCAGAACACATCCCCCTTTTTTTGCTTTTAATAAAAATATTGCCTCGAGATTCATTTGCAAAAATTACTTTTAAAATAAAAATTTAATAAGGAGCTAGTGTGAAAGTGCTTGGGAGTCAATTAAATTTTTTTTTTTTTTTTTTTTTTTTTTTTTTTTTTTTACTATGCACATGAATATGACTAAAGTTAAGTAAATCAGATAATCTGCATTTCTCTGTGTGGGTGCAAGTGAGAAAATTTTGGCCTTGCACTTAATTACCTTCTATTTCATCTTTATTTGACTGTATTCATATTGCATTTCACTTTCCAAATGGATGCATACTCTAAATGCACAATTAGCTATAAAGTGCAAAGACCAGAAAAAGAGAGAAATTGCTGAAACCAGTTATGTCAAGGGCTTTACTGAAGTGTGGGTTCACCATGCTTCTACAATAAAACGCTAAGCCTTCTACTGGAAATGTAGATACTGGTCAATAAAGACTCCTTTTCTGAAGTATCCCTTATGGATGCAGATGTTAGTCCTCAAATCACTAGGTTTACAGTGATTTGACATCAGACAAACAAGTTTTATCTACAGAAGAAAAGGATTAAAAATTGGGTGGTATTTGGGAAAAGGTTGAGAACAAATTGCAGCATCAAACAAAAGAATATTTTAAAAAGTGCTGAAACAGAAATCTGCAGAACATCCTTACAGAAACACTTAAATTGCTGATGAATAGTGGAGAAAATAATGCAGTACCTATTTTTAAATAATGCTGCATAAAAAAATCTAAAATTTACAGCCTGGTGAGATTTGTTCCATTGCTAAGTAAACTGATAGAGAATCTAATTAAAGACAGGATGGCAGAACAGTTGGATAAATATAACTTGATAGACTCAAGCCAGCACGACTCCAGTGAGGGGAAAAAGGGTAGAGGAGAAAGAAATCGCACCCCTTTAACACAGTAGAGGTACTTTTTTGCAAGCACACACAAAATGTGGGGGAGGGCAGGAGGAAGGAAAGGGAGTAGATGAAGATGGGCTTAATTAACTTCAGTTTTCAAAAATAATACAATTAAATCGTTCCTAAAGGAGTATTAATTTCTTTGTAATTACACATAAGGATATAAATTATTTAGCTTTATGTCACCAGCTGTGTACTAGGTAGTTTTCTAAGGGGCAAATATCCTGATATAGAAACTAATTAAGCAATCGGAAATAAAGTTTAAAAGTTATTCCTCAAAACAACCACAGCTATTTTTAAATAGAAAAACCTCATGGGTCTATGCAGTCAATGATTTGGAAGTGGAAATAGCTAGCAAACTGATGATATTTCCCAGTGACACCACACTGCTTCTGTTACAAAACAAGTAAGATTATAGAACATAAAATGTAACTTGACTATTGCAACTTGTGAAGTTGTTCCCAGTGAACAGAGGATAAGAAACCTTCAGAATAATTCTTGAATTTCTCAGTGATTTTTTTTCCCCTTTTTGTTAACCTGAGTCTTGGACTTCACCACAGACCAGTTGATGAGTTTGGTTGTCAGATATTAGGAATGTGAATGGAAGGAGAATGGAATGCTTGGGTATATTGGGTGCAGGTAAATATAGGCAAAAATGTCAGAACAATGGTCTGATATCTTCAAAATCATAAATGAAACTTAAGATGACCACTCCTATTGAACATATAGAAACTAGGCATCCAGAGAAATGAAAGGTTAGCAGGCTCCATCTTGGTATTTCTTCTGTTCACAGATGCTGCTATGAAGCAGGAACAACAGTAGTTTCCCAGAACTTGTGTAGAGATTAGTGATAGAAAACAAAGGAGAAAAAAGAAAAACAAATAACCTGGAGATGTTGCTACCATCAAGCAAACAGTCTGGGTATCAGAGTAATTCCTCCCCTCTACATCCACCAATGAAAGCAGGAAAGCAGTAGAGCAATTAGTTTCTCGGGATAGTGAGGAAGCAGGAAGGGTAACTCTTCAAAGCATCAAATCACAGGACTAGCCAAATTTGCAGAAACCATCAGCCAGCAAGCAGAAATTTCAGGTAATGTTGGGCAGAATATTCTTACAGACAGGGGATCAGGGGAGAGCCACAAACACATTCAACAAATAAGAATTCCCTGTGTCTACCGCCAAACACAGACAACACAGACAAACAGTTTGGCAGCACAGAGCAGCCCTGAGGGTCAGGCTTGGCTCTGGTACCTGCTGCTTCCCGAGAACTGGGTGCAGGCACCTTTGCAGAGCTCTTGGAAATGCACGTTTTGTGCAGCACTCACTGGGATGCTGCTCTCCTTTCAGAGCTCAGCAGGATCCACTTTCACCATTCATAAATTGTCACTCCCAAAGACCTCAGAAAGTTACAGGAACTCATCCTCAAACCCCTTCCCTGCTCTGGCCCAGTCAGTCACAGGGACCTTAAGCAAGAGGAAGGCAAGGTGGAATCTGTTCCTGTTCTTAGGTCCCTGGGGCTTCATCCGTCTGGATACCTTTGGGATCAAAGGTTACTGCTGGGGAAGGTCTGCTTATTCATCTTTCAGTCACTTCAAATTTCTAGTATTTCAAGTCTCACAGCTATCCTCCTTTTCCCCTTGACTTTTGCTATTTTTAATTTATTTAAGTGAAAAGGTCTGTGATTGAGGGCAACAGATGCTCAAGCAACCTGGTAAGCCAGACGAGCACTAGCCCCTAACAGACTCACAGGGATGAGCAAGTAAGAAAACCTAAGAGAAAGCAGCTGGCATACTAGCTTCAAAGAAGGCCTTGATATACAAGGCACATCAGAATCATGATGAAATGAAGACAAAAATAGCCATTATAAAAAATTTGCCAGGAAAGCTAAACTAGCCTATGCTGAAAGTGAAGCAATATTGTAAGTTCAAACAAACTTGGAACTGAATTAAGATTAAACAAGCTATCTATCAACAATTAGCACCAGGAACAGATATAAAAATTCAATACCAAAATAAAATAATTACAGAGTTGGCTCTTCATTAGCAATTGCCTGAGGCTTGTCAGGAGTTCCCAAATATCCACAGATCTATTTTTCCCCCGTATATTTCTGCCTCTAGGCAAAGCATATTGGCTTCTCAGATGCCTTCGGCAAGTACTGAAAGCTTTTAGGTCTGCTTTTTTTGTTTTTTGGTTTTTTTTTTTTTTTTTTTCAGTTGCCCTACCTGTTTACCTCATTCAGAATGCATGTGGCGGTTTTTTGTTTTGGTTTTTTTGGACACACTCTTGCTCTCCCCTCATCCCCATTTTCCCCCCCAGTTTATCTTCTGCAGTACAAGTTTCTTCATTTTCTGTAGTCTCAGAGGGAATTTTCATTTTCTTGACTGAGTAGGATGCATCCAGTCTAAGGGACCCAGCAGCTATACCAAAGATTACTGTGCGCTTGAGAAGACAGGCTTTGGAACACCCTGTTCTGAGGCACATTCATCTACATTTTCTGGACTCTTTAAAGTAGAGTCAGTATCTTCACCTTGGTGTTTCACACCTCTTGAAGAATTTATGAGTTCGTCTAATCTTTCTGGGCAGTTACATTTTGCTTTACCATGCTGACTGCTGGCAAGAAGATCCCCACAGTTTAGTTGTATTTTTTATGATAAATACATATTTCTGTTTGTTCTATGCCTCCTGTTTTATTATTCTTTTTATGTCCTTCATTCTTGCATCATGAGATACGAAAAATAAGTATAAAATTATTAATTCATGGCCAGTCATCATTTTGTAAGTCATTAGCCCATTTGTCTCTTCCTCAAGGTAAAGATTTAGTTACATAATCTTTCCCTATATTGAAGTCATTCAAAAAAATCTGATTATCCTGGCTGTTGCTATCAATAGCTAGGGGATCAAATGATGAGCTTTAATGGCAAACATCAGCTTCTTATCTCTTTTGCTTACTGGAGGGAAAAAAGCAGATTTAAACTCCAGTTAGACAAAATTTGACGTTCTCGACCAAACAGCTCAAATTAGTTAATGTGAGTTCATAGCAAGTTATTTTGTCATACAGACTTTTCCTGGAAACAAAATACTCTGTTTCTTCAAATATCCTTAAAAGGGAGATCCCTTTAAAGGGTCAGAGTAGCATTTTTCTAAATACATGAGAATATTGTATTTCTCAAAACCTAATTTTTAAACACATCACTGTGTAAATCCACTTAAAATATACCAATCATGTTTCATACATAAACAGTATAATTTCAAACAATCCACAGCTTACCATAGCTTATCAAGTAACTTCCAAATGGAAACTCCAATTAGAAACAAGATATATGAAAAGACTGAAGAAAGAGATGAACTGAATTGACATATACCACAAAAAACCTCAGCTGTGCTGAAACCCTCTACTACAAGAGTAGTCATCTCTCATATTTCCCACTCTTTTCTCAATTTCATACCAAAAAAAAGTTTACTTCAGAGTAAGCAACTAGATTTTTCTTCTTCTTATAAAATCACACTGATTTGGCTGGGAAATATTATGTATAATTTAGTAGCATCTGCATATTTTTTATGAATTGGTGAACTGATTTCACTTTAATGATTCAAATCATCTGCAGTATCAGACCATAATACATTCCTAACCATCAGCAAACTATGTGGCTTTATTAATATTGAAATTTGAATTATTTAAACAGAGTAGTTAATGCTACAATTCCAAAGGCCTGCTACTCTACTCTGTTTCCATACAACACTAAGTGACTGGGGTTAGGTGTCTTCATGTCCTCTGAGAACATACAAACCCAAGAAACATTTACTACAGAAGACAAACTGGGGAGATGAATAAAGACAGAAGCACGTGTCAGAAGTTTACAAAACTCTTCATGAGGTAACTAGACAGAGGAACTAAAAGAAAAGGCCTAAAACCTCCAGTACTTTCTGAAGGCACCCAAGAACAATGCTTTCAGATCCCCCACGACCTAAAGAGTGGTATTCAACTCTGTTTCCTATCTACCTTCAAAATATGAAGTTGCTTCACTTTTTAAATTACTAGGTAATTTTGGAGGGAAAAAAAAGTAATTCTTCATAAGGAGAGTGAAGTCTAATCACCACTCCAAAAACAAACACAATGTCACAGCACTAATTGGACAGAAGCAAGATGGATAGGTCATAACCTTCTCTCAGGCTGGAAATCCCAGTTTGACAGAAGTGTGCGTTGTTAACATGACACAGTCATTGCTCAGTTAGTTGCAAAGGTTTCTACAAGGCTGGCAACCTCACCCAAACTGCTAATTAAATAAAACCAGAGAGGACTGCCTTCTTATATATCACATTCCTCTACTTAGCCTCCTCTCATCCTGAG
Organism: Picathartes gymnocephalus; assembly: GCA_013390045.1. Taxonomy (NCBI): domain Eukaryota; kingdom Metazoa; phylum Chordata; class Aves; order Passeriformes; family Picathartidae; genus Picathartes; species Picathartes gymnocephalus. Next base: position 58,033 of record WEKY01011552.1, on the reverse strand, counting down.
TAGGGTAACTAAGCATATTAGGGGAAAAAAAAAAAATCATTTATTACTTTGGCACTTTCAGTACATTCTAGACATTCTTCAAAATAGTTCATATTCATGTTAATGGATCAGAAACTCTATAAAAATTTTTGATGCAGTGCTTATCATTTCGATATGCAACCAGTTAAAGCCAACATTGAATGGAAGGAAAATTCAAGAGTTTTTAATGGGGCTTCAGAATCTGTAGAAAGGATGTCTGCTGTACTCCCTGGAGTGGAACACAGAAGACTGAATGCAGTCATTCAGCAGCAACAATAATGAAAGGCCTGTAGCAGCAGCATCATATTCTGGTTATGCAACATCACACAGTACAACAGCAGTTAAGGATGCAGCTGATCTAACTAGATGCTAGGACAGTGAAAATATATAAGCATGAGCACAATCTAAAAATCTCTTATTTTGGAAATGTTACAAATTATCACTGCATGCTATGCATCAAAACCATCCCAAAGAATTTGATTACAGGTGAAATATGGAAAAAAATTAATTGCTCCTCCACCTCTTGCATTTCTCTAGAATATATTAATTTAAAAAAAATTAAATAATTTGAAAGCCTTAAGCACAACTATAACAACCCATATTACCTTCTAAGACTGTAGTGTTATAAACCTGAGACAGAGAATAAAAACTTTAAACTCTTGAATTCTTTAGAAATATAAGCCCAAGCATTGTGCAATTTAGCTCTGACAAGAAATTACGTATTGTCTAAACTTTAACACTACAGGAAGCTGTAAGTGCAGCAGATTAATATTGGAGCATGTATTGGAATTGCACTACAAGGTGCTCAGGAGAAACTCTTAATGGCTCTCCTGAAAGAGTCATGTCTTGAACATAAAAGTCAATCACCAGGAAATGCCACAAAGCCCGTGGAAAATGAAGATTGATAGATGTTGTCTAAAATGTAGGTTAGCCAGCCAGGTGACCAGATTAGTTAATAATTAATAACTCACTACATGTGTCTGCTTCCCTCTGCATTCACAAAATATTTGGAAGTATGACTTGCTCCTGTTGAAAGCAGTATTTCTAGGTTCAACAAAACACAATAAAACCTGTACTTATCACCTGGACTTTCTTCTCTTACATAGAAATAGGGGGGGTGTTTGTTAATAAGATGAAAATTTAGGATATCTAATGAAATTATGTCTCTTATCTTTCCTAAGTACTCCTTTACGATTATTCTTTTACAGGTGTTAATTAACAGGGATGACATCCAGCAAAGCTTTAACAAAACACTTATTTGTTTATGAACAATTCTAAAGAATGGTTCTTATCACTACTGCTTATTGTTCTTATACTGCTACTTTAGCTGTATCAAAGCTCAGCTGACTATATAATTGGATCAGATACTCCAAGGATAAAATAAATTAAGTAACAAAACTAAGATGTAGTATAAGAGCTTAAAAAAAATTATTTGGCACAAGTAAAGAAATTCTTATACTGCTGTACTGCTAATTATCCATCATTACCCAGAAAATGTTACTTCTGAAAGACAAAGAAAAAAAGACAGAGGAGGCATAGGATGAAGAAAAAAAACCACAACAATGGGAAAAAAACCTGATCACATTTGATAATATCTGCCTAAATAATTGTTTGGAAGCAAAGAAAGCAATCATTTTAGATCTTTTTTTAATAGTTAAACCACCCCTTCACTCTCAGGAGCTCCTCTGTTGACAAGCAGCAGACCAAGGAGTGCATCTTTCTGAGTCTGCTCCTTTAGGTCCACTTCCATAACGTTGTCATCCAGGCCTTCTAAGAATCTTCTGACCTAGGTTGCACCATCTGTTTGATACTCTCAGTTGATTTCTGACAAGTTGAAGTCCCCCATAAAGGCAATTGCCTTGGAAGCATCCCTTAGTTCCTCAAAGGATAATTCATCAGTGTCATTGTTCTGACTAGGAATTCCATAGTAGACTCCCACAAAGACATCCACATTATTTGTTTGTCCCTTGATCCTTACCTAGGGGCTTTCAAATGTGCCATTGTCAACTGTGAGGTCCTTATATTTTCACTCTCTGTTACACACAATGTCACCCCTCCGCCTCTTCTGCCCTGTCTCTCTCTCCTGAAGAGCCTGTAACCATCCAGTCGGGCATTTCAATTAGGGGATTCATCCCCCCCAGGTTTCACTTACACCAATGATGTCAAATCTTGGACTGGGCCAAAGCCTCAAGCTTCCTCCTGCTGTGTGCATTAGTATATAAGCATCTCAGGTGTGGTACTTTGTAGCCGACACCTGCTGAAACATACTGAGGCATCCCATTAGTACTCATTTCCTCAAGTTTTGGCACACCGTCCCATTACTCATCACTGGCAAAGCCTGGTTTGTCCCTTTCCCCCTTTCCAAGCTATTTAAAGCTCTGTCAAAGAGCTCTGCTACTCCTGTGCTAGAACTCTTTTTCCCTTCTGAGAAGGGTATGGCTGGTCAGGTGTCAGTAGACCAAGTAGAACACCCCACGGTCAGGAAACAAAACTTTTCTGCTGACATCAACCTTAGAGCCACATATTGACCCAATGAATCTGCCTATTCCTATTAATATTACTTATTGCTACTGAAAGAATTGAGGAAATCACAACCCATGCTCCTGATACCTCTACTAATTCTCCTTAGGCCCTGACGACTCTTGACTGCCCCTGGAATTTGTTGTTCCAGTGCTGCCAGCTTGAACAGCCAGTAACAGATAGTAATGAGAGGGCCTTACTAGAGACTGGAGAGTTTTCCGTGATGTCCCTTATGCGAGTCCCTGGGACACAGCAGACTTGCCTGTGAGTTGGGTCCAGTCTGCACATTGGGCCCTCCATTCCACTTAGAAAAGAGTTTCCTATTGCAACTACCCTTCCTCCTCATTTAGCAAGAGCTTATTACATTTCAGGACTAGGCTGTCATTAATTAATTGTATTTAATATGCTTGTGAGAAGGCCTGTTTTCTTCTAGTAGCATTCCAGATTGATATAGTTTGGTAAAATTATTAGGAACAGAAACCGGACTGTGATCTGCCCATAACTGTCCAAAATGAATTAACAAAGTAACAAATTAGTTAACAAGAGTTGTACATAGTACGTGTATTTATGAACTCAGCAATTTGAGTAACAAAAGAAGGAATAAAAAAGGAGAAAACAGTAACATGGCTGCATTTTTGTTCATCAGTTGAAATTAAATACTAAAATTTAAAATACAGCACATCTATACTCTATCTACATTACAATTTTGAATATTATTTAATACAAAGAAAAGCAAAACCAGAATTTCAAAATATTACTGGGTTTGATATGTTGTTGCAGGTACTGAAGGCACAAAGACACATGAGAAAAAACAAACGTGAAATAACTTAAAAGAATCCCTAATGCTTTTCTCACTCAGCATGCCAAAGTTTTAAAACAACAGTTTCTCTTTGTGAGCAACAGTGAAGTCTGAAACCAGGCATACAACAGAAGCCTGAGTTTTCAGAAGGGACTGAAGTTTTTTCCAGAGTATCCACCAGGCTAACATAAAAACATTTCCCAGAACTAAACCAAAAAAGCCCAAGAAAGTAAGTGAATACTTTATGAATGAAAGAAGCTATTCACAGAGATATTTACAGATACATACACTTGTTTTTCAAAATATCATCTTATTAATGCTGCCAAACTACTAATGTTATACAGTTTTTTTGTTTTGTTTTTAAATAAAACTTTAGTCATCAAGCTACTTCAGCATATGTTTACTTTCGAGATCAATAAGATTTAATCAAACACTTAAAATATCTGGTTGAATTATCATTCATGACAAGAAGCTCATATAGGCTCTTTAGAAGTACAGATAGCTGAGTCCTACCCTTACATCTTAGGGTTTTGATGATTATTTTATTGAAATAAAAGTTTGGGAGTTGTTTGCTTTTTGGTTTGGGGTTTGTTTTGTCGTTGTTGCTTTTTAACACAGTGTTTTCTAACAACAACTTATGCACTTGACAGTAACATCCTTTAGGACTGATGCTCTGTGTAGTGTTCAGTCACTGTGAAAGAAGTAACCCTGAATAGATCTAAAGTCCGTTCTGCTACATTCAATAGTGCTAATACTAAAAATAAGAAACATAAGCCTTTGAAATATCATATCCATAAAAATTGCAGTAATTATCCAAGACCCAAACCTATAACCTTTTCTCCATTCTGAAGTCTGTAAGAATTACATAAAAGCAGAGAAGAGAACTTGCGGGTAGTAGGAAAATATCTAAATAGAATTCATGTCACAAACACAACAACCACCTCCTATGAACTAACCATAGGGCTTTGTAAATACTCTTTGCTCATGGGCTTCAACAAAAAGCTTGAAAAACCAAATTCTCAGGGAAGTCCTTTTTATGCTCCCCACAAGCACACTAAACAAAACCAACTCTAATCACACAGCTCAGTAATACCATTTGGACTGTTCTAAGTTAGTACTCCAGTAAAAAACTCTTCAACAAAACCTCAGTCACACAGAAACCAAGTGATCCCAAACTCCCCTACCAGCCCAACTGCTCTTACAACACAAGATTTTAGAAACAATTACACAGAACTTGCTTTGACCACAACTCACCATAACACTGTTCAGCAACACACAGAATGTCCCAGAAACACCCACACCTACCCCCATCACATTTAAATCCACCCAAATCACCTGCCTGCCACTTCCTCACATAGTTGTACCTCCCACCTTGCTACCAGGTGTTTCCCCCACGCCGGTTAACGAACAGACTGGAGTTAATTGCTTTCCTGTTATCTATCACGTAAAGTGTCCTGCTTTAATTCACTAGACTCACTAGCGAATTTTTCAGCTATGCTTACTCTATCTGGTTTTTGGTAAAAAGAAGGTATTCAAGAAAGAGTTTCACTTTAAATCATCCCTGGGAGCATAACTGTATTCCCTTCTTCTCTGTGATGTTGTCTATTTATAAGAATGCTAATTAAGATTAAAAAAAAACCAGTGACAATGTTTTTGGAAAGTAAAAATAAGCTTTTTTGGGAGGAGGAGATGAAGAAACATGAAGAACAAAAAATTGTTTAAAAGGGAAAATTTAATTGTCTTAATTAAACTGGAAACTATACTAAGGAAAACTGACTTTTGATGAACTCCAAATCAGAATTTCTTTTGGCTAAATGAACAAAATAATTTTTTGCAGTAAGATGGAAGTCAAGTATGTGCTTTAGATAAGAGGGTGTGAAAATATAAAGTACATATGTCAACATCTGTTAAAAATAGTTCCTTTCCAATCGGGATAGCAGAAGTATGAACTACAATCTGTCCTTCAAGATCAGTGTGCATCTTGTTTATTGTTTGCCACAGGTATTGCATCTGCTTTGGGGATATAATACGTTCCACTATTAAAATAAATTTTGATTCTTCTAATAAGCCTAGTAACCTTATTAAAACCTTAGTATACATATATAAGTGTTTGTGTAGAAAGATGTGTATTTTAAACACAGTCATACATTACAGTGAAGATCTACCAAATCTGCTTAACTTAAATTTACTCCACTCTAATATATATAACTTTATTTGTGGCTATTAAATGGGGTGAACCAAGAGTATAAATCAAGAAACAGTTTGTGTGCTGTTTTTCTTCTGGCATAGAGCTAATTTTCTTCTCAGTACATAGAATGGGGCTATGTAACAGTGTTGATAAGACAGGGATGATTTTGTTATTGCTGAGCAGGGCTTGCACAGAGTCAACCCCTTTTCTGCTCCTCACAGCAGCTCACCAGTGAGAAGGCCGGGGGTGCATGAAAGTTCTGAGGGGACACAGCTGTCCCCAGCTGACCAGAAGGATACTCCATACCTTATGTCATCACGTGCAGTATATATAGTGGGGGAAGTAGGAGGAAGTGGGGGGACATTTGGAGTGATGGTGTTTGTCTTTCCAAGTCACTGTTACACATGATGGGGCCCTGCTCTCCTGACAACAGCTGAACACCTGCCTGCCCATGGGAAGCAGGGAATTAATTCCTTGTTTTGCTTTGCTTGTGCGTGCAGCTTTTGCTTTTCATTTTGAACTGTCTTTATATCAAACCAGTAGTTCTTTCACTTTTACTTCCCTGATTCTCTCCCTCATACCACTGAGGGGAGTGAGCAAATGGCTGCATACAGCTTAGTTGCCAGGTGACATTAAACCATGGCAATTTGGAACTTATGGCAGACCTCTTGATAGTTTAGGTTTCCACCCTCATACAAAAAAAAAAATTGTTATTTTCTAGACAACAATATACTTATTAGGTATAATCTTAATCAATGCTAATTAAGATATTTCTAGAATCTGACTATTTAGTCCATGCACATTTTATGGGCCTGCAAACTTCCATGAGGCTCACAGTTCTTGATGATTAAGTGTTTCTACTTTCTCTAGAACCATGCTAGAAAGGGTATTAACAGTCCCATTTGTAGGATATCTGATCCTTAAGTAAATAGGCAGCCCAATGTTGATGTTCCAATTCATGATAACTCTCTCAGGTGATACCTTTCCAGATATAGAAGATAATACATCAGCTGTTCTTCAAATAGCTGAAAATACCCTTGGTCTATACTCCATCTTCATGAGGGCTTTTACAGTATGGGTGTGATTTTCACATCTTATGCTCATGAAAATATTCACTTCTTATTATCATCTCTCTTCTTTGCTCGGATGCAAAGGAACACCAAATAATTTTGTCTCCCAAGATATAAATTTGATCAAATAGATTGATTAGGTAATGGAAAGTCTGTAGAGCACCTTGCCCTGGGGTCTCAAAATTTACAGCTCACAGGTAATTCTCCCTCAATAGGAGGTAAACAGCATTTTACTCTGACAATCAAAAATAAGTAGAAAGGCTGTATGGGGCTTTTGTGCACTTTGTGCATATTAGGTTCTGAAACCATCAAGGCCCTGAGCACTTACGCAGTTTATGAGTGGTAAGTTCCACCAAACATGACAAGGAGTTTTATCTGACTTCTTTATGGATAACAGGCTCACCAGTAACTTACCAAGGAAAATGTTTTGTCTTACTTTAATTTAGAAAAAAAAAAAAAGTGTATTAAATTTAGGCTTGTTGTACCTTAACAATGGGTGCTATCATCTTCTCTGGTTTGTAATATAAATGAAAGAATGTCACAACTAATAATGTAAGAAAATGCAACAAAGGAATTTTAGTAGTGTTATAATTTGCTAATAGATGACCGTATCAAAGTCAGTGAGACAAAAAATAAATAGCTCTAAGCCTAGTCATATTTTTCTTGCTGTTGACATTGATTAATTGTTTACCTGGTGTTGTGGTGGCTGAACCTCTTATTAGGATGCTTAGTAATAATTAAAATTTTGAAAGATCTCTCTGCTTCACATGCCTGTGTCTCTCTTGGGGTTGGTGAATTGTTGTTTTCCCTTTTCAGTGGAGAAAATTATGAAAAGAATAACAATTCCCAATGTCTGTAACAGTTCAGGCAGCAAGTCTATTCTCATATCAACACCTTGAAGAGGAATCGGTGTCTCTGGCGTACTTCTAAAAGTTTAAAAGAATGAAAAGTGTTCAAGGTTTCAGAAGACGGTTTACATGGGAGGACAGAGATGAATTCAAACCAAAGGGCTAATAAACATGAGAAGTTTAAAAAGTTAGTTTATTTAACTAAAAGTTAAATAAACCAATGCTTGTGTGAATCCAGTTATTTTTATAATAGTGACCATCTTGAAACATTCTTGTTTTTAAAATTTGTGATAATAATTTTGATTTCTAACTACTTTGATTCTTTGGAAGTGTTTTCTCAAAGTCTTTTGAAACACTGTGCTTGTGATAGTAAAGTAGGACATTTCTATACCTTGAAATTGCAGATGCTGATCCTGGAACTTGAGGTAGTCAGCTGGAATCAGTTCAATACTTTATGACCTATTATCATTCTTATATCTGTTTCATAAGCAGATTTCATTAGAATCATCTGATGGTCTTCAGGTTTTTGTAGGGCAAAATGAAAAAAACCACCTCAACCTGCAAACTTGAAAATCATCCTATTTTTTAGTTAAAAAATAGTAATAAAAACCAACATCATTCTTTGGTTTTCAGTATATGTAAAGTGAATTTCAAAAGATGTTCTTTATTTTCTTTTTTGGTAAGCTTTGTAAGCATTACCTTATCTCATATTTTTACCAGTGATCTTCAATCTGGAATAAATAACGATGAGAATGTGAAACTATGGGAGTTATTTTTGCAGTTTCACAGCAATTTATGGAATTTAGCAAAATGAAAATGAATATTGAATTTGATTTCTACAAAGAACTACTTCAGAAATCTACAGAAACAAGTTTTTATGGGCCTGCAGATGAAATGCTGAAAAATCTGATGGCATATTGTTCAGACTGGAAGCTGATTAGGATCATCTACAGGAGACAGAGAAAAGGATGGAGGAATTCCAGATATTTGAAGGAAAGAGTGTTCTGTTCACCTGGAATTATCTTTTAGATTATGCTATTAAACTGAGGAGACTAGAATCCTCTGTCTTTACTTTGAGGACAGAATAAAAAGTGAGCACAAGAGTTTTCATACTCGGTTTTGCCCTTGAATCAGAGCAAATGTGCAATAAGCTATAAAACTCAACTTGTAGTCTCCAAAATAGTTGGCTGAGGTAGCAAATCTGATAAGTGTACCACGAGATGAGATCAATAGCTTTGGAATCAAGACTCAGAGTCCTAGAAGTTGTAATTTTTTTTTTTTTAACTTTTTGCCACTCCTCAGAACAGAACTGTATAGATTCTTGAAAACAAATTCTATTTGTGATGGGGATCTGAGATTCAACGTTAAGATATATTAGATTTCAGGGATAGAAAAAATCACCTTTTTTTCATACAGGCTTCTTGTAGCTAAAATGAAATGGAAGCCTACCAAAAAATTCTTTGATACCAAAAGGGGTTTTTTTTCTCTAGTCTTTGAAAGTTGGGGTTGTGGCCAAAGAGAGAGGTTTCTTTTCTCCCTCTTTTCCTTTCTCTTTTTCTTCCTTTTTCAATTAAGTTATGGACAGGAGAAAAGAGGAAGGCCATAAAAAGATACAATTTTCAAAATAATACTCAAAACATTATAAGAACATATCTTGCCAATTGTTTCCAATACATTCTTTTACATTAAATTCTTCTCAGACTATGGTCATTCATCCTGTCCTAGCTGCAAGGACTCAGTAAAGAAGTTACCATGACCCATCTGCACTCGAATAATTATGACTCATTTTCATGAAAAGTACTATATGCGTGGATTCAACATAACAACATACTCATGTAAACAGTACCTAAGTTCAGTCAACAAAATTCAGGTAGAAAAAGGCCTACTAATATAAGAAATAAAATATAGTTTTCTTGAAGTTACGGAGTAAAATACTTGCAATCTATTAGCTCATATTCCAAGTTTCACATTTTGCAGTAAAGATGATTTTGCTAAAAAATCTATATATGCTATATACTATGCATTTCTGAGTGCAGTTATCTACTGTACTCACATTTATAATAATATGAATTTCAGTGATTGCACAGGTTTATAATTTAATACTGAAATATACTGAGACTTAAAAGGAGTTAAATAGAATTCTCTGTACAAGTAATTGAAATGTTACGTTATTCAGAATTTCGTTGTTATCCAGTATTGCAGGAGAGGAAGTAAAGCTTATAATTTTGTGCTCTCTCTTTGTAATCAAATGAATAAGTTACAAATCTATATTTATTTTGATCTAATGAATGTCAAACTCATAGCTACACAGAAAATTAGCAGTGGTGGATTCATTCCGGATGACATAGGTGCAGAAAGATATCAAAGTGCAACTTAGGTATTGGGTTTTAAGAAATATTTTCTAGGGTTGTCCATCTCTCTTTTCAATTCATAGAATGTTCTGTTTATTCGATTATTTCAGCTATTCACAGAACCTCTGTTTATGTGTAATTATCCTTGTTGCTGCAGTATGAGGCAGTATGATAAATATGAATGCAGTTTTGATGATTTCAGCCTAACTCTCAATATTGGAGTCTTACATAAACATTTTAAAGCTGAGGGATTTCTCCTAATGTAACAGGGCTATTTAACTATATAAGAAGTGATTTGAGCATAAGCAGTTCAAAGAATAATTCTTATTTGATCACATATACAAAGAAAACATCATGTCTTGAAATGCTGTGATAGTCTCTTCCAGTTCATGACCTAGTTTGAAAGTGTGACAGTACACAAAGGAAATTAGAATGCTCAACTATTTTTAAATATCAGAAATCTCTGTTTCAGTGGAACTGAGAAACCTACTCCTTTTCTAAATGAAATTAATTCAATTCTGTAATGAAAACTCTGCAGAACTTAAGTTATCTGGACCCAAAATCTTCTCAACATTGCATTTTTAATTCTGCTATAAAAGCTTAAATCCAGAGACCACAGCTTGTATTTATTCTGTATTTGCCAATATGGCTTTAAATGTTTTCAAACTGAAAAAACAAAAAAAAAAAAAGAAGGAATAGGAAAGACCTTCAAGTATATATATTTTTGAGAGATATAAATCAAATCAGAAATCTACAGAATCAAAAGATATTCATCTCTTTACTGTCATAATGGAGCTACAAAGAGTCTCATAATTCAAAGTTTAAGTGAAAATGGAGAAGAATTCTCAGAATATGTGATCAGATAAAGGTAATATTAAAAAAAGTCAATACAAGAGACAGAAAGAGAAGAAGAAGCTCTTGAACTCAGTAACTTTGAAGGAATCAGATTTACCTTCAAAACCAGCTTGTCTACAGGAAAAATTAAAACTAAGTTAAATAGAGTTTGAATTTAAAGAAGATTATGCATTATTGAACAAGTATGCTTACAGATATTTTTGCTACAGAACAACCTGAAATGATTGCTTTTTAAAAAAATATAGTTTCTCATTCCAAAGTAGAGTGAGTTAAATGAGAATGATCATTCTTGTTGTAGAATGAAAGTAGTGGAATGCATCTATGCTGTTCTACCTTGACTGCTTGTCTAGAAAAATATTTTTGGCCACAATTTTTGCCAGCCTGCTCATATTTAGGGAAGCAGATGTATTCCTCTGCCAAGACAGCAAATCTGACTCACGTTACTAAAGACTCTCTCTATTGCCTTTTCTGGTCCCATCAGAGGTAACAGTGGCAGTCATGGAACAACTGGTTGAGGTTATTTATCAGGATTCTGTAGTATTTATTCTTATCAGCTTTACTCCACCCCAGGACCCAGAAACTTAATTTTTCTTCTGATTGTGCAAAGGAACTGAATGGATGATTAAAATAGCAAGACAGGATACAATACTTGCAACTAACGGTACAGTATCTCATAGCTAAATAATTTAATCGCACATTATAAAAGTCATGTTGTCCCTCTTTCCTTGCAATCCAGCATCTTTGTTTCTCCCCATTCCTACTTTCTTCCCCAAACTTCACACTCAAACAAGCACAGAGTACAGAAAATTAATACATTGCAGCAGGTCATTCCTGGAACGCCTTAGTTATCAGATATTGAGGAGTTTTAAACTGTCTAGTAACTAATTTTAGATAATAGCATTGTATAAAACGCTACTGTCTAAAATTAGCCGCACTGAATATTTCAAAGCCACCACGTGAGGAAATAGTTAATTTTGTTTCCTTAGAATGCCAACATGTGGACTTAAAACGTCTTTAAGCACCGATTTTGTGACTAGAAAAGTGTTGAATATCTGCAGAGAGGTACAAGAAATGAACAAATAAAAACACACAAACATTTTTTGCTGTTACTGATTCTCAAGAAAAACTCCATGGTGTGGTGTGTAGTGGCTCTGTGCAAATTAATCAAATACTTTCACGCCCAGGTTTAAGGATATACACAGTGAAGTCCAGACCCTGAGCTATGGTAAACTCCATCAAAATCAATGTGCTATGCTTAATCAAGCTAAATACTTCAGGCACAGCACACCTTTCTTTCTTCTTGCTTTATATATACACTAAACCAGATGTCAGCATGTTGCAGAAATGACTATTGAAAAGAAGGCTGGAGTTTGCATAATCAGGCCTTATTTACAGGTAAAATGTGTTTCCTTGTTTACTCACTGCAGGAAAGTTCTAGCAAATAGAGTAACAGGATTTTTTTCCTCAAAGCTCTAGCTAGGAACGTTCTGTGAACTGTTTGTTTCAATTTGGAGACTGCAATGATTTTTTGTCTTTTTTTGGTTTTTTTAATTCCATGTAGATTTGTCTTGCTGATGACATGATCTATTGCTCTCTGGAGTATGGTGAGATTGCCATCCCTTAAACAGACAGCACTTATTGGAAATTAAACCTCTACTAATGTATTGTAATTATTACTTCAGAGTAATTTGCTGCTTCAGCAGGGAGTCAGAGCTAATCTGATGGTAACATTTCTTCTGTGGAGCTGTTAATATTTTCTCTATACTGAATATCCACATAATGGGTCTAGCCTGAGGCTGATTAATGATCTTGGTGCTGGAACAGTGATTTGTAGCTAAATCAGCCCTCACTGAAAGAGATTCAGTGTTACTTCAGTCAATACTGTTAACTAAGTGTAAACAGTGATTTTGGTTAGCGCAAATGTAATGTAGTAAGGTGAGAGAGAGGCGATAAACAAGGGAACTTCTACCATTCATGCATTTCATTTGGACATGGAAAAAATCACAAAAACAAACAACTTCTCAACATCCCAATGTTCACTGCACAAAAAACCAAAATCTGTGGTACTACATCACAGAACTGCCATTTCCTGAACAGTATAAAAAGAAAATTGAGCAGTATGGATAATAAAAACTGATATTTTGTCTGATTATTGACATGAGGCTGAAGATTAAGGAATTAAAATATCCTCCCCTTTTACTTGTTGTTAGGGGTTAGGTTTTTTACTTTCCTTTGGTTCCCTTTAACAGATAGAATTTTTTCCCATTAAGTTGCTAATGAACTTTTAAGTACTGGGTACTTAAGAAAAACAAAGGGTTGTGGCCAAGCCCCAGAGGAGAGGGGCTGATAAAAGGCAGGGGTGGGGGCAGCGAGAGGGAGCTGGAGCTGCGCTTCGGAGGGGAACACGGAGGTGCTGCTCTGCCTTTTTGGGGGAGAGAGGAGTCTCTGCTGCTGCTGCTGGACCCTTCATGTGGAGCTGTTTCTTCTGCCGTGAGTGAACCCCTGCTCTGAACTGAGACCTATTTTACCATCTGCTTGGGGGGCCCGGGATCCTGAGCCAGCCTCTCCTTGACGGGCTGGGAGCCGGGCTGCTGCTCCTGCCCTGCCCCCCACGGCTCCATCGGCACTGCTCTGGGTTTCACTGCGCTGCAGCCCCCGCTTCCCCTGCCTACCGAGATGTCGTACTGTCCCAGTTTGCTGTTTCCAAGAGTTCTGCTGGGGCACCAGGACCAACTGCCCCAGGAGGGTTTGTGAAGTAAAGCCTCTCTCTCTTCCACCCCTCCCTGTCCCGGCCGAGCCGCCATTGCCATGTGCTCCTGGAGCTCGTGCCACAGCGCCCTCTGCAGCCACGGGGGAATCATCGCACCTGCCCTGCCCACCCAGCGCCACCAGCGCCCCCTGCCGGCTGTGACCATCACTGCACCCAAGGAGACAGTGCCTGCAGGCCCAGAGGGCTGGGACCGGGTTCCTGGTTCTGTTTTGTTGTTAATGCCATAAGAGTTGTTGTTTGTTCGCTTTATTATAAATACTAGTAAAGAACTGTCATTCCTATTCCTATATCCTCTCCTGAGAGCCCCTTAATTTCAAAATTACAAGAATTCAAAGGGAAAGGGTTCACATTCTCCATTCCAAGGGAGGCTCCTGCCTTCCTCAGCAGACACCTGTCCTTCAAACCAGGACACTTGTAAATTCTCCATGTTTCAGAATATGAATGTTTATAATACTACGCTGTTACTTGAATTATCTACAGTTAGATCTAAGGAATATAAATATATAAAAAAATTTATTCACCTTCCACTACAAATTTTTTAAGAGATTGTTTTCATTTATAGTTCTATATGTCTAATTAGAACTTCTTGAATTTTTTTTTGATAAAAAATAAATATAACAATAATTTCAAAGTTGGAAATATGTTGATAATGCTGGTTTAGTTACTGCCTGTAATAACTTTAGAGTTAACATTTTGTGCTCTGAATTAAAATGAAAAGTTTCATCTTACTTGAACTAATATCACTTTCTTAGGAAACACAAATATTTCAGAGGATGATTTTGGATTATTAGTTTGTTTTCCAGGTCTATTCCTTTTCAGAGTATTTGTTTTTCTTGAGAAAGCAGACAAAGAAGAATGAGAAAGAAAGGTTAAGTGGGGCTCCCTTCCACAGTTTCCTAGCTTCCCTGAGTTTGAAGGCAATAAATGTATATAAAAAATATTAATTTCAGACCATGCTAAACAAAACTGAAAATGTTCTGAACAGAATGTTCTCAGATTCTGTTTAAAACATACATTTATATATTTCTCCCATTCTTCCTTTTATTCTGCAGGAAGTTTTTCTGAACATTATTTAAGGATGTTTACTTATAGGTTGGTATTACCATAACATGAAAAATTAATTTGGATCATTTCAATACCTGAGAAATCGCAGAAAACTCCAGGTTGTGTTAAGGCCAAGTATTGTTATAGATTAAAATCTTCAATTAGGCAGCTGCACCAAAGCACAGAGACACTGCTGAGATAGTAAGGCTTTGTGGGAAGTCTCATTTGTTGCACAACCCACGTGTAAAACCATCAGCCTCAGACCCTGTAGCATTTGAGGGTCATTGATTATCACACAGTTAGTAAATTTTTATATATAAATACTTTGCTGGGAAGAACACTTTATGGCATCTCAGGAACAGATACTATCTGCCTTAGCAAACAGCTACATTTTTTTTGCTGAGACAACCTGCCTTACCTTAAAGTGTGGGTTTTGTACTTTAGATTCACTGTAAGCTACAGTTTTATTTTTAAAGACCCAAAGATAGATACAGTCCTTGGCTCTCTAAAGACAGATTCAGTTCCTGGCTCAAATTCTGGATTCATTTTTATGGTATTTTGTAAGTTTCTTGGGTTTTGTTTCTTGTTTTTGCTTTGTTGATGTTGTTTTTGGGGGGGTTGTTCGCTTTGTGGTTTGTTTTTTGTTTTGTTTTTTTTTTACTTAATCACACTTCTTAGAAATCTAAATAATTGGACTTTTGAAATTCAAACATACTGTACCAAGTCATTCAGCTTGTAAGACAACCAAACACTGTTCAGTAACACATAAATCTTCTAGTCCTTATCATAATAAAGCATTTTTGCTAGCCAAATGACACTTTCTGTATATGCAAATATCTTATACTTCCATATACAGAGACTTGTCAGACATATGTCTGAACCAGTGAATTTTTAGCTGTTATTTTGTGAATATATGAATATATGTGAATATACATAAATTTGGTCTTTTTTTAACCAGATGAGCTAAGAAAAAAAAAATACGTCAATACAATTACTTGCGAAACAGAGAGTTATGGTGCCTTGGCAGAGGCAAATGGCTGGAAGATTTAAGACTTCTCTCAGAAGAATGATAATACATGACTTGCTGCTCTTTATATAGAGATATATGTGTGTATATACATATACATGTGTGGGTGTGTATCTGTATGTACAAACTTAGATTGCACCATTTCCAGTTCTGTTGCTATCACTCCTCAATTACCTTCTGTGGTAGCTTTCTTAGAAGCATTCCCAGCAGTAGGGTTCATTGTAAGTCTGGGATCACACAACAGGAACAAATTCCTTTCCCAGTATTCTATTTGCACTTAGAGCTGAACCCAGCCTCTCTGTTCACCAGTAAAAACACGCTTCAGTTTTTACATTTTATAGTTGGATAAAAACAGGAAAAAGTCAATGTTTTCAATATCCAACACGTGTTTTCTTTCTTCCTTCTAAGAAGTGCTATGGTTCATGGGATGATGTTTGACAAGTTCAAATGCCGGACTCTGAACCTGACAGAGAAATGCTGGGGAAGTGTGGAAATGAGGAGAACAGTGGCTGGAGAGCAGCCCTGCTGAAAGGGAACTGGGGCTGTTGATCAGCAGCAGCTCAGTGTCAGTCAGCAGTGTGTGCCCTGGCAGGCCAGAGGGCAAACCACATCCTAGGGTGTATCAAACACATAACCAGCCTGTCAAAAGAGGAGATTATCCCACTGTATTCAGCCTTGGTGTGTCCCCACCTTAAGTACTGTGTGTAGTTCTGGGTCTCCCAGTTTAAAAAGGGTGTGAAGATCTGTGAAAGTGCCTGCAAAAGGCTAACAAAGCTGGTGAAACGGCTGGAAGGAATGTCGTATGAGAAGCTGCTACAGACTTTGTGCTTCTCTATTTTGGAGAGAAGGAGGCTAAAGGGTGACCTCACTGCTCTTTACAGCTTCCTGAAGAGGGGAGGGGGAAATGCTGAGCCCTTCTAGCCAGTAACAGGATGTGTGGAAAGCTGCACTAGGGGAGGAGGGCATTAGGAAACACTTCTTTACCAAGAGGGTGGTCCAGCATTGGAACGGGCTTCCTGGAGAGGTGGTGGATGACTGTCAGTGCTTATGAGGTACTTGGACAATGCCATTAATAACACTTTTGTTGAAGTGGTCAGGCAGTTGGATGAGATGACTGCGATCACAGCGATCTCTGATTTTCTTCTTGATAAATATACAAATATATTCGTATCTAACATGAGTAAATAAAATTAGTGGTTGTTCCTCTAAGAACAAACAGTGAACTTTCCATGCATAATACTAGCTTGACTAATCACAATAGTGATTTGTCTTCAATGTGATTAAAAAGGTTTCAATATACATTATAATACCTATGTAAAGTTTTAATTTTTTTAACAATAATTACTAGCTTAGTAGAAATGAGCTTAAGCAGATGAGAAAATATAGGTATTATTGGTATAATAAATAGGTATACTATAATTTCAAGCAACATTTCAAAGAAAATAGAAACTTTATGAAAAAATACAATGCAAATATTTTTCTGATATTATGGAATATTCTATCCTTATGAAATATATCACTATAAAAGAGCTCTAATTACTGGGAGTGAGATCACGAAGAAGGATAAAGACAGGCAGGTATCAGCAGAAAAAGTTTTTTACCAATTTGTAACATGTTTCAGAAACAAAGAAGGCATTTCAGTAATTGGATCTTGATTGTATGGGGAAGCACTAGAATTATCTCTGTAATGTTGTTTCAGACAATTGATGAGAAGCCCTGAAGGACAAAAAAATGCATCACAAAGTCCCCTGTCATTCAATTTTTTTTCTTTTTTTTTTACACTGTAGGCTTTCCTACAGTGTTAAACATGTTGAAAAATATTTTTTTAATATACCTATTAAAAAAAGTCTTACAAAACCAGTTGCAAAATATATTTTAATTTGGTTTACTTCTTTTCCTTCCACTATCTTTGGGACAAATTACTTTCAGCTTCATGCTGCCAAATATTGAATAGCTTTTACTGGCACAGGTATTATGAAAACTAAAGAATGTCTTAAAGAAAGACTTCCCTCCCCAGGGAACGACATACTATGTTATGGGTTTTTTCTCCCTGTTTTTTTTGTTTTTCATTCACCTGATATTGCCATATGAATGTTTATATATCATGCATCAGCCCTTACTTCAGCACAGGAAGAAACAAGGCTAGGAATTACATCTCTACTCATCCTCCTTGGGAGTGGTTGTTCCCAAAAAAACTACTCAGAAGGGATAATTTCACAGCCTAGGCACACTAATGAGTTGCAAACTGTCTGACTTCTATGGCTTATTCTCAATATTGGTGTAGGGTCAGCCCCCTGACTTATATCTCCATAAACTCAAATTAACAAGATTAGCCCTAATGCCTTATGTTAGCCCTGAATTGCTTCCTAAGTAATTGGTGAATTCAGTAATGGAAAGAGGTTAAACTAGCATTGCACTTTGGAGGGAATATTACTACTGGGTAAACATTACAGAGAAACCTATCACTGAGCGATATGTATTTGTATGGCAGTCCTTTCCACAAGAAACTGAAAAGCAGACTGCATTAAACTGTCAGGAAGAAAAGATTCAAGGTGACATAATGTAAATAGACTAAGTGCATACTCTTACTGGTTGGTTTAAAGCTAGATACAGATTTTGTAAATGTAGAGAAAGCAAGTTTCTGATAGAAAATAAATTTCAACTGCTACATTACATGGCAACACTCCTTTGAAAAATTAAAGTATGACTATACTTATCCAGTAGCACAGCCTCAATACACATTTACTAATACGAATATCTAGGCCAAGAGGCACTGGGTTCGACTTCTGCTCGCTTATATACACAACATACAAAAATGTCTGATTATTTTGCTACAGAATTTCAAAACCTTCATTTCTAGTAATGAAACCAAGTTGACCAAAAGTAGGAAGCAACAGTGAACAGCTCAATTGTACTAAAGATTTAAAAACTTTTGTGTTAGAGATGATAGAATGGAGGGATAGCAGATTATACATATGCAGATTACAGATTCTTTAACTTGCCTTTTCTAGAAAAAAAACTTTCTGCAAATTATGTACCCTGAAGGATACTGTTTCAAGCATGCCTTTCACCACTGTTGGACAGATGGTTGTTGGTTCATAACCGAGGGGAAAAAAAAATCACAAGAATGTCTAATACAGAAATGTTTTCCTCACTAAAGGAAAACTTCTGGTTTTATAGCCAGATGTGCTCTCTCCACCCAGGAGGAGAGACAAGACAAGAGAGAAAAACAAGATGATAGCAAAGCAACAGTATAATAACCTGTGGTGTGTTGCTAGTGATGGCTTCTGTTGTTTGTGGGGTTTTTTTTAGTTTGCTATGTATGCTGTCCTCCTTAAGAGAGAGTTGTGTATTCTGCTGGAGAAATATATGAGATGTGCACTGAAGTGAAAGATAAAAAAATGAATTCACTTGCAAAATAGTGATGTGGATATCAATGAGGTGTGAGCACCTCAATCTCTACTTGTATGAAAGAAGCTAAAATAAAAAGCAAAGGGAAAAGAAGTTTTGAATGTGGTCATTAGGAAGCTTTCTTTCAATGCTGTGACAATGGACCAACTCTCCCCAGTCCAATCCAAATACCAGTTTCCTAAATTTGTTAGGTTTCCCCATGTTTAGATCATATAATGGATTTCTAATCAAACTGTAACTTTGGAAAGTCTCTAATAATTTCTTGTAACAATAATAAATAATCTTAAACTACTTCAAAAATATTAAGACTGTAAAAATAAATGATAAGAGCAGAACAGGCTGATTCACTTTGCACACACTATGACATTGTGATATAAATTTGTTTTCCACACTCCTTGTCTCATCCAATGAATCCAGTGAAGACTTGCTCCATATGTCTTTTTATTTCTTCAAAGTTTCATGGGAATGTGAAACACTGATATCAGCCTTTCTGTAATGTCATCTGTATATAGGTTTTCATTTTACAACTGAGAATATTAAGACATGACTGTCAAAAGTATCTGGTAGGTATCATCAAATGTATGCTTTTACAGAACACTCCTCATATAAAACTCCAAGGTTTAAAACAGCTCTGGTTAACTTCAGGTTTTATGTGTCAGGGCTTCTGCAAATCAGTCAATTTAAGTATTCAAAAATGAACGATACCCAGTTGTTAAAAGACCCATTCAAATGAGTTTTTCAGAATCATACAAAGAATCAGTTACTGAGATGGAGAGAAAATACTATTGTTTATGATGGCTTTAACAATTTATCTTTCACCATCTCAGGAAATGTGCTGAAATGCTGCAATGAACTCCTTGACATGTCCAACAATCTGACTAATCTCTAAAGATGTAATTGCATCATCATCCAAAAAAAACCCCAAAAACCAGTAATAAGGAATATTTAAACCCCAACTCAATGCAGAAAACAGAGTTGACAATGAGCAACTGCATTTCCATAATATTTTCAAATAAGTTTAAAAAAGTACAGTGACTAAACTGTCTATAGTTTGTATTCACAGAACGATTCAGGATGAAAGGGATGTCAGAGCAGGGTCAGACATGGGGTCAGATCAGGCTGCTCAAGTATTTATCCAGTTTTGTCTTGAAAAACTCCAAGGATGGAGACTGAACAACATTTCTGGGAAAGGTGCTCCACTTCTGGACTGTCCTCAGGGTGATTTCCACCCCTCTTATAGCCTGATCCTCTCTTATTTCACCTCACGTGCTGTGAAGAGCCCAGCTTCATCTTCTCACAGGTGTTGGGGCAGGGATGGGTACTGCTCTAGGGCACCTTGGAGACATCCCTCCAGGCTGAACAAGCCCTGGTCCCTCAGCACCTCCTCACGGGATAACTGCTCCAGATCCCAGCCACCTGAATTCACTCAAGCCTATCAGTGTTGTTAGTGTTGGGACCCTGAAAGTGGACTTTCATGAGCACTAAATAACATCCACAAACCTGTGAGGCATTAAACTTGGTAAATTCTGCTTTAATATAGATTTTCTAAACTTTGAGTGGGTTAAATAACTGTGCCTGCTTTTTTGCATACCCAAAGAGTCAGATTGATCTACTTAATTCCATGCACCTCATTAACGTCCCAAGAAAAAAATATTTCGAATTTATAGATTTTGTGGGTTGTAAGGAGATGTATTAATGCTCCATTAAAGAAATATAAATTTTTAAGTGGATTTAGTACACAGTTGGTGTTGCCCTGGACAATGGACAAGGACAGTTAATGTAAGTGGCATGGATGTCTACCAACATTAGGCAGCTGTTTTACAAGATTAATATTTAATAGTTCACTGCACTGAATTTAGATTTATTGACAAATACCCACTTCTCATTATAGTGGCTGACTTAACATTAATTGAAGTAATAATGTTGTAAAACTGAAGATTAAAAAAGGGGGGTTTTTTTAAACTCTATTCAAGGTTCTGATCTCATTAAACAAAGATAAATCTACCAGTGAGATGAGATGTACACAAGAATAGCTAATAGATGTATTTGCTAATCCAAGTAATTTCAGGGTGCTTGACTTCCAGAATTGTACAACTAGAATTTCCTCTCAAGACAACTTCATCTCATGCAGAGTAATCATAATGTGAAAGATGAAAAAAAACAAAGACATTCAAGATTTATTAGCAAGTATTTACAAATTCAGGATTTAGATATTAATAATAAAAATGATGAGTTTAGAATTAGGGTGTTAATTAAGATGTCAACTGTAGAAATGCCATATATAGGGAAGTCAGGAGGCCATTTCTTCATTGCCCAAGATGTATAAACAGTTGATGAGAAAGAGACCAATTACAGACAAAGAAGTATATGAAGAGAAAGGGCACTTTGCATGGCTTACAGTAAGATTAGAATTCACAGCCTTGTAGATTTACATGGATGCTGCATATAAGGAATGAATAACTTGTTGTTAATGTCCACTGGGGATAGAACATGGAGTAGGAGGCTTAAATTGAAGCCTTAAGTTTGATTATATATTAGTAAAACTTTTAACTGTAAAGACAGTTAAGCACTAAATTAAATTGAGGCTGTGAGATTTCCATCATTGGAGGTATTTATCAGGATTTGAAATAACTGTCAGGAACAGTTGAGCCAAGAGGATGAAAAAGATGGTCCCTTTTGGGACTATTCTTTCATATTTGCCCTATAATGTAAGACTTTTTTTATTTTCTTTAATGTATCTTAGAAAAGTAATTACATATTGCATGCTGTGAAATCTCTTCTACTAGAAGAGAAATCCCAGCCAACATCCTGAGACTCATTTTTCTAAATGCTTTAGAAATAGGAAAAAAAATATGTCCCAAGGATTGCCACAAACAAAAATGGAAAATAAGGAGGATACATAATAGCATTTGAGTACAGCATTAAAAGGGAGAAAGCTAATAAAAACAAAACAAAACAACAACAAAAAAACCACAAACAAAAAAAACCCAAACAAACAAAAAAAACCACAAAAAAACCACAAAAAAACCACAAAAAAACCCCCCAAAAACCCCACAAGGTTATATCTTATCTAACTTTGATGGCTTCAAAGGTTTTTATTAATTAGTGGGAAAGGTATTTATGAATTCATGTACAAGCTGACTGCCTCACTATTATTAGCAAGCTAATTTGCAGTCTTGTAAGTAATTTCATAAGAGAAGCCAAAGACTAAATAGGTTTGGGGAATTGGCCCTCAAGGATGTTCATATCTGGGAGGTGAGAATAGCTCTGGGACAAAAACATCTTTACTGCTGCTTGTATCGTATTTCCCTTAATTTAAAGAAAGGATTTACAGGGTTGTCATTGTGCAACCTTTCCAGAGGAAGGTTACATTACTGATGATTTTGAATCATCTCAGCCACTGGGCTGCTTTAAAGCTAACTTTAATGAGAAAAATACAAGGAAATGTTATGGACAATTAGGAAGTAATGAAAGCCATGTCAATGCAGCTGATGACAAAAGATATTGAAGGACATTGCTATACATTGAGTCTGGATATTAATCTGCTACACCATAGCATTTTTCAGAGGTTGGATTTATTTTATGAAACAACTCTATTAATAATCCAAGAGCATGCATAAACAAAACATTTGTTACAGAAGATGTTTCTATCACAGGTGAACAGACATTATGAAGAAAAATAGAGAGGACGGAAATCAAGACAGGAACTACAATGAGATTCACTGAGAAAATATACAGTCCTAGAAATGTGCATGTGGGGAACGCATTCACTTCTCTCCACAGTGAAGGGCATCACACTTCTTGAACAGATGGGACAACCGCTTCAGTGTTATGTCAACTGTCACTGACGTTAGTCTTAGGTTCAACCCAAAAGCACCCTGACGGGAATCATTCCCTCCACTGATCCACCAGTCAACAGGCATTTCACATGCAAAACACAGTGGCCCTAAAATGCATCTCTGCAACCATTCCATGTCCCATATCTGTTTTCAGACTAAAGCAAACGTAAGGGTTAGTGAGTGGCATAAAGCAGGTGCATAACCCATCTATAAAGCAATACGGCTGACACTTGCCATGGTTTTCTAAAACCTTTAGTTATGGTTTTTTTACCTCAATTAAAGTTTTGTTGTTGTTGTTGTT